>BTPG01000006.1:117462269-117493482 GCA_036245525.1 Semisulcospira habei | reverse complement strand
GTTCTACGATGTCAGGTGCGCCTAAGGTACCATCCTGCCCTCCCCTACCCTCCCCTCCCCCCTCCCTCCCCCCCCCCCCCCCACCCACCCACCCCAACCCCAACCCCGATCTCCCCACGGCCACCCATCTCAACTCCCTTGTGAATTAAACCTTTTCATTTCAAAATTCAAAAAGGCATACATTTATAATCGTTTTGAAGTCTCAGTCCATGCGCTATGTGCGTGTCTGTTTGGAGCATTTAACCCTTCACTGCTGAGAAAGAATGGAACACCACCCAAGAGCAAAAGGGTACAGATCATCAATTGCGGGGGCTCATTGGGATCTATCCCTCTTGCTAAAACCACTTTGCATCAATGTTCCTTTGACGGATGGGGTTCTTTATCACGTTGAATTCGTAGCGCAACATATTCTGCGTCTAATGGCAGTGAAGGGGTTTAACCTGCTCAGTGCCGAAGAAAACATCTGCAAGGGGTATAGATCCTGATGATTCCTCGCAGTTGAGGGGGCTCACGAGGCCCTATGCCTTCTGCTGATACCACTTTGAATCCATGTTCCTGTGACATCTAGGGTTTTTGTCTACCGTATTTAAAAAAATACGGTAGACTTTGAAATGGGGCTGGGTTGGAGCGCATTCCGGAGCATGCACATGACGTTTTGGGCGTGCGGTGCAGAAATTCTGGCAAAGAAGTAATAAGATAAAAATGACGTCAACTCTACCTACGCAAACCTTGCTAGAGAACTCACTCAGCGCCAGACAGACAACAGTTAGATCCCCTGCCCCCGCCTATCAGACACCCAATCGCCAGCCCACAGAGAAATACGCAGGTATAGAATAAGACGATCATTTGCATCTTCAAAAAAGATGCATCAGGTCTCTTATATAACCCTATCACTCAGCGCCGGACAGACAACAGTTAGATCCCCTGCCCCCGCCTATCAGGCACCCAATCGCCAGCCCACAGAGAAATACGCAGGTATAGAATAAGACGATCATTTGCATCTTCAAAAAAGATGCATCAGGTCTCTTATATAACCCTAATATCACTCAGCGCCGGACAGACAACAGTTAGATCCCCTGCCCCCGCCTATCAGGCACCCAATCGCCAGCCCACAGAGAAATACGCAGGTATAGAATAAGACGATCATTTGCATCTTCAAAAAAGATGCATCAGGTCTCTTATATAACCCATTCCTCTTGGTTTGTGTACAATTCTGCCAGCGTTAGCCTCACCTATCTGGTTTGTGAGTTGCTAGAGAACGTCTATTTGGCTCCAAACGTGTGTGTGTGTGTGTGTGTGTGTGTGTGTGTGTGTGTGTGTGTGTGTGTGTGTGTGTGTGTGTGTGTGTGTGTGTGTGTGTGTGTGTGAGTGTGTGTGTGTGTGTGTGTGATGGTGTGTGTGTGTGTGTGTGTGTGTGTGTGTGTGTGTGTGTGTGTGTGTGTGTGTTTGAGGACGGACAAGCTTAAAATTTTAGGATATTGTCCCTACAAGAATTATCTTGTAAACAATCTTTTATCTTTTAAAAACTTTTTGATTAAGATGCTCATTGGCGAGAAAATGGCCGTTTCACAAAAAATCGGTTGATCCACACTGGCGTCCGTAATTTTTCTTATTTTTACTAGATATTTTGCATATAGCTAGATAAAAGGCAGATATTGAATGAGTTCGTTAACCAGCTTTGTACCTCTAGAACTGTTTGAGTGATAATTAAATTTTGGGTTATTTTAAAAATATATTTTCATGTTTTTTGGATTAATTTCACGAATTATATAGGTTAATCCTAAAACAACGGATTTTTTTTATCAAAAAAACAACAACAATCTTCTCATTAATACTCGCATGATTTTTCGTATACGGTATTTACAGAAGCCTACAGTTTGTCTCGGCTGTCGGGTACGATTAGGTCAATTGTGACCTGTATGCCCTAGGTGTAAAAATCAGACAATGTTCTTCACCACTTTTAATGAGTCATTTGTAAAACAGCTAGCATAATTTTACTTTTTCTTTTACGAAAAAAGCAATCTTCTCATTAATTATTGTTTATAAAAAGTGTTTGCATAAGCCTGCTGTTTTTCCCGGCCCTGGGGTAGGATTAGGTCAAATTGTGACCTGTAAGCCCTAGGCATGAAAATCAGCAAGAAAATTGCAAAGTTGATTTTCTGATGCGTCAAATGTTAGCACTGCGATGAGTGACGTATAACATCGAGTCGTCACTATGAACACAGCGTCGTGGGACTAATGATGACATGACGTGAAGCTTGAAGTGACGTCATTTTGCTGCTCGTGCTATTCTTCTTCTTCAGAATAGCTATGCTACGCCAGACCACGGTGCTTACGAATGGCGGGAATCGCCGTGTGTCCGTCTTTATTTTTTGTGTGCCAGTGTTTGTGGATCAGAGGGTGGGTTAGAGTAGAAGGAGGTGGATTCCTGTCGCTACACGAGCCCAAAGAGCGTACTAATGACGGAAACCGCCGTGTGTCCGTCTTTATTTGTGTGTGCCGACGTGTGTGTTGATCAGGGGTTGGCTTAAAGAGGAGGGAAATGGATCAGCATAATAAGCCTAAAAATTTGAACAACCCTGAATGTTCCTTAAGGATAAACGCATCTGAGCTCCAAACAATACGGCATACTTTGGGATGAAATCCTCATCTTGTTTGGTCTTAATCCGAACGAAGATTATAGAAATACAGTCTGCGTCATCTGGCACTGAACGGGAACTTGACTGCCGAGAACAAGTGAATACGATGCAGCTGCAAGAGACATACATCCTCATGTTCCCCCGCGAATGCGGGGGAACATGACGATTTATGTCTCTTGCTTTGACCGATTGGTACAGTACACATACCAAGGGGAATGACTCAGCGCAGGATAGACACACAGTTAGATCCCCTGCCCCTTCCTATCAGGTACCCAATCGCAAGCCCACAGAAAGATATGCAGGTAAAGAAGAAGACTATTATATACATCCCTAAAAAGGATGCATCAGGTCAAGCCTTTAACTTTTTCTTTTTCTGGAACTTAGGAAGCAGGGCTGTGTGCTGGCACCGACCCTCTTCACCATCTTTTTTAGCATGATGTTGAAGCAGGCCACAGTGGACCTCGACGATGATGATGCAGTGTACATCAGGTATCGTCTCGATGGCAGCCTGATCAACCTCAGACGACTGCAGGCCTACACCAAAACCCTAGACCAACTGATTCGTGAGCTGCTCTTTGCTGACGACGCTGCCCTCGTTGCACACACAGAGAGAGCCCTGCAGCGCATCACATCCTGCTTCGCAGACGCTGCCCAGCTCTTTGGACTCGAGGTCAGTCTGAAAAAGACAGAGGTTCTCCATCAGCCGGCACCCAAGGTAGAGCATCGCCCTCCAAGGTAGAGCATCGCCCTCCCCACATCACCATCGGCGAGTCTGAACTGAAGTCAGTGCACCAGTTTACCTACCTTGGCTGCATCATCACGTCGGACGCCAAGCTGGACAAGGAGCTGGACAGCAGGCTGGCAAAAGCAAAACAGCGCTTTCGGGCGTCTATACAAGCGGGTGTGGCATAATCAACAGCTGAGAACAGGCACCAAGATCAGCGTGTACAGAGCTGTCGTCCTCACCACCCTGCTGTACGGTTCCGAGTCCTGGGCCCTCTACCGCAGCCAACTACGACTCCTCGAACGCTTCCAACAGCGCTGCCTGCGTACAATCCTTGGCATTCACTGGAGTTACTATGTCACAAACGTCGAGGTCCTTGAACAGGCAGAAACTGTGAGCATCGAGGCTTTGCTGCTGCGGGCACAGCTCCGCTGGGCTGGGCACGTCTCCAGGATGGAGGATCATCGCCTGTCCAAGATCACCCTGTTCGGCGAGCTCGCCACTGGACACAGAGACAGAGGGGCACCAAGGAAGAGATACAAAGACTGTCTCAAGAAGTCACTTAGTGCCTGCCAAATCGACCACCGCCAGTGGTCTTCACTTGCTGCGGACCGTGACACCTGGCGCTCCACCATTTACAAGGCAGCTGTCTCCTTTGAGGACTGTCGCAGAGCTGGCCTTAAAGACAAGCGGCTCAGGAGAAAAAAACAGAGATGCCGCAACTCAGAACCCTGGCCAGACCTCCCTCAGCAGCCACTGCGGTCGAACCTGCCTGTCCCGGATTGGCCTCCGCAGTCACGAGCATGCCTGCAGACGTCGTGGACAACCCCTATAGAATCTTCGTTCGCGAAGTCAAGCCAAGTGAGTGAGGAAGTAGGCAGGAGACAATCACATACACAAACAAGAAGGTGTGAATGTCCACCGCTGAGTAATTCCCCTTGGTATTTCTCCTGTTCTACCAGCGCTAGCCTCACCTATCTGGTTTGTGACGATTGGTATCCATGTTTCGTGGACGATTCTGGGCTTTTGGTCGTTGAATAAACAAAGATTTCAAGGAGTAAAAACTACAGTGCAAGGGATCTGAGGGGTTTACTGGCAGGTCATGACTTAGCTGCAAAGAAAACGTATTAGCACACTTTGCTTTTGTCCGTTACTTTCTTACCGCCCTGAGATGACCTTAGTCGCCTGGTCGGCGATAAACCCTAATCAATGTGTTCTATTCTCAAACCGCACAGGGGTGCTTGAAATGGCTGATTTGGATTAGCATGTCATATACAGTAGATCACCCCTGTTCTCATCACGGTTACTCGTTTTGTGCGACTTTTTTAAAATTCAAAGCCGAGATGTAAACAACAGACGTGTACGAAATCCAGACCAAACGGTGACTGGCAAGCGTGTTAAATGCAGAGAAGAACCCAACGGAGAAAGAAACACGCTTAGAAATGCACAGTTTACTGCACACAGTTTATTATATGTGTTGTAACTGTCCTTTCTAAGCGTGTTTCTTTCTCCGTTGGATACTTCCCTCAACACAGATGTACAGCTTCTTCGTTTCGGTGAGCTGGCGTATGACGTACATATTTTGATGGTTCATTTATAACAATCATGATAGTAAAGAATCTCGTGGAAAGATCAAACAAGAACGATATGACAGGTAATGACTTTTCCGCGCGGGGACCAGCCCTCGTGTTGGCCGACTGCACGTGTGTGATGCGTCTTCAAAGCAGACGCTGTTTCGGCTAAGTGAACCATATCATGTCTGTAAATATATAAAGATGGACGATCAAGAGATATACATCCTCATGAGCCTAGTTATCTGCTAGGGCTCATGAGAACTTATTCGTCTTGCAAATGGCAACAACAACAACAACAAAAATGATGGGCAGAACATGAGCCAAAATTACCACGCAGAACGGGAACACAGATCGTATCACTATAGGCTAATATGTGAACGGTCCTTAGGCCCTTCACCCACAGGCACGGGACGATCGTTACGTCATCGCCCCAAACACCACGGGTAGGGTAATTAGTACCATTTACTCTGCTCGTGATGTTAGGAGCGATGACGCAACGAGCATCCCGCGCCTATGCCTTCACCACCTAGAAAAAATGACCACAACTGATCCAACCGCAAGAGGTAAAGATCCTCATGAGCCCCCCAATTGCGGGGGCTCATGAGGATCTATACCTCTTGCTGACACCACTTTGAACCCGTGTTCCTGGGACAGCTGGGCTTTTTGTTGTTGCCAAATTAAAAAGATTGCAGAAACACAATCTGCGTCCTCTGTCACTGAACAGGTCAAATTGAATGTGGACGAGCGTTAACAAAGCAAAAAGAGGCATTATTATATTTGCATGTGCCTCTGCGTCCGCGGGGCTCACGAGAATCGGTCTCAGACTTATGCAGCTGTAGAGTAGCCGTGACCAAAAGGACCACAGCGACGGATCGGAGCAAGATTCATGTCGATTATAATTATAAATGGGGATTCTTCTTGCCAAGAAGAGACGTAGATTTTCATGAGCCCTGCGGCTACAGGGGCTCATGAGACTCTATGTCTCTTGCATGTGATTAACTCTTAAGCTCGGGGGTTTGGGAGTTAAAGAGTCCCATGAACACCAGCTGTCAAGTCAGTGATGGCCCACGTTTATGAGCGCCAAGAAAAGGGTGTTATGTGGATTAGCTACGTTTTGAGGGACTTCTGCCGTTGTATGACAAAACCCAGTAAGTCCATTTTTGTGCAAAGCGAGATTTTCATTGTTACAAAATGAAAACCTCGCTTTTCTACAAAAATAACCATACTGGCTTTTGCCATCAGTATTATGCCAGGGCTATCTAGAGTGTTTGTGTCGGGTAGATATCGCATAAGTGCACGTGTTGGTGCATAGTGATCTGCATGAAGTAGGTCTTTGTATAAAATTTGGTCGGAAACAGAAATCATGGAAGCCTAAGCCCTATCAAGTTATTTAATCACCGTTTTCTTGCAAAAAGGCGGTTGCTCAAACCAGGTTCTATTATATACTTATACTGAAATACACATTTCACTAATTTATATTAGAATTGCACTAATTTATATCAGAGCTTTTAAAACTGATGCACTCCATATGGCAAATGTTTAACTGAACTGAAGATAAGATACAACAGAACTTTATTGCCATATTATGTAAAAATACATTAGAAAACCGTCTCGGTGGTGCGCAAAATAAAAGAAGACATTATAATTAACCCATTTAGCCCCGACGCTCTACAGCAGGAGATGGATCGACTATGATAATTCAAGGGTAGTGCCAGATTTGCTTGGGGCCTGATGACGCCAAGACTGATAATCTGGCACTACTCTTGAATTATCATGGCCGATCCATCTCATGCGAACTGGTGCGTATAGTCGTTACTGATAGCTCCCAAATTTAGGAAATGACCCCGTGGGGTTAAATGGGTTAAACTGCTTGCGCGCGCACACACACACACACACACACACACACACACACACACACACACACACACACACACACACACGAGTGCGCGCGCGCGCACGAACACACATGCATACACAATAATAATTAAGCTAAAAATAATAGACCATAACGGTTTTATTTCCATACCATGTGTCACTTAAAAAGTAAAAAGTAACTTTTTTTTTAATTTAAAAAAAAAATCTTTTTCCTGGATTTCAGAAAGACAGTTTCAGCGTTTTCCGAGAAGTTTCATGCCAGCTTTGATTTACGGCAATGTTGAAGGTAATGTTTATTGCCGATAATGTCTGGATATCATACATTCGGCCGCACACGTAATGCATAATGGCCAGGTATTGACAAAGCAGTGCTTTGATAGATAAACAAAATAATTCAAAAGCTATATCAGGTCATTTTCATTTCTGACCCCTTTGGGAGCATAAGCAAGAGCAGAATGACAAACATGTGAGGCTAAAACTCAAACTAACTATTGCCAAAACACATAGAAATGTAACAAATAAATAAATCGCATTTTCTTAAGCGAATTTACAATGAAAAATAAACAGACTTTATACAGACAACATAGGAACACTAACAAAAGATGGCATTTCGACATACTAACAAAATGTTGCATTTTTTTTTACAAATCATGAAATGAAATCATAATAATAACAATATAAAAACATACGACTTCAATTCGTTATAACCTTAATAAAGCGTACCAACTTCAACAGAAAGGTTTTACAGCCTGAGCTCAAAAGTTTCTTAAATTTCAGGTGTTCGGCGTAGGGCAATTATGGGATGCATTTTATATTCAAATACTGTCATAATACTACTAATAATAATACTACTACTGACTACTACTACTACTACTACTAATAATAATAATAATAATAATAATAATAATATCGGCACTTTATCCCACACAAAAATAATAATAACATAATAATAATAATAATATGTCAGTATTTTTTTAGTGTAACCAATTGTGCTTAGGCGCTATAGAAATTGATATTATTCTTATTCTTATTATTATTCTTATTATTGATATCGGCACTTTATCCCAACTGAAAATCGGCTCAAAGCCAACGCATGCTGAACACACAAAGAGCACGCACACCGCGTGAAACCGGCGCAATAATAAACATAAAGACAGTGCATTCAAAGTGCAAAGAGCAACCTCAAGAAGTTTGGATGGTTTGTATTCCGGCGGAATGTTTAACATACTAGCCTGACACCAATGTAGAAGTTAAAGGAGAGCCGGAGTGCACGGAGAAACACCGACACTGACATACCTCTCCACGCAAACACACACACACACAGTGTGTGTGTGTGTGTGTGTGTGTGTGTGTGTGTGTGTGTGTGTGTGTGTGTGTGTGTGTGTGTGTGTGTGTGTGTGTGTGTGTGTGTGTGTGTGCACCAAAATTAAAAGTGACAATTTATAGGGGAGAAAACTCGGACACCATTTACGTCACTGATGAACTGGCCGAGCGCATCCAAGGAACGCGGATACTCATGGGGCCGGCTAGCCAGAGGCAAAGAGCTGGCTTGTGATGTATTTTGTCCCTTGCACTTGTTCGTATGCTGTTCATGTTGTGATTTACTCGGAACTGAAGGGGTTAAAAGAAACATGTTTTGAAAACCGTGCATGGCAGACATTGATAAAAAAAAAAAAAAAAAAAAAAAAAACACGGTTCCTCTCTGAGGTATCTACTGTGGCTTTAGAAAAGCACTAAATGCATTTTCAAACGAGTTCTCCAATTGTTTTATTGCGCAGTGTTCGCACTTCTTATCCTGAATTTTCAGGCAACCGCTGCAAACGCGTTCGACTACATACCGACCAAGTAGCATTTTGAAATTCGACGCTTGACTTGAAACTTGTCTAGCATTGGATTCGAGGGTTCTGACTGTAGTTGTCAATGAACGGTTTGACGATATTAGTTTTTCGACTTCGCACTGAGCCCTGTCTGCCCGGTTTTTCTCTCTTTCCAAATCTTTTTCGAAACACTCTTTTTCACCTTTAAGCTTTTCGCTCTCCTTCTCAATTCTGATACATCGGCAATGCATGACGTCCTTCAAAGCAGTCGCTGGAACACATGTGTAGTACTGACTCGACTCCAGATGTCGTATGGTCATATTCGCTGCAAGATTAAGCAGTGTGTCGCGGTGTTGCCCTAGCTGGTGCTGTTCACACATCCATAAGTATAGCAGTATCTGGTCGGCGGACAAGCCGGTGAATGCAGCAGAAAGCCGGTAACCGATGTACTGTTCACATTTGATCCGGATGTGTTCCACCTGGTATTCGTCCGCTAGAGCCAACAGCTCAACCAGGAATTCATCTGTTGGGACATACACAAAACAGTCGCTTGTCAATACAAACGGTGACAGGGCTAGCTCATCCAGCCCCGACACACCACAGCAAGACATGGATCGAGCATGATAGTTTAAGGGTGGTGACAGAATGGCTTGGCGCCCATACTGAGACGCCAAGCTGTTCTGGCACCACCCATGAATTATTATGCTCGAGCTGTCTCTAAAATTGTAATGCTGACAGTCCTTCAGAGGGCAACTTCAAAATTTGGGGATTTCGGTCCTGAGGTAGAATGTGCTAGTCCAATTTTATGGCAGTGTCGACTCGGACACGTGGCCTGTCATTTTGACAGAAGCAACGCGGCATAGGACAATTTTCCCAAGAATCAGACTGCGTTTGCTAAGCGTACACATGCATGTGCACGCAGGTACTAGCCGGCGGCTACATCCCCCCTCCCACCTCCCCCACCCCCTTCCAATCCCCTTGCGAAATCACTTCGAGGCCGGGGGAGCATTCTCAACATTGCACAAAACTGTTTGACGAATATCAACACCCCATATATATATATATATATATATATATATATATATATATATATATATATCTATATATATATATATATATATATATATATATATATATATATATATATATATATATATATATGTATGTATATATATATATATATATATATATATATATATATATATATATAATGTGTTGTAATGCCTCCTGACGAGTGGCTACCGTTGTTATTTTGTTTATAACTGCGTGATTACACCACTGTGTGTCCGTTTTACCGCTGAAGCGTAACACCGCTCAACTCCACGGCGTCCGCAGAGCCGAGGTATAAGCTATTTATAGTTCCAAACTCCAGGTCCTCGAGTAAAACAGCGGAGGAATCATTCGTGTAGCTGGCGATCTGATATAACGGCCTACATCACAGTCAGGTGTCTTAATTAATCTGTCCGTGAGTGAGTGCACATGCAGTTATACCCGGAAATCAATATACCAGGTTTGTACGGTCACCGCGGACGCACAGAGACAGTCGGATGAACAAACATCGGTCCTAGAGTGTGTATCCGGCCTTGCCTGCATTTCAGAGTTCCCGCCAAAACACCGGGCCGGCCGATGTCGGCCGCCTCATCCGCAGTGCTGGCCCGCGCACGGCCGTGCGCGGATCAACGGCGACCGACGTCTCAACGCTCTAAGTCAAGCGTTCAATTACGCGGCCACGTTGCACACATTGAGCACTACATATAAAGGTACGTGCATATCGTCATAATACAGAGTAAAATCTGTGAAGCGCTGCCCACGATTCACATGCACGTGTGTTTTTGCACCACCAAAGTGCCACGGCGGTTAATAATAATAATAATGAGTATTTATATAGCGCTTAATCTTACTCAAAAGCTCTAAGCGCTTTACAATCTGTACACAAAAATAAAAATACAATGACATGTGCACATAACAAACAAAGCACAATGCCCGAACACACCACTTTTACAATAAACTAAATAACAATACATACATAATAATTTATATTCTAATTAACATTCAGTCTAAACAAGGAGGATTGCAGAACTACAACTAAGACATCAAACACTGGCAGTTATTCAAAGTAAAGCTTGAAGAGGTGAGTTTTCAACGACCTCTTGAAGTCAGAGACAGGCTCACTGTTTCTGACCTCAAGAGGAAGTGTTCCATAACACTGGGGCTTGATAAACAAAAGTGCGCTGACCAAATGATTTAGTTTGGACAGAAGGTACACACAACTTCCGTTTATCAGAAGAGGAGCGGAGCTCACGAGAGGGTGTATACACATGCAGCAAAGAGGACAAGTATTCTGGGCTGGTGCCTGAAAGGCAATTAAAACAGATTGACATAACTTTGTATTGAATACGTGATGACACAGGTAGCCAGTGAAGGGACTTCAAGATGGGTGTGACATGCTCAGTCTTACGGACTCTCACAACAAGCCGGGCTGCATTGTTCTGAATTTTTTGGAGGCGATCAATGAGATACTGAGGGCAGCCACAAAGCAAAGAGTTACAATAATCTAGCTTGGACAGCACAAATGCACAAACTAGTGTTTTAGTGGCTTCCACGGTCAGCAGGTGACGAACTGAACTAATACGACGAAGTTCCAGATAAGCGGATCTACACACTGCACTGACATGCTGTGACATAGATAACTCGCTGTCAAGTGTAACACCCAGGTTTCTCACACTCGCAGAGAAGCCAATGAGTGTTCCATCCACAGACAATGATGACGGTAAAGGCAGGGGCGAAGATAATCTTGGATTAGCTACCAACATTGCTTCAGTTTTGCCATCATTTAACATCAGTTTGTTGGTGGTCATCCATGATTTGACATGGTCAATGCACTGGCTTATACTTTGGACGGCATTCACAGCTCGCTCGACAGTATCACTTTTGTACATCTGCGTATCATCTGCAAATGCATGATGGGAAATGGAGCGACTACAAATCAGGTCGGACAGGGGCTGAACATACAGTAAGAACAATACAGGTCCTAGGACCGAGCCCTGGGGTACACCAAACCGAAGAGGTGATGGCTCAGAACGACAGCCGTCGACAGAAACAATCTGGGATCGTTCAGTCAGGTATGAACTAAACCATGCCAAGACTGTGCCTTCAATGCCAAATACAGATTGAAGACGGCACAGCAAAATTTCATGGTCAATAGTGTCGAACGCACTGGACAGGTCCAGCAAAGCAAGGACTGTGATCTTACGCTCGTCCAAAGCACAAAGCAGGTCATTGAATATCTTCAGCAAAGCTGTTTCAGTGCTACGATGGGGACGATATGCAGACTGGAATACACTGAACAGACTATTAGAGTTGACATGCTTTAAAGTTTGAACAAGGACAATTTTCTCAAGAATCTTTGATAGAAATGTAAGATTGGAAACTGGGCGATAGTTTTTCAGTACATTTGGGTCTGATGGAGGACCTCTGTCTTTTTCAGACTGACCTCGAGTCCAAAGAGCTGGGCAGCATCTGCGAAGCAAGACGTGATGCGCTGCAGGGCTCTCTCTGTGTGTGCAACGAGGGCAGCATCATCAGCAAAAAGCAGCTCACGAATCAGTTGGTCTAGGGTTTTCGTGTGGGCCTGCAGTCTTCTGAGGTTGAACAGGCTGCCATCGAGACGATACCTGATGTACACTGCATCGTCATCATCGAGGTCCACTGTGGCCTGCTTCAACATCATGCTAAAAAAGATGGTGAAGAGGGTCGGTGCCAGCACGCAGCCCTGCTTTACGCCGTTGAGAATAGGGAATGGGTCTGAGAGGTCATTGTTGAGTCTGACCTGGCCTTGCTGGCACCCAAGACAGTGTATCGCCCTCCTCACATAACCATTGGCGAGTCTGAACTAAAGTCAGTGCACCAGTTTACTTACCTTGGCTGCATTATCACGTCGGACGCCAAGCTGGACAAGGAGCTTGACAGCAGGCTGGCAAAAGCGAACAGCGCTTTCGGGCGACTTTTCAAGCGGGTGTGGCACAATCAACAGCTGAAAACAGGCACCAAGATCAGCGTGTACAGAGCTGTCGTCCTCACCACCCTGCTGTATGGTTCCGAGTCCTGGGCCCTCTACCGCAGCCAACTACGACTCCTCGAACGCTTCCACCAGCGCTGCCTGCGTACCATCCTGGGCATTCACTGGAGTGACTATGTCACCAACGTCGAGGTCCTTGAACAGGCTAAAACTGTGAGCATCGAGGCTTTGCTGCTGCGGACACAGCTCCGCTGGGCGGGGCATGTCTCCAGGATGGAGGATCATCGCCTACCAAAGATCACCCTGTTCGGCGAGCTTGCTACTGGACACCGTGACAGAGGGGCACCAAAGAAGAGATACAAAGACTGTCTCAAGAAGTCACTTAGTGCCTGCCAAATCGACCACCACCAGTGGTCATCGCTTGCTGCGGACCGTGACACCTGGCGCTCCACCATTTACAAGGCAGCTGTCTCCTTTGAGGACTCTCACAGAGCTAGCCTTAAGGACAAGCGGCTCAGGAGAAAAAACAGAGATGCCGCAGCTCAGAACCCTGGCCATACCTTCCCCTGCAGCCACTGCGGTCGAACCTGCCTGTCTCGGATTGGCCTCCGCAGCCACGAACAAGCCTGCAGACGTCATGGGCAACTCCTATAAAATCTTCGTTCGCGAAGTCAAGCCAAGAGACATTTGGGTCTAAAGATGGTTTCTTCAATAGGGGCTTTACAAGTGCAGTCTTGAAGCTTTCATGAAAAATACCAGTGGAGAGAGAGTTGTTGATGACTTGTGTAATGGCAGGCAACACTTCATCCAGGCACTCGTACAACAAGGGAGTGGGTATGGGGTCTAACTCACAAGTTTTGGGGGCAGTGTTTGTGATCACTTTTCTGACCTCATCCTCTAGCACAGGTTCGAAGGCTGAGAGAGGTTCTCCATTAAAGCGTTTTTCGGTGAACAAAACTGAAGTGGGCATGAGATCCAGAGAATCACGAATTTCGCGGACCTTATCAACGAAGTAATCTGCAAAAAGCTGAGGCAGCTGGCACGGGGGAAATGTAGTGGGAAGAGGTGATGGAGTCTTCTTCACCATAAGCTTATTGGTCACATTATACAATTCTTTGCTTGTTGTGCACTCACTGATCTTCCTGTTGTAAAACGAAGATTTTGCTCCATGAACAATCTCATTTACATGCTTCTTAGAACATGTGTATATCTGCTTGTGAACAGTCAACCTAGTTGAGCACCACATTCTCTCAGCTTGGCGCCGCATCTGCTTAGCCGAACGCAGCTCTTTGCTCACAAACCTATACCACGGGCTGATTCTATGAGCTGACTTTTTACGCTTTGAAGATGGTGCATGATTGTCTAAGACAGTGCGTAAACATGAATCAAACTCCTCGGCACTAGGACTAGGATGGTGAGACAGTGACTGAACGAGGTCAGCCTTGAAGGCTAGTCTGTCAATGGCACGAACATTGCGCACTATGGTAAGCATAGGCACTGGAGGTGGGACTATGGCCCTCAAATGACTGATCACACATTAATGGTCTGAACATATTGCATCAGAAACCTGTGCTGAGCACAAGATATCATCGTCACATCTATGAAGGATCCAGTCAATAGTATGCCCTTGTCTATGAGTTGGTTTGTCGACAACTTGTGAAAGACTGAACATGTGTAAAATGTCCATGAGTGCAGAGGTGGTGTGGTGCTTCTGATTGTCAAAGTGGATGTTAAAGTCACCAAGGACTATCAGACTGCCAGCAAGAGAATTACAGTGATCGAGAAGATCATGAAATTGATCAACAAACATTGAATCAGTTAATTTGTTCTTGCGGTTTGGCGGAGGTCTGTAGAGGCACAGAAAATGAACAGTTTTCTGAGTTAAAGCTAGAGTAAACTGTACAAGCTCAAAAGACTCATGGGAGAAACTAAAAGACGTTGATAATGATGCAAAAGGCTGCAGTGCTTCATGGAGGACGACTGCAATACCACCCCCACGAGAATCGCGGGGGAAGGATTTCACAGAGTATCCAGATGGGGCAAGATCAGCACATTTGGCCTCATCACCTGAGGCACGAAGCCAGGTCTCTGTTAAGAATAAAATGTCAACATGATGGTCGGTAACAAACTCGCACACTTCAGAGCGCAGCGCTTCTTGGCACAACCAACTGAGCGCACGTTAAACAGTGCCAAGCACAGCTGACCTGGTACTTTGGTAGTGTCTTGAAGATGAACCTGAATAAGGTTAGATACATTACCAGTCTGGTGAGTATGGCTTGTGATTCTCTTGGAGCTGATGTAGACTGAGACGGGTTGTAATGTTTCTTGGGACAGGTGTGGTCGTTCAAGAAGTTGTGATGGTGATGATGACGGAGAGGTTTGAGGGGGTGGTGATGGTTGGAATGGGGCCCAATGAAGTGGAAGTGGGGGCTGCCACACGAATGATTGTGATGGTGGGGGCTGAAGTACCAGAGGTGGTAGCGGTGGGACACCGGGTGTAGGATGGCCCCACTGGGGTACTGATAATGCAGGCAGCAGGCATTGTGTTGGCGGAGGACCCACGGGCGTTGCGAAGCACTGAAAACATGTGCTGAGGTACAGATGAAAACACCGAGTACCCCTGGGGTGGACAGCAGGGCACCGAGTATCCCTGGGGTGGACGGCAGGGCACCGACAACAGGCGCTGGGTTGAAGATGACAATCCCGAGTACCCCTGAGGTGAAGGGTGGGGCACTGAAGACAGGTGATGAAGTGGAGGTGGCATCACTATGTGCCCCTGGGGTGGAGGGGGGAACACTTTAGACAGGTACTTGGGTGGAGATGACATCACTGGTTGCATTGGTGCAAACACACACACAAAAATGACATCATTTAGGGAATGCTTGATAACCCCACCCACCCCCTTCCACACGCACACACAAACACACACACACACATACACACACACACACACACACACACACACACACACACACACACACTTACACACACATACACATGGCACACACATACACACACACACACACACACACACACACACACACACACACACACACACATGAGTATCAGTGACGCCATGCGAATCAGTTGCCAACCCAATGAACTAAGTTCTTGATCTGTTCACCGCAATTTATACATATCAGACCATCTGGAAACGTGATTTACTAAGCTGAACAAAAGCACAGTTTATAAAACAACACACGCTAGAAACCTCCTGCCCTCGATCAGCCACTTTTTTTTCGTTCATTGCTATTAATAGGCCAGTGGTGCAGTGCCATACCGGTTTGGTTTTTTTCGGGTAAGAGAGTGATTTTATGTACGTTATTTTGTGTTGTAGTGTGTAGCAGGGACAAGAATGAAAACAGGTCTGCGCACCTATTCTTTCATCCTTGGGAAATAAAGTTTCATTCCCTTTCATTTCATCTCTCTCTCTCTCTCTCTCTCTCTCTCTCTCTCTCTCTCTCTCTCTCTCTCTCTCTCTCTCTCTCTCTCTCTCTCTCTCTCTCTCTCAAGGCCGACAAACACGAAAAGAGGCCTGTGCGCCTATTGTTTCCATCCTTGAAAAATAAAGTATCATTCATTCATTCATTCTCTCTCTCTCTCTCTCTCTCTCTCTCTCTCTCTCTCTCTCTCTCTCTCTCTCTCTCTCTCTCTCTCTCTCTCTCTCTCTCTCTGTCTGTGTGAGTGCTTGCGTGCGTGCGCCTTATGTGCGTGCGTGTGTATGTTTGTGTGTGTGTGTGTGTGTGTGTGTGTGTGTGTGTGTGTGTGTGTGTGTGTGTGTGTATGTGTGTGTGTGTGTGTGTGTGTGTGCAAGGACATGATTAAAAACAAGTCTATCACCTAATCATTTATCCTTGAGAAATAAAGTTTCATTTCATTTCTCTCTCTCTCTCTCTCTCTCCTCTCTCTCTCTCTCTCCTCTCTCTCTCTCTCTCTCTCTCTCTCTCTCTCTCTCTCTCTCTCTCTCTCTGTGTGTGTGTGTGTGTGTGTGTGTGTGTGTGTGTGTGTGTGTGAGAGAGAGAGAGAGAGAGAGAGAGAGAGAAATGAAATGAAATGAAATGAAATGAAACTTTATTTTCCAAGGATAAATGATTAGGCCATAGACCTGTTTTCAATCATGTCCTTGCTCACGCATACATCACACACGCATACATCACACACACACACACACACACACACACACACACACACACACATACACACACACACACACACACACACACACACACACATCGGAGTAAAAGTTAATATGTACAGGAATAAACACACACACATCGGGGTAAAAAGTTAATATGTACATGAATGAAAATGAAATAATAATTCTAATAAAAAGCAAAAGCACGACACACACACGAACGCAAGGGTTCGACGCGCAGACTGGTATACCAATGCGCACCCGCCAGACATGACACACCACATGTAACATGTAGCTGAAATAGTATTTTATCTACTTCTAATATATTTCAGCAGTTGTGTCCTGAACGTTTTGACTGAAGAGGCTGCTCTAATATCTGCGGGAATCGTGTTCCAAATCTTAGCTCCTGAATAAGACAAGGATGTCTTATAAATATCTAGACGTGGCATGGGCACTACCAGATTGTTTCCTGGTGCTCGACTAGACCTGTGAGCGAAATGAAATATATTAGTGAGATAGGTTGGCGTTTCCGAGCGTGTAATTTTGTACACGAGTATCAGCTTGTTGTAACTAAATTGCTGCTTAAGTGGCAGGATATCTAGCAGCTTGAATTTGTCGTCAGTACTTATGACTTCTGTAGACCTGTCAACAATTAGTTTTATGGCCCTTCTGTGGAGCGAGTTCAGCCTTTTTAAGTTTGCGTCACTACTGCCGTCCCAAACAGTGGAGACGTAATCTAAATGTGGCTGTATATGGGCACAATAGAAAAGCTTCCTTGTTGGTTCATCAGTGAAATATCTCAATTTTGATAAAGGAATACATTTTTAGATACTGTTTTACATACTTTAGTTATGTGACTTTGCCAGCACAACTTGTCGTCTACGATGATACCAAGCACGCGCTGTTCTCTGACTTGTTCAACAGGCTGGCCATTAAACGAGAGCATAAGGCGAGATGGATTCAGCTGATGTTTCTGCCTGGTTGTAATTAACATACATTTAGTTTTATCAGGGTTCGGTATCATGGAATTGTTTTTACACCACTCAGATACATCGTTCAAGCTTTTCTGTAGTGACTGAGTCATACAAGTTACATTTGATGATGAAAGGTCAAGTGTCCCATCGTCAGCAAAGAGGCTGCAAGTGACATTGGGGTCAGATATATGTAAAGGAAGATCATTGATAAAAATAGAAACAATAATGGGCCAAGAATTGACCCTTGTGGTACCCCGTGCTGTATCACCCCTTCTACTGAGTTTGTTCCATTTACATACACGTATTGTGTACGCCCGTGCAGATATGATGTAAAAAAAACCCGCAAGGGTGCTAACACTTAACTGATAAACAGCAAATTTTTGAATCAGTTTATCATGATTAACTAGGTCAAACGCTTTTGACAGGTCCAAAAATACAGCTCCATTCATTTGTCCGCTATTTATGGCGGCCAGCCATCTGTCAACTAAGTGTATTAGTGCTGTATGACATAAGTGTTTCCGACGAAAGCCAGACTGTAGTGGATGAAAGAGCTTGTGTTTTTCCAGGAACTGATGTAAGTGCGTATGAATATGCTTTTCGAGTGGTTTGGATACAGTTGACAACAGGGAAATAGGTCTGAACATGTTAGGATCAGTGAGATCTTTTGTTTTAGGCAGAGGGATTACCTTAGCTTTCTTTAAACTAGACGGAAATTTCCCTTGCTGAATACAAAGGTTATATATGTATGTTAGTGACTCAGTGATATATGGTATGGCCATCTTTAAGACAACGTTACTAATACCATCATGGCCATACGTACCTTTATTCTTTAATGATGAAATGTTTTTCTTCTTTCTTTGTTGATCATTACTGATGGTAAAGCTATAAGAAGTGTATTCATCTTTTTAATATCAACTTGTGCAAGGAGGTCGAAGGAGAGGAAGACAGAGGAAAAGATGGAAGGACAATATCTCAGAGTGGACAGGACTGAAGCTGCGCGATACGCTAAGAATGGCAGAGAACAAAGAGGAATGGTTGATGGATTGATTGATTGATTGATTGATTGATTGATTGATTGATTGATTGATTGATTGATTGTACATTGCTTAACGTCCCGACAGCAACAAGGCTTTTTCAGGACGTGCCTGCACCGCTTGTGAAAAAAAATAAACAGAATATTGAATGTATGTCGCCAGCCGGTCCAATACGTTAAATAAACCTATGCCATTGGGCCTAAATAAAGCTAAGACCATTTAGCAACACACATCCAATATCAAGAGCTACAGGCAGTGCAGACAGTAGGGAGAGTTTTAAAAAGGCAAATACAGGTAAATGGACCAAGGGTAGACAGAAACACATGCCCCAGAATAGAGAGGAAAACCCTCCCTGTGGGGCTGACCAAGGTGACCCTGGGAACTAAAAAGTAGTTAACCCCACCAAGTCCCCAAGGGCAGACCCGGGTGGGGAAGAGAGGAATGGAGAGAGCTGGTTGCCAAGTCATCAGTGGTGCCCCAACGGTCGGCAAGACTACGGGATATAGATAGATAGAATATCAACTTGTTTGGAAATAAAGTGTGTCTGGCTTTACTAGGATGGAAAGATGGAAAACAGGTTAAACAGCCACATGCAATGAATGTGTTGAACTTTAAGTCCTGAAATTTGTTCCTTCAATAAGTCGAACGACGGATAAGAGCAATTTCCCCTGCTGGTTCGACTTAAGCGTCGTCGACTGTACTCTGACAGTATCATTTGGGTTCGTTGAGGTTCATTTGGGTAAAAAGACGGACCGACAAAAGAGACAGCAATGGCTGCGTACGAGTTTGGAGCGGCACACGGCTTGCTTTGCAAAACGGACCAGTTCCGTCGAGAGTATTCTGACAAACCATACATTTGTACAGTTCCGAAACAGCATTACTTGAAAGAAAAACAGAAGATAGTGGTAGAAAACCCTTTAAAATAGAAACAAATAACAACGTTTCGGATCAAAGATCCTTCCTCAGGTGACATGGAAACAAACGTAGAACAGAAAAGAACACCAGAAAGAAAAGACGTCATCCTGTATAGAGAGAATTTAGAATGACGTAAAAAAAAAAAAAAAAAAAAAAAAAAAAAAAAAAAAAAAAACCCACACACACACACACATAATGACGCAAATACACATCAGTGCACAAAACACGTAGCACAAAACTTACGTCTATATACATACACGTCACTGCATACATTCGCATTCACTCGTGCCTACTGCAGCTCACGCACATGCACACACACACACACACACACACACACACACACACACACACACACACACACATACACGCACACTCAAAGGTAGCATCCAGTATCAACAGTGAGGTCAAGCCTGGCACCAACTACCCATCAGGCCGAGCATACATCCCTAGGGGCGAATGTTCAAGGCCGCGCGGATGTTCTACGTTTGTTTCCATGTCACCTGAGGAAGGATCTTTGATCCGAAACGTTGTTATTTGTTTCTATTTTAAAGGGTTTTCTACCACTATCTTCTGTTTTTCTTTCACGTGAAACCCTAGCGGCAACAGTTTTACTACAGCATTACTTGACTTTTAAGTGTGTTTTATGTGTATAAATTATGCATACTCTGTAAACGATTTTACCATGGTATATTAGTGGAGAGGAGGTATGGCCTTGCTAAACCTCGACCCTGGGCCGTTCCTAAGCCACTGGAGTGGATGCGTTTACTATGCTTACGGAATTGGTTGGTTTAATTCATTCTCACTGAAGACACTTTTATTTATCCCATAAAGCCCTGACATTGTGCTACGATAGGATGAGGATGAACCATGATAGTCAGAAGGTGGAGTAATAATAATAATAATAATAATAATAATAATAATAATAATAATAATAATAAAGTAGTAATATGATAATAATAAAGAGCATTTATATCAAGCTAAATTTCCAGCAGCAGTGGTCTCTAAGCGCGTTACAAAAAATGAATGTATGCAGAATCTCACTACCTTTAAACGAATTTAATCTACACACACGCATACAAACACACATTAGAAAACCATCCCCAGGTTAAAGGCAACCATCCCCAGGTTAAAGGCATTTTGATGCTGCTGATGCACAACCGATTGGTGCTACACGGTCAACAATTTGAAGACCTAAGATCAAGGCCCCACCACGATGGACCTAAACGGTCAACAAAAGGAGGACCTAAGATCCATGATGGTGCTACATGGTCAAGAAAAACAACTTGAGTCAGTTAGGCGCCATGCTATTCTGACACTGACCATCCTTCACCTACCATGGTCAGTCTGTCTCCAGAACTGTGACGTATAAACCTCAAAGGTTATCTAAACGAAAAGAAAAACTGACAATTTCATACTCTGGATGCATAGGGGCTCGATGACAGTAGCTTTGACTAATGCAAATCCACTGCGCCA
Source organism: Semisulcospira habei (assembly GCA_036245525.1). NCBI lineage: Eukaryota > Metazoa > Mollusca > Gastropoda > Semisulcospiridae > Semisulcospira > Semisulcospira habei. The sequence continues at coordinate 117,472,304 of BTPG01000006.1, read as the reverse complement.
CCGCGTGCGCGCCAGCGCCTATACTACGCTCAAGACAAAATGGTATTTTGTCTTGAGCTTAGTATAGGCGCTTGCGCGCACGCGGTGGCGCAGTGGATTTGCATTAGTCAAAGGCTACTATCCACGGAACCTTATGTCGAGCCCCCATGGACGATTTTTAATGAGCTTGGGGTCAAAAGGTCGCGTGCGCGAAAACGAGGCTATCTGGGGCTGGACGCGCGACAGCTACTTGGCGAGTGAAAGTGCAGAACGTCGAGACCTTCGAATTGTGCCGTATTTTGAGCATTAGCAAATATCTGACCACATATAAAAATCAGTCCCCTGTAAACCAATCACAGCCATTTGCATTGACGCGCTTGATTGAATTGTGTTCGAAGAAACTTGTCAGCCAGAAGATTGTGGTTTTATGATTTTCTTCTAGTGAGAGATATATGAGTGTTTTGTCAAAGCTTACGCGGAACTTGTAACTGACATACTGAGTGCACACTATTTTTTTTTTTAAAAACATTTGACAGCACATTAGCATTGTTGGAGGGGTCAACTCGGTTATATTTTGTGAATTTAGCGAGCGAAAAACAACACAGTTTGAATTTAATTATCGGTTGTGGACCTACTTAGTGTTGTCCCATGCTGCCCGCCCGCCCCCCCCCCCCCTCCCCCCTCATTGTTTCCAGTTTGGTGAATTCACTGAAGCATGTGTAGGTGTGCGTCAGGTAGATAAATAAGCTAGCGGGTTAACACTATCTACAAGCGTTTGTCCTCGACCCGGCATTTCGCAGTTGAAAGCAATTTCAAAAGTGTTTTCCACAGGCATCATTTCAACCAAATCGATGCTGACAGCTAAAGGTTTAAAATTGTCGAAGTCAGAAGACTTCAGCAGAATAAAATTTATGACATTCATCACTCTGTGTGTGTGTGTGTGTGTGTGTGTGTGTGTGTGTGTGTGTGTGTGTGTGTGTGTGTGTGTGTGTGTGTGTGTGTGTGTGTGTGTGCGTGCGTGCGCGTGCGTGCGTGCGTGCGTGCGCGCGCGTGTGTGTGTGTGTGTGTATGTGTAGTGTGTGTGTGTGTGTGTGTGTGAGTGAGTGTGGCAGCACTACTCAATCATCTCAAAGGGATCAACTATGACATTTGATCTGAAGGGTAGTGCCATGGTACTTTCATGTGTTAAGCTGATCAGACAATACCCTTAAGCTATCACAGCTGATCCCATGTTTCTTGGAATCACGATTGTAAGCCAAAACTTTAATACAATGACATTCTATAGCAAAACACGCACACATACACACGTGAGAACAGGCACCCAACTTAAATTTTACAACAGAATAAATGTTAACACAGCAGAACCTGTTCTGGCAATCGCCATTTTTGCTAGAAGAAAGTGGCCTTAAACATCTCATGCCCTCTCAAGAGAGTTCTTGTAAGGCAAACGGTGTCATCCGGGCTGCAGCCACCTAAATGTTGGTCTGTAAAGACAGGCCGTGATCTGCTATAGGGATGGTCGCTCAAAACAGTTTCTGCTGTAGTCCATAAAGTCTATACATGCAAGTTTCTCTCACACCCAACACACTTGCACATGCACCCACACACGAACAGACGAATTCGGATCAACATTCCTTTCTCCGTTGGCCCGGCGGTTGCGTTTGGAAAAGTATGAAATGAAAGTTTCGCGTTTTCATTATTCTGTGCTCTATTTGATGTGCATACAGGAACAACGCAATGGTGTTTGAATATGCGCTTCGACTCAGCTTCTTCTCTGTCGCCATGAAAGTAGTCTGCCCCTTCCTACATGTTCCCCATATAGCCTCGCTTTCGATGCGACCTTCACCTCATGAATATTCGTTGAGAATCGTCCATGTCTGGATGTCATGGGTTGAGTACGGTAATGAGAAAGTAAGGCCGCCTTGGCATTATTTTAACCAAGTACCACGGGTGTAGCCCTACTATCTCATTACTTCACTACACACACACACACTGACACACACACCACGCACGCACGCACACTGCATGCATGCCGCTCTGAAACATACTCGGCGCACACACTGATGACACACCAGCCGGCCGAGACACTGACGCGGTCAGCTTGCGAAATCAGCCGTCAAATTTGCTGGCCTTTCAGTGACATGAACTGACTGTTAGCCACCGGCACCTCAGTCTTTAACTCAGTTACCGGCCGGCACTGCCGGCTATCGTGGCCTACATCCAGCATGGACAAAATGAAGCGCTTTATCAAAAAAGGAACTTTCACCAACCTGTTATTGGCTTCAAAGAATGCACCGGATACATCTGAAGCAAAAATGTCTCCACGTATTTGAATTTCTTCCCAGGCAGGGGAATCTCTGTGGCTACTTTTTCACGAAACTCGCCGTTGAACATGCGCTGGAACACTGGCGAATACAGTGAAAGGACTGTTTTGTGTACGTGGATTTTCTTATCTTCAACAAGCAGAGTTATGTCTGAGTGCTCTGAGGCAAAGTCTGGCTCCTGGAGAGTGGAGGTGGAATTCACGTCTTTGGAAAATTCAGTGCCGCTGTTTCCTGACTCCGCCATATTTGAGAGGATGTAGGCTAGCTACTACCACGCGGCGGCTGAGAGTGCAAGCTTTTCTCTGGCCGGCGTAACCCAATGCGCAAAAGGCCCGCATTGGGCCACGCGGCGCCGGCGGCCGTGCGCCGCGGGCCAAAGCCGGCCGACAACGGCCCGACAGGCTTTTGCGCATTGGGATCGCTTGTTCGTCAAAGCGGCTCGAAAGCGTTACTAGAGCAGCCACGTTGCACACAATAACCGGCTGTACTGCGGCGCAGTAGGCCCTACTTCATTCCACGAGTCCGACCCGTAGCTGCAGAGCGGCGTCTAAGAATCCGATATGCCACTTGCTGGTGTGAGCGGTAAAAATGATCGGCCTATGTTTGCGTCCGTATCATATTTGTGTATCCGGTATGACACATTCGTTATACGCAGCGTAAAAGTTATTGTTATCTAGTTACACTGACTCCAAATGCACTCAGTTTTTCAGTGGCCGCCAGTAGCGGGCGGGGGGGGGGGGGGGGGGGGGGGAGCCAAACCGAGTAGGCCACCGACAGGCTGCACGAAATTCAGTTTCCAACATGAACTGACTGACAAGCTTGCCAACATCCCTTTTTGATGGAAGTGGGTTCCCAGAGAGGCAAACAAACACACTCTGGCAGAGTTTTTTTGGTCGTCAGAAGAGAGCACACCTGCATCCGCCGCTGCCTAGTGAGAATATCAAGTACATCCTTGATGGTGGTTCCTTACTCCATCGCTTACCATGGCCAAACGGATCATCATACACAGACCTGGTGGAGATGTACGTCAACTTTGTATCAAGAAAGTACAAAGATGCCAACATCATATTTGACGGATATTGCAGTGGACCAGGAACAAAGGACATGACACATCTGCGCAGAAGCAAAGGCATGGTGGGAACCAATATTGCATTCACCGCAGACATGCTCCTGTGTGAGAAAAAGGAACACTTTCTCCGGGCGCCAACGCAGAAAATAAGGAACAGTTTCTGCGTCTTCTCGGAAGTGCTTTTGAAGCCCGAGGTTTTGCAGCCCGTCATGCGCAAGGAGATGCTGACTGTCTGATCGTTCAGGAAGCATTACTGTCTGCAAAAAATGTGCCGACTGTTGTGATTGGTGAGGACACGGACCTGCTTGTTCTCCTACTCCATCATGTTGAACCCACCATGCATGACGTGTTTCTCACGTCAGGATCCTACAAGAAGAATCGCACTAGGGTTTGGGCCATCAAGGCTACCCAAGCACGTCTGGGCAGGGCGGTATGTGGAAACATCTTGTTTGCACATGCATTCTGTGGATGTGACACCACCTCCCGGGCATATAACATTTCAAAGTCTCTGCCTATCAAGAAGCTGAAAAATAATGACTTTGTGAAGGATGCCCAGATCTTCCTGGCAGATGATAGCATCCACCAGACCATTGCTGAAGCCGGGGAAAGAGTGTTTGTGTCGCTCTGCAATGGGAGACATGATGACACTTTGGACCATCTGCGGCTATTGAGGTATCAGCAAAAGGTTTCCTCTAGCATCTCACAGGTTCAGGCGAAAGTTCTGCCTCCAACGTCATCAGCTGCTCGGTATCACTCCTACAGGGTGTACTTTCAAGTTCAGGAATGGGCAACTCTGGGGAGATGTGAACATATGCCCGAGGAATGGGGCTGGGAACTTCGACAGGGTCAGCTGATACCCGTTACAACAGACCTTCCTCCCGCACCAGAGGATCTCCTGAATGTCATCCGCTGCACCTGTAAAAAAAGACTGCTCCTCAGGAAGATGCTCATGCAGAAAGCATGGCTTGACATGAACTACAGCTTGTGGAGAGTGTCGTGGGGTCAGCTGTATGAACACAGTGCATCAGTTGGGGGAGTTAGGGGAGTCGGACTCAGAAATATGAAGCAGGGCAGGGCAGGGCAAGTTCATCAACAATATTTCCTTCTGTTCTGCGTGAATCAGACTTTGAGTTTCATTTTCAAATTTTTTAGTTGAAAAACTTTCATTTGACATGCAACATGACCGGGTTTGGGGCAGTCACTTAGTGTTTGTGTGCTCAGTATTGTCAGGAACAGCCGAGCAAATGATGTGAGAAAGATAACCACATAAAATCAAGTCTTAAACAGTTTGGATTCATCCGGACTTTTTAATGTTTTTTCTCTGTATCTAGGTAGTGTTCCAACAAGCAATTTTTCTAAAGAAATTAGTCTGAACTTTTGATCTTTTTTCACGTAAATTGACTGGACTAGTGGGTGCGGGAAGCCCTCGTAGAGCAGAGTACCCCCTCCCCCCCCCCCTTCCCTTCTCTCCCCTACCCCCCCCCCCCCCTGCTCCCCTCCTTCCACCGCAGCTCTCAAACACCATCCGCCCCCTGCCCAGCCTCAACCCAGTTGTTTCATTTTTAAATTACTGAGTCAATTGACGTGTAGCCCGCTCAGAGATAACTCCGCCCACTGACCCAGCGTTCGACTTTGACCCGCTGGTCCGACAAACAACGTGCCACAGCGGAAAGCGATTATGGCTTCATCCATGTGTTTAAGTGGTCAGACATTCCCGACGATATTTCGGAGCAATACTTGCCATACCCTATCACCCTTAGGCAGAGACAACGTGCAGATTTGTTTAGCTGTGAGCAGTACATTCAAAGCGTCCGAATTTTGTGTGCACGGAACAATTTTCCGCAGTCAACTGAGCGGCCAAGTGACGGAAAGCCACGGCTCTGTGCACCTGTCCATTGACCCAACGAAAAAGATGATTACGGATGCTCTCTGCACATGCAACGCAGGGTATGTATCAATTCTACATTATGCATTAAAAGTATAGACTGTGCTTGTCATAGTTTTAGCCGTTGACAGTTTGTTATACTGTGAGATGCCGTGTGTTCCATTGACGAAGGAGAGTTTGTGTTATCGTTTGTGCAAGAATTTTGATAAAGCCTGCGAATGTACTGAAACTGAGCACAATGCTGCATATGGCATGGTTTGCTTACAAACTTCCTAAGCTTGTGTGTTGCCGTGCTTTAAGTTTTAGCTGTGTTTTTTTTTTTTTTTCAGACTCGCTCATGTGCTTGCCATCCGACAGCAATGGGACACACCCCATGAAAAAATTCCACTCCTGAGCCAGTTTCCATCATGATTCAGATTATTTCACGGAAACGTCAACAAGAAAAGGAAGCCCATCATTGCAATCTTTGATGACAACAGGTAAGTTTTACTTCAGTGTGCATATTCTGGTTGAAACTGTGTAATTTGAAGATACCGTTATTAGAATTGTATGTTCACACAATTGTGTATGTAAGCAATATACCTGTATGCATACTTGTGTACAGTTCGTGTGTGTGTGTGTCTGTGTGGTCCCTGTGCATTAGCACGGTGAACAGTGAGTGTGGAAAGTAAATCTGTATGCACATAATTAATTTACACACACACTCTTTCTCTCTCTCTCTCTCTCTGTCTGCATGTGCAAAAATGACTGCTGATGACATGTAGAAGGTTTATTTATAACAGCACATTTAAAAGTATGGAAAACATGTCATCCTAGAACTGTCCCAAAAGAGCACATTATGTGAGTCCTTGCAGTTGTAGGAGCTCATGAGTCATTCTTCAGCATGGATGATAAGTTAACTAAGGAGGCAGTACTCTATTCTTAATATTTAAATGAATAAGAACTAATGGTTTCAAACACCCCACAGGTTAATTTTACCATCAAAACCGATTATGTCGTCATTGTACATGACTTCTATTTGTGGGTGCGGGTGTGGCTGGCCAAGCCAATCCTGGAGCCACACCTGCAAGGGCAATGGGGGCACTGGAATTAAACTATGACATAAATATAACTAAATGTGGATATGCAGTTGTCAGAGCAGTTATTGAGATAAATGCTCAGACAACTGCATATCCACATTTAGTTATATTTATGTCTCATAGTTTAATGCTATGTAAACATGGGCCAAAGGGGGCGTGAGAGGTCAGTGGGTTAAAATGATTATCTAAATTCTGCTCAAAATCCTGCAGGCATATATGGCTTGGCTGGCACACAGCTGTTCAAGTTTCTGCACATGAGCGCGAGTTGCCTCAAGCTGCACCCTGAGATGCTTCTTCTCCGCAAAGGATCAAATCTGAAACAAATGAAATCAGTACGGCAGTGTAATGACACAGTTAGAAAGCAGTCGTCAACTGTGATATAAATACAGAATGTTCGATTTTATTTATTCTATGTTACAGGTACCACTTATGGAACAGGAGCTGTTGCCTTTGACTACATCACTTGATTGTGGAGATGTCATATTAAATCAGATTGAGCAGACCAGATTATCTTGTGGTGCTGAGGACTTTTAAATGTCTTCACTGCTTTTCTGTGTGCTAGTTAGAGACTCTGCATCTGTAGCTGCACTTGTACTGTTGACAACAACAGCAAAACCTTTGTTACAAACAGTGCCTGAATTGAACAGCATTTAAAACGAGAAAGGCAAAGCTAAAAGGGGGAGGACAAACTTGTTGCACAGACATGAATGACACTGTATTCTTCCTGGTCACACTTGGCATCTGTAGCTGCACTTGTACAGTGATAATATTATTAAAAATGTATAAATGGATAATTTTCATATTGTATGTACACCCTTTGTCAAAGTTTACATCAACAAACATGAAGTTAATGATATGTAGTAAATCACATTGTGTTTGTTGCTGTAAACTCAAAGGGTGTTGCCACCATAGGAGCTTGTTTCGTGGCATCTTACATACTTGTGTGCAGCCACGTCTTTTGCCTAAAATAAACAGATTGTTTGCATCCTAGAAACTGCTGTTTGTGTTCCTGTAGTGTGTGCATGTGTAAAATGTATATTTTTGTGTACGAGAGAGTGTGCTAGTGTGTATCACTGTATGAAAGAGTGTGTGAAGGAACCGTGAGTAACATAAAGAGATTGTGAAATGCAAATCGGTGCATACCTTGGAGCAACCAGTGTTTTGTGTGAACGTTTTTGATGCAGCTCTGTCGACGGTCGCTTTTTGTTGTCGCTGGTGTGTGTGACTTGTCCCACTGCTGGGCAAAGCTGGGCATGCTGGCAGCGGGTCTGGAAACGCTTCTGACGGTTCGCCATTGACAAAATGCTGTAAATAAAATTAATCCATATCATACCGAGGCTAAAAGCTTCAAATTTGTACACTGCCATATGCAAGCTACATTGACTGATTGAGTACTTACAGATAAACATGACTAGGGTGGTGCCAGAATAGCTTGGCGCCTAGAGGCGCCAAGCTATTCAGGCACTACCCTTGCACTATATTAGACTTATTTCACACACTGGTTGTATTCCAAATGATGAGGGTTAAGAAACATTCAGCAGAGCTATCTCTCGCACTCGTACACTGTGCTTTCACCATAGTAGCTACTGAGAAACGCCGGACTTGCTGTATGAGTGATCTTACCACCTTCGGCCTTCACAACTCAGATATTTACATGGGCAAACTGACATTACCCGTTTTATTTTTATAATGAACAAATTCAGGAGAAATGAATATGAACTGACCTTTGTGCAAACGAAGAGATGCCGTCAGTTTCCATCCCGGTACTTGACATTCACTGACTGTGCAGGCTGCTCGACTCGTCAGCCGCGGTCTACAGACTACACAATTTGATACATCGCATGCAATTGCATGGCTACGACGGGGTTTTGGGAATGGTATGAACCTTACACCACATTCTAGACGCTCAGGATATAGTGAAATCGCTGTTGCAAAGACCCCCACGCACACGTTTTCGCCATTTTTTTTCTCTCTCCGTTAACTTCCTCACCAGCCTCAATGTCGGACCAACATAGCCGATTTCTCGCATCACGCGGGTGTGTCTCATTCGCGCATTTTGATTGGTTAGCGCTGACCCGTCAGTCAGGAACCGGCTACACGTCAATTACTTTGAGTAGTCATATCGTGAGTAGCCGGCCGTCACATCCCACCGGCACTGACCTTAGTCGTGAGGACAGCCCGGAAAACACGCCCACGGCCGGATTATGTAGGGCTGCCACTTATCCCAGTCCCAAGATCTCTTTGAAGATACCCAGATTCTCGTGAATCCCTGTGACTGCACTGGTTCGTGCGAATCTATGCCGGCGGCACGTGCGTAGCTCCCTTCAGCGCTTCTCTGCTCTGCTCTGCTTCAGTTTGCTCCGTCCGCACTACTACGCTTAACTACGACGCCGATATCCGCATCATAGTATTGTGCTGCACTGCCGCGGCCGTTTTGTGCTTGGTGACACCAAAGATCCTAAATAGTAATCTATGTACGATCTTTGGTGACACTGAACTGATCAGCTCTGCAGTTTAGCCTACTTTTTAAGCTAGTTACGCGGTGGCCGCGCGCACGCGGTGGCGCAGCGGATTTGCGTTTAGTCGAAGCACCACTCGTCAGGCCCATATGTGTTTGCTGGGGATACCGTTACAGTACAAGCAAGTATCATCTTCATCACAGTGATGACATCACACGGTCGTTTGCGGTCTTGTATGTAAACGTTTCAGGGCCGGATCCAGGGGAGTGGAAGGGGGTCCATGGACCCCCCTCTTCCCCATAACAAAAAATGCTATTGTCCTTGACAAGCGCATTTTGTTGATGCTTGCACAACCGCACACTAAAACTCTGCTTCAGGTGGTTAATTTCTCCCAAAATATTTTTGGACCTTCCCCAACACTTTTAAGTGATCCGGCCCTGCGTTTTGAGTAGTTAATCTAAGCGATCAACTTTCTATTGCATCTGAGCCTCTGTCCAGAAATGGAGTAGCCTTATTGTAGATTGTTTTTGCAGGTCAAGGTCGTTGCGCACTATCTCAGTGCTCCAAGGGAAAGATAGGAAGTTTGAGATATTTCCAAAAATAAAATATATGCGTATTTTCCAATTAATATGTAAATAAAGAGCACCGTTTGCTCGTTCCCGGCTGAAATTTGACATTTAGACCAGTAATCCTCTTTAAAGTTCTCTCTTTCAGACTTAAATTGCACAATCCACTTGCAGTCAGTACGGCCAGACAATACACAAGTACCATATCAAACAACATTCAAATTTGATTGGATTTTGACAGGACTGTCACTAAGTTCCAATCTTTTAAAAAATGTAGAAATAAATGTATTATCTTGGAGAGTCCACTGTTTTTAAGCACAAATGTTTACACCACTTTTTCAATGACGTCACACAGCGGCATGGCTGAAGATACCAGCTCCACATTGCGCACAAATAAAGGGCAGAGGCTGAGATTTCTTTTGATACTAATTTTATTTATGTGACTTAAGTAAGTGCCCCAGTGACAAATGGCGGCCCAACTATCAAGACTTTTTTTTTTTATCATACCCCGAATCCGTGACCCCCAATGTGCAAAAGGCCACTGTGGTGACGTCGGCCACCGTTGGCCCGCGCACAGCCGTGCGCGGGCCAACGGCGGTCGACGTCGGCCCGATGGCCTTTTGCGTTCTGGGTCAGCTCAGAGTGCGATCTCTACTTGTCAGTTGATGAAACCC
>BTPG01000006.1:117412115-117461769 GCA_036245525.1 Semisulcospira habei | reverse complement strand
ATAAATTCCCGTATGAATAGCGACTCAGGTGCGGTGCATACCGATCTGATTCAAAAAATTTCGATCCCGGTTTCAAAAGGCAATCTCGTCCCGACATGAAAATGCGAATAATTGCTATTTTCAGAACAGGTCTATTCATATCTTACCTGAATTGAAGTGGGGGTCTTTCAAAACCAGTCAAGCGTAGGCATGAGGTGTTTATGTATTATATGTAATTGCTTCGGGTTACAAGCACTGGTTTGATCGGGCGTTTTGTCTATGGGGGGGGGGGGGGGGGGGGGGGGGGGGGGGAGGGGATTTGAAGTATTATTAACACTATGACTGAGTTAACCCCTTAAATTCTCAGTCATAGTGTTAATGAAGATTCAGTTCTTTCTTTATATATCTAATTACAGAGAAAAATAAAAGGAATTTGAGAAAAAGGAAAGGCAAGGTCGTGTGCGTTTTTGTGAGCGAATAACATAGAAAAATGAGGGCCATAGAAGATTCTCTAAAACTCCCATATCCTCCTTCTCTTATGGAACGCGCCGCTCCGACGAGCCCCTTTTTCAAAGTCGTTCCTATTTTTATAAATAGAACAGGTAAAATGCAAGAACAAAAACTGGGATGCCTAGAACAATGCCTCTGTATACAAGTACAGGTTGGTACAAGAATACATTTAAGAAAGGGAATGGCGCCAAACAACTCACGACCTGACCACTTCCATGATCAGGTTCTATGCGACTTTTTTTCTTGTTCCCACAAATGCCTACCTAGAAGCCTTTTAAACACTCGCTCAACCCTCGGTACCGATTTTTTCCACTGTCTGTCACCCAACCCCCAAAATAACTATATATGGGCATTTCTGCAGTGGATATTACAAAACAAGTGTGTGGCGGTAGAGGGGAAGTACTCTGAACATGCAGCTCCACTAGAACATAAATCCTACCTGCGTGCCCCATGCTGTTAAAAATGTATCGCGTCTCAAAACGTTTGAAAATACCCTCGCATGTTATGATTTGACAGATGTCATAATTTCACAGTCACAAGCATGTATGTCCACTGCGGTTTCTAGAACAACTGTACGACACGGACAAAAAGAAATGAAAAAGATCAGTCGTTTTTCAAACGACAAAGTGCTTTGCTTGTATCATATGTTCTGATTTGTTTCTACACGCACCCCTCTAACACTCAGTGGTGGAATAGTGACTAAATATCTGTTGCATCGTCAGGTGAACTTTTATTTGGATGACGACTTGGCTGAAGCACAGAATGCTGCACCACATGCTGTTCTAGCACCGCATCCTGCACAGCGAATGGCACAGGACAAAGGGAAAGCACCAAGACAAAACTTAACAGGTGGGAACAATCGAATGATTGGAGTCACAATCGGCCGAATCTTCCATAGACTACCATACAGAGAATTGTGAGGTTTCGTTAGCAGCGATCGACTCCCAACAACGAACGAGAGAGCAATCATGTCAGATAACTAGATTGCATATTATTATAAGCAAACCAACACTCGTAACATCTCCAAGAGGCATAGATCCTCATGAGCCCTGAGGGCTCATGAGGATCTATGCCTTTTGGAGATGTTTGAAGTGTAGTTTGTGTTTTTGATAGAAGCTGGTTATCCGCCATGAGGGGTGACGTTCGTCGCAAACGAAACCTTATCAGTAATTCTCTCAGATTATTCCCTGAACCGCCACCACTACTCCCGTCGTTTGATTTTTCGGGCTGTGGATAAATCAAACCCACCCTCCCACCACCCATCTGCCATCCTTCAGCTTAGTGGGCAGACCACTGCACCACATGCTGCACAAGCAGCGCACTCGTCACAGCGAGTGGCACAGGAACAAGACAGAGGTCGGGGCATCATAACCGTTAAAACAAGGGGATCACTGATTGGCTGATTCAGTAGTATGCGGTGCTGTCGGGGAAACCTGACACCGGCTGTTTTACCTGCACCCTTGCGTTGTAAGATTACTGAAACTCTTCAGTTACCTTCGGGCGAGGAATGAACTGCATGTGAATGATTCACACTCTCACAATAGAAGAACCAAATGATGCGTGACACTCATTTATATTGGCTTTAAATCTTTCCCACACGTTTTAGATAATAAATTCCAGACCAAACGGGTGACTGCAAAACGTGCAAGATGCACAGAAAATCCGGCAATGAAAGAAAGAAAATCGCTTAGAAAAGACGCACCAAAATTACATTTTGAAATGGCAAGAAAAGTACGAACACTTTTTTTCCAAAATGTCGAGACAGGAAAACAATGCTGTACGTGCCATTCTTTGGTGAGATCACAAATCTACAGACAATAGACTTATGATGAGAAGTGCAACCTCTGCGATCCGGGACGCAGCGGTAAAGCGTCTGCCACCAATGCTAAAGGTGAGAAGTTCGACACCCGGTTCCGGCGTCAGGTTTTCTCCTTTACAAATTAAGCGTCATTGTCGACGGTTCTGAACTGGATTCTGCTGTGTCTAAATGAACCATAACTAGACCTGTGCGTAGCGTTTCGCAACCATCTGTTACAGAAGTGTATCTCCGAGTCTGAACAGTTACGGCGGTAGTGGGCAGTTAACCCCATGGTCGCATTTCCCCAATTTTGAAGGTGTTACCTAACGACTACGTAGCAGCTAAAGGAGGTGGATTGACCATGCTAATTCAAGGGTAGTGCCAGATTAGTTTGGCGCCATCAGGCGCCAAGCTAATCTGGCACTACCCTTAAATTAGCATGGTCAACCCATCGCATTCTGCGGGGCTTCGGGGGTAAAGGGTTAAAGGAACTGTATCGCTGGATCCCGGCGATCACTGCGGCATGCATCCTCGTAACAGTCGTACTGCCAACACTAGTGAAAACGTACTTCAAGCTTGAGATAATTATAAAACGAGGCAACTGACTGCGAGCTAGAGGCTATACACTGAGAGGCCCATGCAGCTCGTGAGAATATACCCCTCTTGGTCAAAGCGGGCTGACTTAATCCATTGTCTGTTTGAAGTTTGTGCAATTTGTTTTCTAATTTAGGGATAACCTCAGTGGCTACTCACACGGCAAGAAACGAGCATGATTTACATCAGCAAGCACAAGAGAGGGAGATCCAGACACTGAGACGCGAGCTAGAGCAGCAGCGGACACGCAACAGGTCGGCTAAGAAGGAACAGGAACGAGCCAAGAGGGAACAGCAACGGACCAAGCAACAACTCGCGGACACAGTCGAACGTCTACAGGAAGACAAACACAGCAACGAAGAGGTGCAGTTTTGGCCGGGAGACATTGACTCTGTATTGCGCTGGTTGTTGTAGTTTCCATCTTTCTAGTTACTTACGTGTATAGATTAACAACAATGCTACTGAATTTCATCGTGAAAGAGTCTTTCGCCATGTCACGTGAACTGTCTGAAAAACTAACTATAATGACTGACATGCAATTAAAACATGAAGTTTTCACTGAAGCGTTCTCGCATCGTTTAGCCAGGTAAGTATGTTCTTCCCTGGGTTATTTTATGATAAGATGTTAGAGAATGTAGTGGAGAGTGTGCCAAGTCTTGAAAATTTCAATCGATGTCTTAAGACGTCATCGACGAGTCGACAGTGACCCTACAGTAAATGAACATATAAATATCAAAAGTTGTAATTTTTAGTGTAGTGGCCATCATTCTGACCAGATCAAACGGATTGGGAGGGTGTGTGTGTGTGTGTGTGGAGGGGGTGGGGGGTTGTCTTCAACCCTGCATCAATTATTAAAAAATGAAAATAATGCAAACTGCAAAAAAATCAGATCTATTAAAATAAACCACCACCACCACCTGGTTTTCTAGTGGTTTTATTTAGTGATTTTATTTATTCAAATTTATTTGGCAGTTTAGAACACGATTAGCAGTCCACACATTACGTGTTTAAATACCATTAACAATAAATCGCTTAATTTCCACAGTATGTTCAGTTTGCTCATTTAATCCCTAATCAAACTGAGTGTCCACCAATGTAAGGGCGATAACTCCTTCCATTTTTTGGTGGAGGTACCTGAGACAGTTTGTTCAATATGAAAACGAACAAGACATATACTTAATATTACAGTGTTTTGTCATGCTAATGAATTTTATGGTCGCAAATGTATGCATGTGCTTTTGCACTTGTAATGCCTGTCTATAGCATACCTAGTACAAAGTGAGATACTTGGGTCCCAATATACTCTCTAGCACCTCCCAAAAATCGTCTCCCAGTCCTCCTCGCGTATTTTCTTTCACCTCTTTGATTGAAAAATGTGGGACGATTGCTGTTGTTGTGTTACATTGTCTGCATCAAAGAAAGTGGGAACTCTTTGAGTGGGGCCATGTTTTTAACGAAAACCTTCATAATCCTGTTTGCTGTCTGCTTGCGAAAACATGTGCTAGATTGCTGCTGTCTGTCAGCCCCAGTCATAAAGCTCTAACTTTCAGCCAGCTAAGCGCACTGAAACAAATGAAAACTATGTCTTAACTCATTGGAGACGTGCCATATACGGAGACGCGGCGAATCGCCGCGTATCCGTATACGGCGCGTGTCCAATGAGTTAAGATGTCTCCGTTTCTTGGAAATGTTGGCAAAAGAGGTAATCACAGACTGGGCACGTCAGGATGCCAAAACATGGAGCAGCCTTTATCATACACGACGACAGATTTTCCTGTCACCATCTTTATTAATATGTTGGCACATAATATTGTTAGTGATGTCTTCAATTACGTTTTTAATTATTGCGTCACTATAATGCCTCATGTATTTTTGCAAAGGAAGTTCCAATTTAAAGAGCATATTTTTTAGTCCTCTATGGCGTAGGCTGCCTAAATTGACGCGCTATTACATTATTATAAACACCTAGCACGAGCGTGTTTCCATAAATTGATTACACTGAGATAGCAAATAACGACCTGTAATGGAATATGTCAGTCAAGTACAGTTTCAAGATCAGTAAAAATTGTAAATACTGTGAGCCTGCCCACAAACTTAGGACTGGCTATTATAGTCATTTAGACCAGGTTGTCCGAAAGCACATAGGTTTTTAAATTATAGGTGCTCATAGCATTTCCGCTGTATAAAATATATAATTATGCAATAGAATGAGAAAATAATTGTAGAGCACCTTCATTGTGTTGTTGTTAGCGCTAAGAACATATTTTGAAGATAAAATGTGGTATGATGCTGTATTTTAGGTGACGGCGTATACTAAAAATCCGCGAACACAAGTCAATGTAAACTTTGAATGTTTGGTGCCAGTATGGCTGGCCTTTTCAAGTCCATGGATGCGGTTTTTGAAGGATGCAGACCCCCCCTCCCTCCCCCCCCCCCCACCCCCAACCCCCACCAAAAAAAAAAAACCACCATCAAACAAACAACAACAAACAAACAAACAAACAAACAAACAAAAACAAAAAAATAAACACTACCATTTTTGTTAAAACGGTTATGACGAGTATTAGGAAAGCTTATGTGAGATAGACATTGTGTCTAGAGCTAGAGAAGGGCTGAGACCATATGATTATAGAGGGGATTTCTAGAGTCTGCATGGATCTTAGTGGACGACTGTTTAGAAACAGCAACTGTTCTTACTGCTACAAGACTTCCATAAATCGCTCACATCTGCCGTGAATGATTTACATTTTTCTACATGTACTGACCGTTAGTGGAATATTTTCCAACCAGCGTCTTTGTGTTGACGAACAAATATCGCGGTTATCAGCTTCGCCGTATGCCAAAATGTAAAAACAGACATTTTGCAGCCCCTTTGGGATGCATCCACAATGGGGTTAAGAGGGTGTTGACTATACCTGAGAATGTCAGTTACGTTAACTCTTTCGAGACGTGCCGCATCAGGATTCGCGGCTTTACGCCGAGAATCCGGATGCGGCACGTCTCGAAAGAGTTAACCCGTTTAGCGGCGGCTGACGCAAAATGTGTTTCTGCAATTTCGTTACTTCAACACACACACAAAACTTAGATGTCCCAGGAACATGGTTTCAAAGTGGGGTCAGCAAAAGGCATAGATCCTCATGAGCCCCCACAATTGTGGACGCTTATTAGGATCTTGACCTTTTGCACTTGGGTGGTGTTCATTTTTGTTTTCTCGGCACTAAACGGGTTATAAAGCGTCATTGATATGTCGACAGCGACTTCGTGAGCTCACGGCGGAGATCCAGCGGCAGGAAAAGGTTCTGGGCACCATGGAGCAGGAGAAAAAGGCTCTGGAAGAACGCGTCCACAAGCTTGAAAAACGTCTGCACGAGAGAGGACAACAAACCACCACAATTCAGGACTTGCAGAAGGCTATCGAATTGCTACGCGAACAGATAAAGTCAGAAAGGACGCGGCACGGAACGATTGAAAGCGATTTGTCGCAAACGGTTGAACGCTTGAAGGAATCGAACGAACGCTCCGTAAAGAGAGACACTAACTTAATCCGTCTGAGGCGAAGATGGCGACGAATTGTAAATGTATACATGTACTACCAGTCTGTATATAATGTGAGGGGGGGATTGAAAGATTACTTCTGTTTCATCTGTTTTATTGCTATGATACAAGTTTTTATTGCGATTTTACAATTTATTTAAATGACAAGATATAAGTCTATATTTCAGCAGAAGATCTTTGTGTTTCCCGGACAAATCCGGGAAAAACAAAGATCTTAAGTTGAAAAGTCAGGAAGAAGAAAAACATGGCGGAGCAGGCATCGGACAGCAGGGACTGATGTATGGACAGAGACTAGAGCCTAAGTCCGAAACTATCTTCATACGCCTGAGACTAACATGTTAGTAAGACATGCATGAACTGAGACTAGGCCAAGTCTGAAACTATCTCAGGGACTAAACAGCCAAAATTTAAGCCCACGATTTACTAGGTGTAACTAGTCTCTGACTAAAAGCGAATCAAAATGGCAGCCGCTGTCTACATGATGTTCCTATCTCGACGAAATCTACGCCGAAATCAAGTATTTAGAGACCGTCGACACACACTAGATGAGTTTGATGATACGAAGCTTCACAAAAAGTTTCGCTTCAAGCGCCGTGAAATTTATCTTTCTTGTACTTTATGTTCTGTGATTTTTGATCTTGTAAGCGCTTAGAGCACCATTCATTTGGAGGTCAAGCGCTATAATATTATAAATGTACAATCATGAGTTATTATTATTAATATTATTAAAACCAAACTCGATAAGTACAGTTTACAGGCAGAGTGAAGATGGAAGATAGTGGCTGTCAAAACACGTGCAGGGCGAAAACTGCTCCCAGCGGCGCATGCTCAGCGGCATTTGGAACTGGATATTCCCAAGTTAAAAATAGCACCTGACAGGGCATCGATCAAGTGTCACTTTCAAACTAGGCGGCGAAACAGCATGGCGGAGACTGCAGACTAAGAATGCGTCGTCTGCTACGGCGTCTGCCTCGCCTGGTACGGTCGTCGTATCCATTGGTGACAATGTACAGGTGAGTGACCCTTCCAATGCTGATCTAATGAGACTGCTACGTGAAATGTTTATAAAGCTAGATAAAGTCAACGAGCAATTCGAGGAGTTGAGGGGCGAGATGCACGACTTAAGAGTAGAAAATCTGACACTGAAGTTGAATTGGAGCAGTCAGTGTAGAAGGAAGATAGAGGAGGCAACCAGTCTGGCAATCGATGCAAAGTTTTTAGCCTCCGTAGCAGAGAAACTTTCGAACGATTTGGAACAGTACACTCGAAGAAACAACGTTCGCATACTGGGGTTACCAGAGGCCGAGAGAGAGAAAGAGACCGCGGTGGAGGAGTGCGTAAAGAAAGTCCTTCAGATCTTAAAAGACAAGCTACAGCTGCCCAGTCTACCAGGAGATATTGAGGCCTGACATCGCACGGGTCAAGTACAGCAGCGATCACAGGAAATGGGCAACAACAGCGAGGGCCGAGACCTGTGATCGTGCGATTCGTGTCAAGAAAGGCTACTGAATTAGTGCTTCTCCACCGGCGGAAATTAAAGAACACTTCTTACATTATAACCGAGGACATAACCCGCAGCAATTACAATAAATTGTTGTCCCAGTGCTGGGACTACCCTGCAGCACAGGATGCGTGGACGAAATGTGGCAGTGTCTACGTAAAGCGTAAATCGTACTCGAAGGTACTACGTCATAGGGCTCGGGAAGCTGACGTCATCACGCTAGTCCTGTCGGTCATCTTGAGTTGGATACGCGACTCATGCGCTCATCGGGAAATCGCTGTCAGGACAATGTCAGGAGAAGTCCTGACGTGCTATAGGCAATAACAGTAAGTCTTGCCATCACCGTAGGAAACGGTTAACCAGAATCTGTTTCCAAAGAGGAAGAAACATGAAGAAAAACGTGTTGAAACACTAATTCGCTATCTGAAGTCTATGGCCAGGCTAGCGTATCCTCTCAAGATGGCGGCGCCGCACCCGACGCTCATAGGCAACGCGGGGAACTTCCCGAGCCCTATAGACTCGATCTCGGACTTGAGGTATAAGGTACCTATAGGAAGCGACCCGCCAAACATAACTACACCACCTTGAGAGAAGACGACGTACACACCAGCACTGAGCTAGTCCGGCGATCGGCTATATATTGACTCCGTGCCTAAACTATCCAAGGTTCGATATGTACCCGATCGCGGAGCTGGCTACACGTGGACAGAGGATGGTTTGCAACCTTTGTGAGTTGTGACCACCCTCTGTTTACATGCCTTTTTTGACCTGCGACCTGAAACCTTTCGCGTGACACGCGACCTGGTTAAGGGCGGCTACACTGGCCAAGAGTTGGTATACCTCGCCCTGTACCTAGGTTAAACGCACTAGTGGCGCCATTACTGCGATTTTCGCATCTGTCCGGTCGCTCGGACTCGGCCTGTGCACCAGAACTGCGCGCACAGGTAGGCTTCTGCACTTGTAGTGTGGTCTCGTACGTTCCCGCGGAAGATTTGTGATCGCAGTCGAAAAACGGCGGTTCGTTTCCGGTTTTAGCCTTACCTCCCCTTACATACTCGAGTGCCACTTTCCACTTGTAGCGGTTTAAGCTGCTCATGGCCCTTGAGCATACAATGTTTGAGAGCGTACGTCCCTACTGGAAAAAAAAAAAAAAAAACATAGGTCTCTGCGGGGCAGTTCCTTCTCGTCAGAACGTACTTATTCCTGAATCAAGTCCATTCAGTTGTAGTGCACTCGTCTCTCACAGGGCTACGGCTACGACGGTGCTTTATGCCGCAAGAAGCGACGCAGAAGTCGCAAAATCACCACCATTGAGGAAAAAAGCTATTTTTCAAATCTGCCAAATCCGGCGTATAATGTTTCGTAGTGCTAGCGTAAGGATGCATAATTGCCGCTCCGGACTGCATATGAGAAAGGGTTTATTCTTTATTCATATTATTTTGCAGCAATCGCACGTCACGTCACGTCAGTGATTCTTTCTCCGAGATTGCTCATTACAGTTGCACACGCTCTAAACCGATCTGATGCACAGGACCGGTCCGAGCGACCGGTCAGGTGCGAAAATAGCAACAATGGCGCCGCTGGTGCATGTCACCTAGGCACAAGGCGAGGTATACTAACTAAGCGCCAATAGGTCAATAAGTTCACACGAGGTCTGTTCCTTTGTACCCCACACCTGGGTCTGCCCTGGGGGACTTGGGTGGGGTTAGCTACTTTTTAGTTCCCAGGGTCACACTGGTCAGCCCCATAGGGTGGGTTTTCCCCTTAATTCTGGGGCATGTGTTTGTCTACCTTTGGTCCATTACCCTGTATTTTCTTTTGTTAAACTCTCCTTACTGTCTGCGCTGTCTGTAGCTCTTGATATTGGATGTGTGTTGCTAAATGGTCTTAGGTTTATTTAGAGTATTAGACCGGCTGGCGACATATATTCAATATTCTGTTTAGTTGTTTTTTTTTCACAAGCAGTGCAGGCGCGTCCTGCGAAAGTCTTGTTGCTGTGGGGACGTTAAGCAATGTAAACCACCAACTGTTCCTTTGTGTGTGGCAGGGTAGATTCAGTTGGAATGTGTCTGAGTGTGTTGTGAGCCCGGCACGGTTGTCATGGTGGAAGTTGAATGTGCACTGATATGTGGCGTGCTAGAGACGCTGATGGACTGGACACCCTTTTCTTGATGGAGAGGCACGGTACGTACATTCTGTCCTCGGCATGGGCAGTCCGAATCGTTTTGGCATGGACGATTCTTAATGAACTTCAAAAGGTCGCGTGCGCGAAAACGAGTCTATCTGGGGCTGGACGCGCGACAGCAACATGGCGAGTGAAAGTGCAGAACGTCGAGATCTTAGAATTGTGCCGTATTTTGAGCATTAGCAAATATCTGACCACACATAAAAATCAGTCCCCTGTAAACCATTCACAGCCGTTTGCATTGAAGCTTGATTGAATTGTGTTTGAAAAAACTTGTCAGCAGATTGAGTATTCAGAAGATTGTGATTTTAGGATTTTGTTCTACACGCCTGAGTGATGAGAGATATACGAGTGCTTTGTCAAAGCTTACAAGGAACTTGTAACATACTGAGTGCACACTATTTTTTTTTTTTAATTTTTGACAGCACATTAGCATTGTTGGAGGGGTCAACTCGGTTATATTTCGTGAATTTAGCCAGCGAAAAACCACACAGCTTGAATTCAATTATCGGTTGTGGGTCTACTTAGTGTTGTCCCATGCTGCCCCGCCCCCCCCCCCCCCCACACACACACACACCACACCCCCCCCCTCTCAATGTTTCCAGTTTGGTGAATTCAAGCGTGTGTTGGTGTGCATCAGGTAGATAAATAAGCTAGCGGGTTAACACTATCTACAAGTGTTTGTCCTTTCTTATCCATTTCGCAGTTGGTAGCAATTTCAGAAGTGTTTTTCACAGGCATCATTTCAACCAAATCGCTGATAAAGGGTTAAAATTGTCGAAGTCAGATTTCTGCAGCAGAATAAAATTTATGACATTCATAACTCTGTGTGTGTGTGTGTGTGTGTGTGTGTGTGTGTGTGTGTGTGTGTGTGTGTGTGTGTATGTGTGTGTGTGTGTGTGTGTGTCTGTGTGTTTGTGTGTGTGTGTGAGAGTGTATGTGTGAGTGTGTGTGGTGTGGTGTGTGTGTGTGTGTGTGTGTGTGTGTGTGTGTGTGTGTGTGTGTGAGTGTGGCAGCACTGCTCAATCATCTAAAGGGATCAACTATGACATTTGAAGGGTAGTGCCATTGCACTTTCATGTTTTAAGCTGATCAGACACTACCCTTAAGCTATCACAGCTGATCCCCTGTTTTCTTGGAATCAAGATTGAAAGCCAAAATTTTAATACAATGACATTCTATTGCAAAACACGCACACATACACACGTGAGAACAGGTACCCAACTTAAATTTTACAACAAAAATAAATGTTCACACAGCAGAACCTGTTCTGGCAATCACCATTTTTGCTAGAAAAAAGTACGAACGCATAGTTAACAGTTATCAGTCAAAATGAAAAAGAAAAAAATGAAAAAAAAACATTCAGGGGGTTACACAACCAAATAACTATGTACAGACATTGTACACTACCTATAGTAACTATGCCACACTAAAACGTAACAGAAAATGTGATAATTTAGATAAAATCATCGACAGAAGAATCGAAGCGAGCGAACGGTGTGGACGCTTCGTCCTTCGGAACATAATTATGTTCCTTTTATTGTTTTGTGTATTGTATAAATGCGTTTTTTTTTATGTTTTTAAAAAGACTTAACTTCGCGTTCGTGAAGAAAGTGGCCTTAAACATCTCATGCTCTCTCAAGAGAGGTCTTGTAGGGAAAACAGTGTCACCTGAGCTGCAGCCATCTAAATGATGGTCTGTAAAGACAGGTGATCTGCTGTAAGGATGGTCGCTCAACACAGTTTCTGCTGTAGACCACAAAGTTTATACATGCAAAAGTTTCTCTCCCGACTCCAGCACACTTGCACATGCACCCGCACACGAGCAGACGAATTCAGATCAACCACTCCTCCCTCCGTTGAGTTTCGGTTGCTTTTGGAAAGGTATGAAATGAAAATTTCGTGTTTTTATTATTCTGTGCTCTATTTAATGTGCACACAGGAATAAAGCAATGGTGTTTCGATCTGCGCTTCGACTGCTCCTTCTCTGTTGTAGAGATAAAAGAATGTACTTTACTTAACCACCGGATTCTCAGGAGCCAAACTGATGCCCTAAAAGTGTTTATTTTTAATCTCTCTCACTCACTACTCCCTCAACGCTATAATAATTTCCACCTCACTGGCAACAAAACCATATTTTGAAACAAACACTGACTCATGAGAATCATCATCTGTATTGACGAGTAAAATAATGACCCAATTACCCATTGTCTTAAGTTGACCTTAATTAATTAAATTAATTAAAGTCATTAACGTCCACACTGTCGTTTCTCTCAAATGAAACCAAAATCCTGTTAGTGCACTCTGTAATAAACTAATGACTTTTTACACACCCCCAAATAATTAGAAAATTACTCTCCATTGTCTCTCAATACTGTCAGAGTCGATTTCCGAAAAACTCACAAGCTCTGTACAACACACACATAACATTTCAGTTCAGGCATGACAAGACTGTCAAATCCTTTCAATGTGGCGGGGACTTGCTTTACGGCGCCCATTCACAGGCCACGCTTGAAAAGATCTTTAGAAAATTGTACAGCAGACCATGTGTGAATGGGGGCTTCACCAACATAAAGGCTTGTACTGAGTAAATAGTCACATGAGCCCCGCTTTACAACATTTTCAGATATTTGTAGTGTTTGATTTCTCATTATGAGTAGGTTTGAGAGGCTTGTTTATCATTGAGTTACTGGTACATGTTAAGGTTCTGTTTGCTTGAGTACACAATATACACGCACTAGCACACACACACACATGGGAGGCTTGTTTAACTGTTAAGGTTCTGTTTGCTTGAGTACAAATACACACACACACAAATACAAATACACACACACAGACATACATACACACACACACACACACACACACACTCACAAACACACACGCAGTGACAAACATTAACTGGCATACATACATATAAACATACTACATAAAACATGTATAAACAAAAACATTAAGTACAAACCTTGCAACACAGGTACACATCATTTTCACAAGGGTAATATCCCATGACAATCACACGCCTGACAGAGCTGGTAGACCATGTCTGCCACACACACTCAGTATGCTGTTGTGGTCTATACAATTTCAGCTATGTTACACATGGGCCCTTGCATGCGTAGGCTTTTGCTCAAAATTATGACGATACTGATTTCAGTGCAAACAGACTGGTGTTCATGACTCACTGCAGGGTAAACAAAATGACAGTTTAAATATACACAGACTTAAACAGAACAGTATCACCTTTTCAGCACAGGTATATTGTTCTCTTTATATCTCTTTGTGAGTAGACTGCTGGTTTTTAGCGACATATGTTTTCCACGAGCCAGTCCAAATACACTCCCGCACTCCCTAGGACTCCCTAAAATGTATGTCACGTTAACGTGAATGAGGACAAGTGATGACTATTGTCTGCTGAATGGTCTGTCCTGACTGTTGCTCATGTTGCTAGGAAAGAAGTGACGCATTTATACATTAACATACATGTCTTCATAGCCACCTCACATAGAGAAAGAGGTCTGATTTAAAAGTTTATATAGATGTGCTATTACGTACCTGTCTCTTTAATCCAGTGTACAGTAACATGAAAAAGCTGTAGACTTTTTTGCCTACAGTGAGTCATAAACACCTGTCTGTCTGCACCGAAATTGGTCTCATCACACACACAAACACTTTCACACACACACAAACAAAAAACAAAAACACACACACACACGCACTAGCACACACACGCTAACACACACACACACACAACAAACACACACAAAACACCATACATAACACCCGACGCAAAAACACAAGGTTTGTACACCAACTCACGCCAGTGCAATATTATTGTAAGATTTTACTTCCTGGTGTATACTGTCCATACATGTCTGACGCGAGAGCCCGTGAGAGGATAATTACTCTTATTCAGTTTCACGCCCTGTTGGGTTAGACGGTGTAGGCATACACAGGAGGCATGTTAGCGAAGTGTACTGAACAAACTGTTACAGGCTTAGACAAGAATCACATGACTCTGACACATCTGACTTCCTCCCTTTGAGGAGGTAAAAACCAGAGATTATTTTTACAAAAGACTTAGATTCTCAGGAGCCTCTTTCTTTGTAGGTTTAATTTCTCGATATTTTATCTTGGTTAGATTCTCATGAGTACTGCTTTTTCAGGATTTCAGTTAATTATAAATACATAAATAATTTAAGTTTCTTTGGGACTGCAAGTGGCCGAGGGGATACTTCTGGTTTAGTGGGGCTTAGTATTGATCAAACTAACTTCACTGTGCCGGGGTTCATTTCCTGATTGCGTCCAGTTGACATTCTCTACACTACAGGGCTTTCACAGGAAAAGGTGAATGCGCTACCCGTTAGGGTTAACCCCCTCCATAGGGGGTTAATAGCGCAGCTTAACCCGGGTTACATCGATTCCTGTGAAAGCGGGTGGAAGGTCATCAAGCAGCCCTTTTATTAATTTTTCTCGTTTTTTTCTCTGGTTTTTTTTTTCTCGTTTTTTTTTTCTCTCATAAATTAAAAAAAAAGAAGATTTTTTTTTTAATTTTCTTGGATTTATTATTATATCCACACACACACTGCCTCACACCAGTCGGAGTCTTAAATCTTAAGTCTTAAATCTGTGGATATGACTATAAGTCTATGGGAGACAACTCCTGTATAGTGGTTGACTGTGGTTGACTTTTTAGTGATTATGTCCCATGTTATTTTAGTGATTATGTTCCATGTGGGACATGTTATTTTTCATTTATTATTTTGTCGGACAAATAAAAATGACGGACAATGCTCAAAACCCATCAGGCTCATCAAGCCCTGGCCTACGTAACGTGTTTCACACAACAGACTTGCCTATATCCAATACTAATAATGTTTATGCATCAATAGAAAACTCTTTTTCTGTCATACAAGATAATCTTCTTACAGGCAGTGTAAAGATTCAGATTGTTGCTAAAATAGAATTTACTAGAGTAGACGGTGAAGTGATTGTATCATATATATCAACAAGACAACACACAGTTAACACAAGAAGAGAATTAGAGAACGTGTTTAGAGACAGACTATTACCTGACTTCCTCCAAGCAATTGACAGTGCGAAAATGAAGGGGTCTGGTTGGCACGAAGGACATGTACATGAACTACAACTAAAGCAGTCAAGGTATCATCCTATATTAGGTAAATCATGGTTGCCACTGCCAACAGAGGTTGCAAACAAAAAGGCTGTTGTCAATATACAGAACAATGACAATCATTGTTTCATGTGGTGTGTGCTTGCTAAACTACACTTTACAAAGTCAAAACCTGAACGTGTTTCTAACTACACCAAATTTGTAAATGAACTCAACTTCAGTGGCATTGAGTTCCCTGTTAAAATAGAGGACATAGATTTGTTTGAAAAACTAAATTCTGGTATATCTGTAAATGTGTTTGTGTGGGATAATGAATCTGACGACAAGTTACAACCCATTAGAGTATCACCACTTGCTCCAACCTATGGGCAGTCAGAAGATAGGCATGTTGACATGTTGCTAATCGGTGATGATAATAACTTTCACTACACAATTATCAGGAGTATGTCACGTCTAATTCATAATCATGTATCAAAATATGGTAGGAAACAGGAAGTGTGTAAAAGATGTTTACAAAGATTTTCTTCTATTGCAGTAGCACATAAACATGTTTTACACTGCAGGTCGGCTGATGACATACAAACTGTACTTAAGTATCCAGATCCTGGTAGTCAAGTTTATTTTAAGAACTATGGGAATCAACAAAAGCTGCCGTTTGTAGTGTATGCTGATTTTGAATCACTGGTTGTGCCATATGAGGGTCCTGTTCCACAGTCATTACCAAAGACTGTAAAGTTGAGTGACCAAGTGGTGTGTTCTTTTGGATACATTATTGTTAGGTCTGACAGTCAGCATACAGGACCTGTTATCTACAGGGGTGAAAATGCAGCATGTCTGTTTTTAACAGAAATGAGACATCTGTATAGTCAGGTAGTACAGTATCTCACAACATGTCAGATGCCTTTGGTGATGACAGAAGAAGACAAACTGAATTTTGATACAGCTGTGACGTGTTGGATTTGTGAACAACCCCTCCAGGGTGATCAAGTTCGTGACCATGATCACATAACTGGACGTTACAGAGGT
This sequence comes from Semisulcospira habei, assembly GCA_036245525.1. NCBI lineage: Eukaryota > Metazoa > Mollusca > Gastropoda > Semisulcospiridae > Semisulcospira > Semisulcospira habei. Next base: position 117,445,487 of record BTPG01000006.1, on the reverse strand, counting down.
GCTGCACATAACAATTGTAACTTGTTATTAAAAACAGATCCTAAGACATATAAGTTACCAATCTTTTTCCACAATCTCAAAGGATATGATTCACACATTATCATGCAGGCTGTAGATGAGTCTTACAAAAACATAAGTTGTATAGCAGAAAACAACTGAAAAGTACTTGACTTTTAGGTTAGACAAATTAGCATTTTATGACTCCATGCAACATTTGTCTTTAGGTCTTGCTAGTTTGGCAGAAGGACTGACTGAGTATCCAATAATGAGTAAATATTTTGAGCCAGACTTGATTAAGAAAGGTGTTTATCCATACGAGTACATTGATCACTGGGTTGTGTTTGAGGAAAGGAGACTGCCACCAAAAGAGAAATTTTATTCTACACGGTAAAGGTATTTCTGACTCTGATTACCAACACGCACTTGATGTGTGGGATAAGTTAGGGTGCCAGACAATTGGTGACTACCATGACCAGTACTTGAAAGCTGATGTTTGTTTGCTAGCAGATGTATTTGAAAGTTACCGTGGAAAGGGTTTGTTACACTACAAGCTTGGCCCTGCTTGTTACATAACTAGTCCTGGCATGACATGGGATGCATTTTTGAAATCCAGTAAGATATCTATAGACCTGTTGTCTGATCGTACGATGGGTGAAATGGTGGAACGTGGATTGAGGGGTGGTATTAGTATTGCAGCGAACAATTACGCCAGAGCAAATAATAAATATCTGGACGGCCCGGGTCATGGTGACCTTGGTTTGACCCCTCAAGGCCAAGGTCATTCATTACATACCTTGACGCTAATAACCTTTACGGATTCGCAATGTGTGAGTTATTGCCCTTGAAAAACTTTTGTCTGTATGATTTGTCACAGTATGATGTAACAGAGTCAGGGTTAACAAACTATATTATGAATCTTGATCGAAATGATGTGAAGGGTTGGATCTTTGAAGTCAACCTAGAGTACCCACACCATCTACATGATTACCATAATGATTATCCCTTAGCAGTTGAGAAAATGAGTATGACAGGAAAAAACAGAAGACACCAAACTTGTACCAAATCTGAATGACAAATTCAATTACATTTGTCACTATCGATTGTTACAGTTTTACATCAGACATGGGTTAGTACTAAAGAAAGTTCACAGAGGAATTCAATTTGATCAGAGTGCTTTCATGAAAGATTATATAATGAAGAACACAACATTGCGTGCCAGAGACGGCAACACTGCATTTGACAAAGACTTCTTTAAGCTTATGAACAATGCCTGTTTTGGTAAGACAATGGAAAATCCTCATCACCGCAAAGATGTGAGACTAGTCACAACTGAATCAGGTGCTATTAAGCTTACAGGCAAGCCACAGTACACAGGGTACAAAGAGTTTCATTCATCATTGTATGCAGTGTCACTCAAAAAAAAGATTGTCAAACTGGACAAGCCAGTATTCATTGGTATAGCAATTCTTGAGTTGTCAAAACTGTTGATGCTTGAATTTTATTATGATTACTTTAAACCAAAGTATCCTGAGTGCCGTCTGTTATACACTGACACTGACTCTATGATCATTGATGTGTGTACTGAAGACTTTTATGAAGACATGAAAACAGAGTTACACATGTATGACACGTCTGACTACCCTAAGGATCATCCACTGTACAGCACACAAAACAAAAAAGTGCCTGGAAAGTTTAAGGATGAACTGAATGGTGTGCCAATAGTCGAGTACGTTGGACTGAGATCCAAATGTATTCTATACTGCATCAGAAAGGTAGTCAGTCGAAAGCCAAAGGAATAAAAAAAATCAGCGATAAAAAATAAAGACATACGTCATGAACATTACAAGCAAGTGTTAGATGGGGCATTAATGCCTGATTATCCAAACAAGTCACTGAGATCAAACAAACATAATCTTGAAATGATCCAAACTAATAAGAAGTCACTTGCAGTTGGGGACACGAAACGTGTGTTTCACAGTAAGGAAGAAGCTTATGCACCTGGACATTACAGGCTCAAGTTATCTGAAGACATTTGTGATGAACTGGTTGATGAATTAATCGATGAGTTAGTTACTGAAATGAGTAACGGTGTCTGGGGGAATAATCTGTAATTCTTCTCTGACAAATGCCCTTTGGGGTGCAGGGTCGTACAGATAATATATTGTTGCGTCAGCACCAGGAATTATTTTTTTTATATTGTGTACAGACGTTGACCAGATGGGGTCTGTTGCCCTGCGTCTGACATCGTTTTCAGCCTCCCTTGGTTGATATAAATATCTTACCTGTTTAGTAAACAAGCTTGTGTCGAGTGCTGGGGTTGGTCCTGTTTTTGGCTCTGTAATTGATTTCAATTTAATAGCGTCAACAGGCTTAGGATGACCTTCATTGTTCATTGCTTTTATCACATGTGGTAATCTCTTTACCCACTCTGTGTTCCGGGTGTCATGCATGAGTTCCTTTGAATACTGGTAACTGAAAAGTCTCTCTGATAACTGTTTGTTAAAGTTCTCTACAATTGCCTGTGATCTGTGTACACCTGGAATGCCTCGTCTGACCAGTACGCTGTGCTTTGCAAATAACTGATTAACTGCACCTTTGAATTCTGATCCGTCATCAACTTGAACAAGTCTGGGGTATCTTAAAGGGCCTCGACTATATATTTTTGATAATGCTGTAGCAACTGTGGTAGCTGTTTTGTCAGATATGGGTTCAGCGTCTTTGTACCTTGAAGCAATGTCTACAACAGTCAGTGCGTACTTGTATCGTTTCTTTCTTATTGTATCATGTGGTAGGAACAGGAGGTCCATTTGATGTGTGTCATTGGGGGTAGTGTTTTCAAAATGGGGTCTTGTTATTTTTCTTGGCGCAGGAAGATATATCTGCCAAATTGCCTGTCTCTGTAACCATTGTTTGACCTGATTGAGTGTTATATCTCCGCCCACAGCGGCATGTAATTTCTGAATAGCTGTTGCTCCTTTCCAATAACCTGATGGGGAGTAATATATTTTTGATAGTTTATTTTCTACCCCGGGGTTCATTTCTTCTAGCAATATAAAGACCCATAAAAAATACAAATGTCATTCCCACTAGAACAAAGATTATCTCTCCATTTCTTTGTTCTGGGCTTGGTTTGTAATAGTCGCTAAGTTTTGGTTTCGGGATAGACATGTCTTCACCCGTGACAAGAAAATATTCACGAATTGCTTCGTCTGTATTTGAAAACGTATGTTGTGCGTGACCCTCTAGTCTAAGTCTGTCATTGATAAAATCAAGTTTTTCAATTCTTTGTTTTTCATACGCCTGTTCTGCCTGTGCTAATTTTTCAGACGCCTCATTGTGACGTTTCATTTCTTCTGCAGATTCTTCTCTGCCTACTTTTGAAAAGAGATAATTAGAGCCACTGAATGCGAGGGCGTTAACCATCGCGCCTCCAATCATAATAGCTATCGTCGCCATATTTATTTTATTGACATAGAAACATTTTCAGGAATAATTCCTTGCTTGACAAGAAAATCTTTTGTCTCAATTGACGCTGTAACAATCGTGATTAGTTTAGCACTGTCGTCCAGATCCAATCTACTGAGGTCTACAGACCTCATTTTGAGTAGACTTTTTCCCAGCATAGAATAAGCTACTGCTAATCCACTTATCATGGCAGAGTGATATACAAGGTTCATTATGTTCTTTGTGTCGCTCATTTTCTTAGGCAATAAAAATTAAAATAATATTTTTATTAGTGCATGATAAATGGGTCGACAACTTTGGGTATTGTTGGTAATGTGGAGACTTCTGTTTTTGATGATGGAGTGTTTAATTTTTTGGACACTGTTCGAGTGTGCAGCTTGTATTTTTTGTATAATTGGTAAGCTACAAAACCAGATCCGACAACAAATGCGGCAACTACATATTTTGCTGTTTGAGGTTCGGGGTCGGGGTTAGACTTAGTTGTTTGTCTCTCACTTTGATGTGGGTGTGTCAGTCCTGATGGTGCTGACAGTCCTAACGGTCCTAACGGTCCTAACGGTGTTGATGGTGGGTCAGTCACATGAGCCTTTTCTGTTTGCGCTTGAAGCTGTAATTTTTTTTGCCTGTTCCATTCGGCTAATTTTTTCCCCGCCTCTATTCGGCCTGGATTTTTAGCCTTAGTCACAGTTGAAACCTGCGTCAAAACAGGGCTGGGGTTCTGTTGTGTAGTCATCTTGTTCTCGTCCATTTTCTTCTGCAGTAAAATTTATTTTTGAAAAATCAATATGGCTCCCAGTTACCAGCAAAGTTACCACAGGTGCAAGGTAATTTCCAAACTTGTAAAACATGAGGCATGCTAATTTACCAATTGAACTTGAAACAATAGGATTGCTTTCAAGGTCGTGTGATAGGCTGTCACTATCCACAGGTAGAAAATGACTCACTGCTTTTGTGTATAGGCATACTAGAGATTGACTTAAATCACGAGTCATTAGTGAAGCAATGTGGTTTTCATATTTTGAATGATTAGCTCGTCAGAGGTTAGAGATTCTATGTCTTCTGTCATGTATTGTTTTCCGAAATAAGCCTTTGATTTGCCTGAGACAACTACAGACAAAAGACGCTGTTTTTTTGGAGTCTAAGTCTTTGTTCTCTACAGCATTGATATCATTCAATAGAAGGAGTTAATCAGGGTTCATTTATATTGTAATTAAAAAATAATAATGTTAACTCTGCTGGCTCACCTTGTGTAATACCACTTTATTAACTGTAACACTGTCAATATAAACATTTAGTTTACGTAGTTGTTTAAATATGCTATAACAAACTTCCCCTAACCAATCATAGTTGGTATCATCAACTTTAAAAGTAGGTGTCTTTAAATCAACTGTCATGCACTCCACATCTGGATGCTCATCGACATAATCCAAAGTCACACTATATGTAGCATATATTTCTGATGGTGCTGAAAGGCTTATGCAAGTCTGTTTGGCTGATATTAAGTCAGTAAAGTGCATAACATCTTTGAAACAGTGTGTGAGAGCAATCACTTGTATGATTTGTCCGTCTGTCATTTTTATTAGTCAAGACAAATGTATAAATTAATTTACTAACCCATAACCTGTGGGCTGATCTGTCTTTAAAATGAGCTTTAGATGCTTAGTTGATTTCAGTTTATTTTTCACATCATCCCGTTCATGCTTATTTGGGATGACATCATTCTCTCTGAGACAGTCTTCAAAACTGTCATGATCCTTACAGTAAAACAAACAGATAAACTTTAACTGTTCTCGAAAATCTTTGAGTACAGCATTATATTTCTGAGTGAGAATCCATACACTGATGTTTGCATGTCTGCCACTGAAAGCAAGTTCTGCTAGAGTATTTCTCTTCTTGGTAATGTCTTTTTCTGCAGAACAGTCATCAATAATAAACAATGTTGACTGTCCTTCAAATTTATCTTTAAAGAATTGTAGCCAGTCATTCAGTTTTTTCTCAGGGTCAACTAAGTATATGTTGCTGTCAGTCCAAATGAATAAATGGTTGTGATAAGCTTTGTTATGTTTGATAGTAGGACAAAATATTACTATGTTTTCGAAATGATGGATGTATCTTGTTTGTAAGAGGTTTTAAGAACAAATTCAGTTTTCCCACACCCTGTCGCCCCACAAAACAATCCACAGTGTGGGTCGAGGGTCATCAAGCTCCGGTTCATTTTAATACACAATATAATTTTAATATATGTGTCCACTCAGTCTGCTTTCTGCAATATTGAGTTGTGCATCATAAATCAAATACAAATATATGTTTATGGCTGCAGCAGTTTCAACCTTCTTTTGTATCTGAATTGTTATTCCATCACTGCCATTCTCAACAGTTTGACCTGACCCATGAAGGTAATCATCGTCCGTACTACGAAGATCTAGCCAAAGAGCATACTTATTTGTAAGGTATTGTCCAATCCTTACGTCATACAGATGTAGATCTTTGCACGCAATGTTTGCTGGTTTATCTCTAATCCTTCCACCCGCAAAAAAACTTTGTGATCTCATCGTAGTGTTGATAAGGTAACAAACCTGAAGCGTACACTTGATTAGGACGGCCTTCGATTGTACAAGGCAAATGTGTAATCTTTGGATTATAGAATTTTTCTGAATCCCGTTTGTATGGACTCACCGGTTCAACAAACAACATGAGTATACCTTTCAGTGACCTGGCTGGTGTGTTCAAGTTTATGTTCCACATTGGGTCGCTCTTGTCTTTGGGTATTAAACTATGTCTAATCACCCTGTCATAATAAATTGGAAGTCTTGACTGGTATTGATTTTGAATGAGTCTGGCTAGTTCAGTATGTGTGACAATTTCATATTCCAAAGAAATGTTAGAGATCTTGTATGTTGCATCTGTGGCAGATGATTTTATAACTTTGGAGTAGTCATTGAAAGTTAGTTCAAAACTCAGACGGTCATTCAGTGCCCCTTGATAATAAGGCAAATGAGCTGTTAGGATTTCAAACTCAAGTGGAATGTAAAATCTGGTTCCATATGTTTCTGCTATAATAACTTCCTTGGCTACCCCAGTAGTTACCTTATCTCCGGCATCGATTCGAAGTTTACCAATATTATCAGACTGTATCATCCCCTTGGTAAATACGGTCTTCTCGTTCTTCTCTTGTGAGCCACAAATCTTTGTAACAGTAAAACACATCTGAGTCGTCAAGACTAAACACTTCCTGTCCTTCAAGTTTTACTTTAATAGTTCTAACAATTGCTCTGCCTAGATTGTTAACTAGTGTTCTGTTTACATCTGTGTCTGATGATAGTTCAATATTAAATGCTAGGCGTGCAGTGCCAGGAACAATAACGTCACTGGGGCCTAGGTTTGGAAACTTGACTGTAAGAGTTTGGTTCTGGTCTATGGTACTTGGATTGTTTGTGATGACGATTGATTGTCTAATGCCCTTAACACCAAGAGGCTCACGTAGTTTTCTGTATAGGTCTAACTTTGATCCGTAAGACTGTGTCATTTTTATTATGCACAATAAAAAATAATAAATTAATAAAACAATGGCAGCAGGAGGATTTGGTCATGAAGATTTTGAAATGGATGACATGAATGTCTCAGATACCAGTATCACAGATATGACTGGAATGGTAACTACTTCTAGTATGTATCATGAACTGTTAAAAGACAAAGTAAACTCATTTTATGACAGTGTTGGAGCGCGTCCAGATGTAATAGATCCTAATCAATTTGAATATGATAAAGGACACTTATTTGTAAATACAGACAGAGGGAAAATAAATCTAACACATAAAAACAATCCTTCTAAGTTTAGAGCTTTAAGTACAATTAAAGATGAAGTTGGTGGTAACTCTGGGTTGGCAAGGAACCTTGGAATTGGAGGCTCTCCTGTCACACCAAGACTGGTTAGTGCCCTCCATGACACGCAAACAAAGTTGCCAACAGGGCAAGAAATTGAAATGGCACCTGTAACAAGCCTACCAGAAATAGCAAACACAGTGATACAAGAAACTTCATTTACTGAAGGACAAATAAATGATGCTATGAAAACAATAGATGATCCACCTTTGTCAATGAGAGAGATTATAGGGTTGGATAAATCACTGCAGACAATAAGAGGTGAGATGGTAAACAATGTTGCCAAACTGGGTGAGCTTGATAAACACATAGAACGTGAAAAAGAGAAACTGGCTACCGCAGACAATGGGAATCTTGACACAGAAATGAAAGAAAGAATACAACACAGATTAAATGATTTGCAGATAGAAAGATCAGGAAGGTTAGAAACAATTAGTATTGGAAGACAAAAACTAAAATCACAGGTCAACAGAATTAGAGAAACTATTCAGAAAATACTTCACGAAGACACTACTCTGGCTGAGAGATTGAAAACACTTTTCAGAGAACAGGGTATCACAATTGCGAGTTTAATTACTGCTCTTGGATTTATTATCAGTACTGTTGTGTTAGCTGTCTCCGGTGCTGGGAGTGGCACAAGCGGCGGTGGGGGTCCAACCCCGGCACCTCCAGGCCCCCCGGCCCCAACTGACCCAAAAGATTTACAGTCATGGGTAAAGAAACAGTTGTCTCATATTTCAGATCTGCTTAAGAAATTGGCTCTGAAAGCGATGGACGCTTTGCCTGGCATAATTGGCACAGTTGTCAGTTGGATGATTACTACAGCAGCAAAGGTAGTTGGGTTTATGGCGGAGCATGTATGGGTCTTTTTGGTGACAGTAGAGGGGTTAATTATAGGATATTTAATGAAACAGGTAAAGAAGTAAAACCCCTAATCCCGTTAAGCCTATTACCAATGCTGTTCTCTCTGACTCATGTGTGTCAGGGGTTGACTGTACTGGTCGTATGGGCACCGGTGTTGGGGCCAGGGCTGGGGCCGGGGCCGGGGGTGTTACCGTCTGTAATGATTTTAACGTCTGAACATGTGTGGTTGTTGCTCCTAAGTTTACAGATTGATTGAGACCGAGTTTTTGACCAACACCTGCAACAATGATTTCATTATTATAATTTGTTATTGTACCCATTTGGAGTTGAAGGTCAGATGGCAACATGTATAACCCGATGCCAACTACAAAGTCAACTTTTGATCTGGCATATCTGAGTACGTCTAGGTAGCGTTGTATGCTTGATGGGAGATCAACCACTGAATTAATTGAATCTTCAAGATTTGCAAGAAATTGTTTTTGTGCTTCAAATTTTCCACTTCCATTCAAAATATTCGATTTTGTTAATGATTGTGCTCCTAGTAAACACCAGACATATGTTCTGATTGACTCATTGACGCGCTCGACTCCCGCTTGAGTAAACCCGTCACTCTTGTCTAAAATAAATGTGGTCCAGGCATTAGACTGTTTCTGCTCAATGGAACCTATCCAGACTTGTGATTTTGATGAGAATGAAGTGTAACCAGGGTAGTAATCTTGTGGGTATTGTCTGTGACTCATAGCATAATACAATGTGCCCATACCATTGTGATCATCAAGTTTTTGTGTAAAGTCATACTTGGGGCTTATGTTAAATTCATTACAGATGCGTTCAAATGCTTTCATATCCATGGGGTTGTTAAACCTGTTGAAACTAGATTCAGTGGGCAGTGGTGTATGAAGTTCTGACAGTATACGTCTAAGCTGGTAATAAACATGGAAACGGTAGACAGATCTAATCAGTTTGTTTGAGTGATTCAAATGGTCTGTAAATGAAACACCACAGCCTGTAGTTGAACATAGTATGGCAAAGTTGAGTTGGTTTTGAAACATCTGTAGTGGACTTGAGGACCACTTTCTTGCAGTAGAGTCGTCTGTTATTGGAGGATTTAGATATTGATCAAACGGATTTGGTACTTTCACTTGAAATAAATCTTGTTCTGATACAGCAATATCAAGTTGATTTAGTTGAATTATTTTCTGTTCATAAGTAGGTGCGACATTGTATTTAGCATCCACATTAAATTGAAATGCGTTTGTAGTAGTAATGTTTGGTGATTTAAATTCCATCCTTCTTTTTATATGAGATAATAAAAATGTTTATTACCTTAACAAATCTTGACACAAGCAAACCAGTGTGGTTAACTAATGGGATTGATAATCGTGATGGTAGCAAGACTGTAGCTATCCATGAAATGTTTTATACTGTAAAATGGTTTAATGTTACAAATGATACAGATTATTATGTAGATGGTTCTATTATTGCTAGTTTAAAGAGAGTTAATGTTTTACGAGCTGGGTATTATGACTTTTGTACTTTAGCTGAATGGCTACAAAATGAATTTAAAATTAAAGCAACTTTAAATCCGGCTAACTTACTTGTTACATTAGATTTTCCAAAAGATACTGAGTATTCATTAACATTAAGTCTTATAAAATTACTTGGGTTTATGGGTAATATAATTTCTTTTCCAGATGAAGATTGGACAAATTGGTCAAGTCCAGACAGGCAACAACTACTAAAACCAAAAAAAGAAAAAATAATTGGAAGATATCCTGTTCATTTGTCAGTACACACAGTGCTAAATGTTTATTTGAAAGAACTGAACACAACTGAGAATGTACACAATGGAAAGCCTTCAACTTTGTTGAGATGCTTACCAACTGGAACTGCACCCTATTGCGAAAGTGTGGTTGTTAGATTTCCTGCGCAGTTTAAGAAATTAGGTTCTAGTTTCTTTCAGTCACTGAGTATATCTGTAACTAATCAGGATGACAAACCAGTTGTTATGCATGATTTTAGTGTTGTGTTGGAAATTAAATAATTTTATTTTTGTTTATAAAAATGAGTGGTGGTCCAAAGCCGAGAATCATACCAGTTGCATGTCCGGTAACAGAGTTGAAAGATTTGGCAGACGTACAGGATTTTGAGAAGGAAGGGGAAATTGGAGAAATATATGGTTTTGAACTTGATTCGACTGGTATGTACAAGAGGAAAGTAATTGTCGACATGAAAGATGGTGAAAGACAGATTCCTAAACTTGGTCAGCTGCGTGATGTTACTGTACCTGTTGCACCTACTCTTGTAAATAATGTGCCCTACAACTTAATACATGTGGGAAATAAGTGGGTTGTTTCACCTGTGCCGGCACCAGCACCCGTAATTGACTGGGACATAAAGATTGAATTTATTAGTCCTTATGTATACACTGATGACGAAGGCGCCTTAGTGTTTAGGAAGGTTGTTAATTCTGGGCCGCTGATTGTAAGCCTTGTTCCAGGTTTTGCCCCAGACAACAATAGCAGAGATACTCTGAAAGTTGAAAATTATGAGAAACGACGGTATCTTCTTACAACTAGAAAGGGAAGATCAGATACTTCTGTTGTGTTTATGCCAGCAAGCTTAGTCATGGCTAGAGAAGCGACAATAGTATTTGAAATTATCTTGAGATCTATAGCTTCTGTGAAAGAGGCAAATATTGCACAGGGAATAAAACTTACATGGGATGAAACAGTATCAGAATCAACAAAGGTCTTTATTGCTATTACAAAAAATGCAGATGTTATTAATGTTTCGAGCAGTGTTCCTGCTGTCAAGGTGGTGGTCGACAAAACAACTTTTGTTCGTCTAAGTTACATAAACCTTGAACACATTGATCTTGTTTCATTTTATTATGCCAGCAAATTGTATACTTTTGATGAGTTGCAAAATGTAATTGCTGATTAAATAAAAAATATTTGTCAATAAAAAAAATATGGTAAACTTCTATCCACAACTACTGACGACACTTGCGCCTGAGACTGTGTCGTCGTTTGCGCTTGATCCACATATGCCAATTCATTCATTCAGTCCTCTCTGCGCCGTCTGGTGCTTGAGGCGACGGCAAGGGAGCGCCACTTTTGTCTGTCCACTGCTATTTTGGGTGCTGTTTGCAGAGTAAGGCCTCTGTTCTTGAGCTCTCGCTCCACGGTTCGGCGCCACGTCTCCTTTGGTCGCCCATGGTTTCTCTTCCCCTGTGGTGTCCATCTCAGTGCCACCCTTGGTAATGAGTCAGGTGACATTCTGCAAACGTGGCCTAGCCATCTCCATCTCCGTGTGGCGATGGTTTCAGCGATGCTGTCTGCGCCTGCTCTCTTCCGTAGTTCCTCATTTGTAATCATGTTTGGCCAGAAGACCTTCATGATCCGTCGCAGGCACTTGTTCTGGAAGACATCCAGCTTGCGTTCCGTAGCGGTAGTGGATTTCCAGCATTCTGACCCATATAGAAGGACACTCAGCACGTTGCTCTTAAAAATACGGAGCTTGGTGTGGATGCTCAGGCTTGTGGTCCTCCAGATGGGTTTCAGCATTGCGAAGGCTTGGTTGGCTTTGCTGATTCTTGTGGTGATCTCCCTTGTGCAGTCTCCATCTGTGGTAACCTTGCTGCCCAGGTAAGTGAACTCGTCCACCTCTTGCAGAGGTTGGTCATTGATGGCATATGCCAATTGCATCAGATAAAACATTACAGGCAGACGCATTCAGATTAAATAATATTACAGAAGCAATTAAATATTTGGAAAGTGAAGAGGCGAGGTACTCCAGATGCAAAAGGAGGTATAAGACCGTTTTCAATTCTGTACAAAATACTTCAATGGCTGTTGGTGTCGTTTCAGCTGGTTGTTCTGTGGGGGGTATTGTTCTGTTTGCCACAGGAATTGGAAGTTTAATAGGAATTGCAGTTGAGGGTGTTAGCGTTGCTACATGCCTGACTTGTTTTGGTTTGGAGGCCTTAAACAAGAGGTTTCACACGAAATTACAGAAACATGAAGTGTTGAGTACTTTGGCGGGTGCGAAGCTGAGCAGTATGAAACTTATTATCAGTAAGGCATTGAATGATAATAATATTAGTGATGATGAATTTAAACGGGTCCAAGATGATTTAAATAATTACAAAAAACAGAAGTCTGAAATACAAAATAAAATGCGTAGTCAATCTCCTGTGAATGTTGAAGAACTGAAGGCTTCTTTTTTAGAGATGGGGAAAAAGATTGGTGTACAGGAAACCACAGAAAAGCTACACAATCTTTTAAACAAATAAAAATCAGATTTGGTAATCGTTTAATAATGACATACACTTCACAGAAAAATGTCATGCCACTTACACAGTTTAGGCCTGATTATTTAACCCCATCTGCACCACCGCCAGAGTATTATTGAGAAAAAAAAGTTTTTTTATTGTCCTTGTATCTTAACAAATCTGACCGAGTAAGTTGTGACTTAAGTCAAGTTGTTGTAAGAACTTATAAGAACTTACAGTAAGTAATTAATAAGTTCTTATGATAAGTAATTAATAAGTTCTTATGACAACTAACTTAAAGGTTACCTCTGCAGGTTCCTAAAAGTTAGTTGTAACTTGTTAGTAAGTATAAAGTTTTACTTGAGAAAATCGTGTTCCTCAGAAATAGACTCTGACAGGGGCGTGTGTAAAAAGTTATTAGTCTTTTTAACTGAGTGCGCTGTCAAGATTTTGGTTCGATTTGAGAGAAATGACAGTGTGGACGTTAATGACTTTAATTAATTTAATTATTGGGGTTAATTAAGACAATGGGTCATTGTGGGTGAGTGTGATTAAAATTGATTAGTTTTGGGCATCTGTTCGGCTCTTGAGAATCCGGAGTTTTTGGATTGTACTTCCTTCTTTCTCTGTTGTTCCCCATATAGCCTCGCTTCAACGCGTGACCTTCACCTCATGAATATTCGTTGAGAATGGTCTATGCGAACGCACATTCACCTGTGTCACAGCCCGTGTGTTAGTTCGTGTGCCAGGTCGGCCCGGAATGTTCATGCCTCGAGCAGTGACATGCCTCAAAATGTACATCCTCTCTGCATCTACATTACAGTGGTTCTGTGATAAATGAAGAAGCATTGTTAGTGTGTCATGTGGCTTTAAGTTGTTTTGGGTATCATTTGTGCAGCATGTGCCACAGTACATGTGTGTATAATTATGTATATAATTACGCTTGCATACATGTGTACGGACGTGTGTATGTGTGTCCAGCCACGTACTACTAGGTACTTGGGTACTTATGTCTGATGTTTACTCTGGAGCATGTGTGTATATGCACATGTGTGTTCCTGCATACATGCTTGCGTGCGTGTACATGGGCACGTGCATGTGCACGGATATGCATGTCTGCTTGTGCAGATGTGCCGGATACATGTGTACATGAATGCTTTGGTTTGTGTGTGCTTGCAGGTCCATGTGTGCCGGGTGGGTGTGTATCATACACATCTACCCGGCACGGGTGTGCTGTGGATGTATACACACACACACACATATGATGGGTACTTTTGTAACTAGGGCACATGTATACTTCCCGTACACAGACGTGTGTACATGTTCATGTGTGTTTATGCGTATATGGCAGGTGTGTGTGTGCGTGCATGTAAGGGTACATTTGTGCAGGCGTGTCAGGAGTATGTGTACATACTTGCATACTTGCTTTGGTGTGTGTGTGTGTGTGTGTATGTGTGTGTGTGTGCGTGTGTTTGCGAGTGCACTTGTGCCAGATGGGTGCGTGTCATAATTATACATCTACCTGGCACATGTAGGTGTACACCCACACACATAATTATAATATCATGTGTATTTTTATGACTAGTGCATATGTTTGCCTGTATATATTTGTGTGTGTACATATAAATGTGTTGTGATGCGTATGTGGCGGGTATGTTATATGATGCTACCAAATGCTAACAATAATATACAGGGCTGACCATCAAAAGAGTGTGTGCGGCTATGCGACACTGGACAAGCTTTTAAGTCCAGGGTGGCAGATCAGTTCACATATTTTTTCTCTGCTGGGAGTGTACAGCATGACTTACATATATGTTCATTTGTATTTTACTTTTACTTTTTCCGCTAATTATTGTTTTCTTTACATGTTACTTGGAGTTGGATGGGCCAAATATATGTGTCACTTAATTCTGTATAAATATAGCACTGACTATATTATAATTGCTATTCCAGGAGGAAACTACAGGTATTCCTGAACGCTACAGCTCGTTTACAGTGTCATTCCTCATGGATACTGTATAGCTGGATATCCGTCCGAAAGAGGAGAGCAGTAATGCTTGCAGCCACTTTTTTCTTCTTTTGTTTTTGTTTTTTCTTGTTTGTTTGTTGTTGTTTTTTGTACCTGGTTTGCTTCTATATGCTTAGCGTAGAACACACACTTTGTTATATGACAGGGTTATTTGGTTTAAAATACATGTGTTTTTTTCTCCTGTTCCCAGTACCTGTTCAGTCATCTTGGTCTGTTTTGCCACTCACTTGCGTACACCAGCTACACAGTTTGCCGGCGTGACCATATGCAATCTGCTGCGTGTAACGGTTGGGAAAAAAACTCCACTTATATTATGGCTAGTATTACCAAAGACAGTCCATTAAAAATATGTACCTTTAATGCCAGTGGTCTTGGCCAGTATCAGAAAAGGAAAGATGTGCCAGACTTCCTCAGACAGTAAAAGCTTCTATCTATTTTTTTGCAAGAGACACTTCTCAAGACTGGAAATGAACACATGTTAAGGGCCACGTGGGGCTTTGAATGTTTTCTATGTGGTAACGATACAAATAGCAAAGGAGTTGCAATTCTTTTTAACAATAACTTTAAGTATAAAGTACATAATGTGACTAGAAGTAATAATAATAATGAGTACTTGTATAGCGCCTAACCTCAGATTAGAGCTCTAGGCGCTTATCAAAAACTAATGTACAAAAATAACTAATTACAAAAATGCAATTTACAAAAAGTACAAAAAACAAAATACAACGCACTCTGTAAACAAGCTATAAAGACACCATTCAAAAGTGTTACGCTTATGGACTCATACTGGCATTCACACCCACACTCACACACACACTACTTCTAACATAGATAGAGATGACATTAACATGACAGGTGTGTGACAAAGTCATTTGTAGCTGACAGAAAAAATATGGGTCTTTAGGGCTCGCTTGAATGCCTCTCTCGAATCCACGTATCTCAGTTCGCGTGGGAGGTCATTCCAAACAACTGGGCTTTGGTATCTGAATGACCTCTCACCAAACGACTTTGTTTTGACAAGAGGGATACGTAAAACTCGAGAGTCGGCAGCAGAGCGCAAATTCTGTCTTGAGGGCGTATACAGCTGGAGAAGAGAGGCAAGGTAGTGTGGGCAGGAACAGGTAATACAACTGTGAGTCATGCATGAAATTTTGTACTGAATCCTAGCTGTTACAGGTAACCAGTGAAGAGCAGACAGTAAGTAATGATGGTGTTTATATTGTACTAGATATTGATATACAGGGTAAGTGGATGACTATTGTTAACCTGTATGGGCCTAGTAATAGGGACTCTCCCACCTTTTTTCAAGCTGTCTTTGAAGAAATAGGTAGGTTAGATAATCAATATGTAATAGTAGGCGGTGACTAGAATGTTGTACTGGATGTTAGTAGGATACATACAGGTACCAAAATATTAACCGCCCTCGATCAATGCAAAAGGTGCTTGAATGTATGCAGGTGTATGACCTAGTGGATGTATGGAGGGTGCTTCACCCAGCAACTAGACAGTACACATGGCATCGATTTAATTCTGCTTAACAAGGCAGACTGGATTATTTCTTGATATCGGAATGTTTGATGATAGAGGTTACTGAGGCAACAATTAACTCAGGTTATCGTTCACATCATTCGCTCGTGTCTATTGCATTTGTTTTTGTTTTTGTTTTTGTGTTTTTTGCATCGCCTCCTAAGAGAAATGGAACTTACTGAAAATTCAATAATTCACTTTTTAAGGACAAGTCATATGTAGAAATGATAAAAAAAAAAAGAAAAGATTTTGGACTTGAAGAGGCAAAATGAACTTTTCATTTATAATATGGATTCTATTGATAATGTGAGAAATGATGACCTACAATTTGGCATCAGTGATCAAACCTTTTATTTTAAAATGATACTTCTAGAAACTCGGGGCCGGACCATCTCATGTGCTAGCCACAAAAAAGGAAGAAAACAATAAAGAAGATTCACTTAAGAAAGAGATTAAAAACTTAGAACTTAGTATCCAGTAGAATAATATTCCTCTTCTTGACGCTAAAAAGCCGAACTTGTGGATTCAAGATGGGGAAAAGACATCAAAATATTTTTGTAGTTTGGAAAGTAGAAATTTTGTTAGTAAATCAACGAATTACTTCAAGAATGACAATGATGAAGTGATAAATAATGTGGATGCTGTTGTAAAAGAAACTCGAGCCTTTTATGAGCAATTGTACGCTTCGAGGGAAGCAGAGTTAGTTGATGCTGACCTCTCTTCCACTGTTTTTGCACCCTCGTTGTCTGATGATGAGAAGATATCTATTGAAGGCACCATTTCGATGGAGGAGGCATTAAAAACATTGAAAAAGACGTGTAACAATAAATCTCCAGGTTCAGATGGTTTTACCACTGAAATTTTAAATTTTTCTGGGTCATTTGTTAGGAGAGATCTATAAATTATTGTTTTCATCATGGCCAGCTGTCAGTAAAACGAAAAGCAAATGGTGATCACTTGTATACCCAAAGAGGGACTGGATAAGAAATTTTTGAAAAATTGGAGACCCATTACTCTTTTAAATACTAGATATAAAATAGCCTCCGCTTGCATAGCAGAACGTCTGAATCTGGTTTTACCCTCTATTATACACCAAGACCAAAAAGGCTTTTTGAGTGGCAGATATATTGGTGAAAACATACGACTTCTTTACGATGTACTCTTTTACACTTATGTAAACCAGGTGCATGGTCAGCTGGTTCTCGTAGACTTTGAGAAAGCATTTGACTCGGTCACCTGGTCCATTTTTTAAAAAAAGAAGTCTTTTTTCAACTTTGGTCTAGATATGAAGAGATGGATTAGAACATATTTACTGTGATATTAAGGCTTGTGTCTCTGTTAATGGTCGCTATTTTGATTGGTTTCCGGTAGAAAGGGGATGTCGTCAAGGCGACCCAATCTCTCTGTACATTTCTTTAATCTGCACTGAAATTCTGGCCTCTGTTTTACGCCAGAATGAAAATATAAGTGGGTTAAAAGTTAAAGCTTTATACTTACTTCTGTCTCAGTTCGCAGATGACACTTCATTGTACTTAAATGGAAGCAAAAGGTCTTTCAAAGAAAGTATTCGCAGTCTGCAATACTTTGCATCTATCTCGGGCCTCAAGATAGACATGGATAAAGCGCAGGTGGTCTGGCTTGGACCTATGAGCAATTCACACATTCGCTTTATGCCCGAATTCAATTTGTCTGGGACCCTGGGAATTTTAAGGTTCTTGGTATAAAGTTTTCCACAAACATTAATATTATAACCACTATTAATTATGAGGGCAAACTTGCTTGCTGAAATTCAGCGAGTCTTATATGTTTGGACTAAGCGTCAACTTACACCATTAGGTAAAATTACAGTCATCAAAACACTTGCGGCGTCAAAGATTGTCCATCTTTTTATGAACCTCCCAGACCATCCGGCACAGTTTTTGACTGGCCTTGAAAAAAATGTTGTTTACATTCTTGTGGGATGGAAAGAGAGCAATAATAAATAAAGCTGTTGTCTGTTCAGGATACAATGAAGGTGGCTTGTGAATGTTAAATGTCCATTCATTTATGACGGCTATGAAGGTCAGTTGGCTTAGAAGGGACTTTGGTGTATCATGTGACTCATTGGTACGTCAGATTTTGGTTAGCTGCTACGCTATATTTAGTAACATGCAGGTGTTTGGTGGTGAATATGCAAACATTTTAATGCTTCATTCTGATAATTGCTTCTGGGCCGATGTTGCCAAACATTACAAGATTGTTTAAAATAAGTGTGTACCTGAAAATTTCGATGAAGTGCTCTCAGAATGTATTCATTATAACAAGAATATTATTAGAGACAGAAAAACGGTTAATATCACCGAATGGAGAGAGAAAGGAATTTTGGTTATTGGGGACCTGCTTGATGAGAGTGTATGTACAGTAGCAGGGAAGGGGTTAAACTGGTGTAATTCATTTCCTTGGGCAAACGAGTTGATCAGTGTAACGCACGCAGACTCGCCCCCAGTCACACGTACAGACTCTCGCACAACAGACGCATACACCGCCACTGACTCAGACGGGCGCATTCACGCGGTAAAACTCAACACGGGCTTTCTTTCTAACGAAGACGTTTATAACAAAATAACAATAAAAGAACGCTCAAAAACCATCAACTATATACACTACACCTTCCCCACCACCAGCATCTCAACACCACATGCATACACACAATATCAAGGCAAGGCTAGGTACTGAGTAGTCTCTCACACTCCAACCTGTTTGGTGTTCTCGCCCGGTTACGTTCAGTCCTTTTCACGTCTAGGCGTGCAAGTCCTTTGTTGTACGCTCCCGAGTCGTCTTGTCTCTCGTACCGTGGACGTCCTCGTAGCTCGTACGGTATAGCGCAGTCCTCGCTGTGACCCGGGGGGCTCGGCACCGGTCGCTCACTCCCTCGCATTAGGTCCCTGGTGACTGACGTCTCGGCGTCCGTCGCTCCAACTCCGACAAGCACTCTGAACAATAATAAAGTCCTAAATCGTAACACTTGCTAAACACACACACACATATTGGATAATATGAGATACATTACGTAACCTGGCTGATACAAATAACTCACACGTTCATTCACACACACACACACGTGCTTCATAATCCGACTACTTTCGTAACACCCCATATCTCTGTCACTACCTTGAAACAAACTATAACCTAACACTCTCGCTATACGTTGTCCCATACGCTGGAAAAGACTATACTTAACCACGTACTACCTCCATAACGACATAGGCATACACACCTCACATTCCTTAGTTATCCATCTCGGTAAATAACTATATACGAAAACACCGGTTACCTCAATGAATTCAAAACCAACATAACTGAACCAAACCGGTCAACACTACACAACCAAATCAACTCCTATTAATGCAGTAACCTTCAAAAATACGTATAGAAACATACCTGAATTCTAGGTTTCAGAGTCTTGGCATACGGGCTAAGGAATCTCACACACGTCTGTCCTCATTGACAGTAAAGCCCCGTACTGACGTTTCTACAGCGCTGTTCGCCTAAACTCACTAAAAACTCCCCGTGCCAAACGTTCCTTTAAGATTTCAAATGGGTCTGGTGAAGACAAACCGCTAACAAAACTGTACCGTATTAAATCCACTGTGTGAACCCTATGCGTCAGCATAGAGTTTCATCACAAGCAGCCATGTGTATCTTCTTTTCAATAAGTAACCTTAAATGCTGCATGGATCTTTAACTCTAAAACAGAACAGAAAATCGCAGCTAGTAACCCTAGAGACATCTGGCAAGGCCTCAAAGACATTACAAACTATAAACCAGCATCCAAGTCTGCTGATGTTACAGATGCGTCTCTCCCAGACACTCTGAATGACTTTTATAGTCGTTCTGATAAAAAGAATACGACCCCACCTCCTTCTGTGGTGAGGAGTCATACTGAGAATCCACCTTTCATTGTTCAAGATGCCGATGTCAGGTGCTTGTTTCAGCGTCTAGACAGCAGGAACGCTGCCTGTCCAGATAACATTTCTCCACGCTTACTCAGAAACTGTGCGGACCAGCTCTCGTGCGTCTTTGCTGACATTTTCAACATGTCTCTCTCTCTCAGTGCATTATTCCTCAGTGTTTCAAAAGGTCCACCGTCATTTCTTCCGAGTAATTCCAAAGTGTCCTCCCTAAACGACTTTAGACCGGTCGCTCTGACCTCAGTTGTCAAGAAGACGCTCGAGCGCCTGGTCCTCCGGTTTCTGAGAACACTTACCGATTGCTGGATTGTTTTCAATTCGCGTACCGCGATAAACGTTCCGTGGAGGATGCGGCGTCACTTGGTTTGTTTTATGTTTTACAACAACTTGAAATCCCAAACACCTATGCCAGAATTTGATTTGTTGATTACAGTTCTGCTTTTAACACCATTATTCCATCCAAACCGTACCAGAAGATCCAGCAAATCGGAGTTCCAGAGGTATTGTGCCTCTGGACCCTAGATTTCCTGTTGATGAGGCCACAGGTCGTTAAAATTGGTGAAAACGTTTCATCCACCTTCATTTTATCCACGGGCATGCCTCAGGGGTGCGTTCTCTCCCCTATGCTCTACTCCCTGTTTACTTATGACTGTGCTTCATGCCATGCCAGTTCTAAAGTTCTGAAATTTGCAGATGACACCACAGTGGAGGGGTGCAATACAAACTCAGACGAATCCGCCTACCGAAGTCAGGTTGAGTCTCTAATTAGCTGGTGTAATAACAACAACCTTGAACTGCACACTGGCAAAACAAAAGAAATGGTTGTGGACTTTAGAAAGAAACAGTCTCCTCCCCCTCCCCCTCTTGTGAAAAATAGTGAAATCATTGAAACTGTCCAGAACTTTAAGTTTCTTGGCACTACTCTGTCATGTGACCTTAAGTGGGAGGAAAACACTCGCCTCATCGTCCAAAAAGCACAGCAGCGCTTGTTCTTCCTGCGACGTCTACAAAGTTTCGGTCTCAGTGCCCACATGTTGATGCAATTTTACCGAGCTGTGATTGAGAGCGTGCTCACCTTTTCGATCACGGTTTGGTACGGTTCCATCACGGCCAAAGATAAAATCAGACTGAGCAATGTGGTCAAAACCACTTCAAAAATCATAGGCAGAAATCTTCCTAGCCTGGACTCACTGTACCAGCAGCGTCTCTTACGCAGAGCAAGTCTTATCTCCAGTGATTCCACCCACCCCGGCAATGAGTTTTTTTTTTTTCCAACTTTAACCATCAGGGCGTAGGTACAGGTCCATCAGTACCAGGACCAGCAGATTCCGCAACAGTTTTTTCCCTCTGGCTGTTCGCGCTCTCTCTGATCAGCCGGACTAATTTGAAGAGAGAGCGCGAGTGGCGAGTGAGAACTTGTCGAAATGTGTACAGTTAGCTTATAACTGAATCAGTGAGGCGTGCCCGTTTGCCATGTTTAATACCTGTATTTGCTTTGTATTTAGCATGAAATCATATTTTAGAGTTTACTCTGTGTGTGTGTGTGTGTGTGTGTGTGTGTGTGTGTGTGTGTGTGTGTGTGTGTGTGTGTGCGTGCGTGCGTGCGTGCGTGCGTGCGTGCGTGTGTGTATGTGTGTGTGTGTGTGTTATTTTAGTCTTAGTAACTGACATCAAGACAAATTCCAATGTTTTTATTGTGTTTTTTTACATGGAAACATATGGCAATAAACTATCTTATCTTATCTATCTTAACATGTTCATTGTGGCCTCTGAAAGTGACCATGGCTTGACTTCGCGAACGAAGATTCTATAGGGCTTGCCCACGTCGTCTGCAGGCATTTTCGTGACTGCGGAGGCCAATCCGGGACAGGCAGGTTCCGACCGCAGTGGCTGCAAGGGAAGGTCTGGTCAGGGTTCTGAGTTACGAAAGTGACAACACCATTGTAAAATACAGCTTCCATTTAAAGCAGAATCATCAATGTGTTAATTGTTTAACGTGAAAATCACCTGTAAAAGGCGTAGGTTTCTGGTTAACCAAGCACTACCCGTGGGCAGCCATGATTGATTCGCGTCTTCTGCTTCGAGGATGATTAACATCATCACTGCCAGTGAACGCACACTGTGTTTTTGAAATCATTGTAAATTCAACGTTATAGACCTTCAGGCGTCGACGGAACTTGGGCACAATGAAGTGCTTCAAACCTGAGGCATATAGCTAGAGGGATAGCTATTCTGAAGAAGAAGAATAGCACGAGCAGTGAAATGACGTCACTTCATGCTTCACGTCATGGCATCATTAGTCCCACCAAAGACAGTACATTAATGTATTGTCTTTGGTCCCAAGATGCCGTGTTCATAGTGACGACTCGATGTTATACGTCACTCATCGCAGTACTAACATTTGACTATGATTTTCACGCCGTGTGTCCGTCTTAATTTGTGAGCGCCGACGTGTGTGTTGATCAGAGGTTGGCTTAGAGAGGAGGGAAAAGGATCAGCATAATAAGCCTAAAAATATAAACAACTGTGAATGTTCCTGAAAGAGCTCCAAACAATACGGTAGACTTTGGGATAAAATCCTCATCTTTTTTTTCTTTTTTTTTTAAATTTGGTTCGGATAAATCATAATGATACACAAACGAGTAATACAAGATAATAGTAATACAAGTAATTAAATATCCACCTGGTCTGATTGCATCCAACAAGTATGGCCAAAGAGACAGGACTACGAGGGCCAGTCGGGGTTAAAGGTGAACAGGGCGACAAAGGGGAACTAGGCACTTCTGGTCACGCAGGTCCACAAGGTCATGAAAGACATCCAGGGGCCAAAAGTCAGACCGACCGCACGTGCCACTGTTTCCCGAAGGGGCACCTGCATTTACAGTCCCTGCAAGCTCAGCCGCGTCAAGTTGTCATCGGTACGTTTGGCAGGTTAACTCATTCAGCCCTGACGCACTACAGCAGGAGATGGGTCGACCGTGGTAATTCAAGGATAGTGCCAGATTAGCTTGGCGCCTGTCGGCCCCAAGCTAATCTGGCACTACCCTTGAATTATCATGGTCGATTCATATCCTGCAAAGGGTGCAAGGTGAGTCGTTAGATGACGTCTCCAAAATTTGGGAAATACGTGCGCCGGGCTGAATGGGTTAATTACAGACCCGCGAGCGTTGCTCAGATCTAACTGTTTTGTGGATTTGTTTGTCTGTGAGTTTATACGAATTTAACCCTTTGGCTGTCGGTAACGATTTTTGTCGCGATGATTCCTGAAGGAATCATCGCGACAAAAACCGCTACCTACAACCAAAAGGTTAAAATTTCTAAACCTTACCACCGGACAACTCATCTGCTAGTCATTGGGATATGAAGACCACAAAACTAGATCCACACGGACCTTATTAACCTCTTCTGTGACAACAGTCGCGTATTTTGTTTCTGAAATATTTGTTTATTACAACGACCAAAAATCAAAACCGTCCGAGGAACAAGGGATACATTCTGATCTCAGCAAGAGGAACCAATAGGTCCTCTGTCGCCGAGGCTCATGATGTCTCTTGCAGTTGGATCGTGTTTACTTTTTCTCGGCAGGGAAGGGGTTAACCTATTCACACTGACAAACCGCAACGAGATTTCAGTTTGTATCGACCAGATTAGCTTTGTTCCTATAGAGGCGGCATGATATTCCGAGACCACTCTTGAGCCATCACGGTCGATTGTTTTCTTTAAATCTAACTCACAAACCAGATAGGTGAGGCTAGCGCTGGCAGAATTGTCAGTACTCAAACCAAGGGGAATCACAGCGCTGGACAGACAACAGTTAGATCCCCTGCCCCCGCCTATCAGGCACCCAATCGCCAGCCCACAGAGAAATACGCAGGTATAGAATAAGACAATCATTTCCATTCCTAATAAGAATGGATCAGGTCTCTTATATAACCCATGTCTTTCTCCGGAACTTAGGAAGTAGGCAGGAGAAACATACATACACAAACATGAAGGTGCGCTACTATATGTGGTCGGGTAAATACCCTGATTTCCCACAGTAGATGCACAGAACATTACACAACAATGTAACGATACAAATTTTGCCTCGAGTTATACATGATACTCACAAACCAGATAGGTGAGGCTAGCGCTGGCAGAATTGTCAGTACTCAAACCAAGGGGAATCACAGCGCTGGACAGACAACAGTTAGATCCCCTGCCCCCGCCTATCAGGCACCCAATCGCCAGCCCACAGAGAAATACGCAGGTATAGAATAAGACAATCATTTCCATTCCTAATAAGAATGGATCAGGTCTCTTATATAACCCATGTCTTTCTCCGGAACTTAGGAAGTAGGCAGGAGAAACATACATACACAAACATGAAGGTGCGCTACTATATGTGGTCGGGTAAATACCCTGATTTCCCACAGTAGATGCACAGAACATTACACAACAATGTAACGATACAAATTTTGCCTCGAGTTATACATGATACTCACAAACCAGATAGGTGAGGCTAGCGCTGGCAGAATTGTCAGTACTCAAACCAAGGGGAATCACAGCGCTGGACAGACAACAGTTAGATCCCCTGCCCCCGCCTATCAGGCACCCAATCGCCAGCCCACAGAGAAATACGCAGGTATAGAATAAGACAATCATTTCCATTCCTAATAAGAATGGATCAGGTCTCTTATATAACCCATGTCTTTCTCCGGAACTTAGGAAGTAGGCAGGAGAAACATACATACACAAACATGAAGGTGCGCTACTATATGTGGTCGGGTAAATACCCTGATTTCCCACAGTAGATGCACAGAACATTACACAACAATGTAACGATACAAATTTTGCCTCGAGTTATACATGATACTCACAAACCAGATAGGTGAGGCTAGCGCTGGCAGAATTGTCAGTACTCAAACCAAGGGGAATCACAGCGCTGGACAGACAACAGTTAGATCCCCTGCCCCCGCCTATCAGGCACCCAATCGCCAGCCCACAGAGAAATACGCAGGTATAGAATAAGACAATCATTTCCATTCCTAATAAGAATGGATCAGGTCTCTTATATAACCCATGTCTTTCTCCGGAACTTAGGAAGTAGGCAGGAGAAACATACATACACAAACATGAAGGTGCGCTACTATATGTGGTCGGGTAAATACCCTGATTTCCCACAGTAGATGCACAGAACATTACACAACAATGTAACGATACAAATTTTGCCTCGAGTTATACATGATACTCACAAACCAGATAGGTGAGGCTAGCGCTGGCAGAATTGTCAGTACTCAAACCAAGGGGAATCACAGCGCTGGACAGACAACAGTTAGATCCCCTGCCCCCGCCTATCAGGCACCCAATCGCCAGCCCACAGAGAAATACGCAGGTATAGAATAAGACAATCATTTCCATTCCTAATAAGAATGGATCAGGTCTCTTATATAACCCATGTCTTTCTCCGGAACTTAGGAAGTAGGCAGGAGAAACATACATACACAAACATGAAGGTGCGCTACTATATGTGGTCGGGTAAATACCCTGATTTCCCACAGTAGATGCACAGAACATTACACAACAATGTAACGATACAAATTTTGCCTCGAGTTATACATGATACTCACAAACCAGATAGGTGAGGCTAGCGCTGGCAGAATTGTCAGTACTCAAACCAAGGGGAATCACAGCGCTGGACAGACAACAGTTAGATCCCCTGCCCCCGCCTATCAGGCACCCAATCGCCAGCCCACAGAGAAATACGCAGGTATAGAATAAGACAATCATTTCCATTCCTAATAAGAATGGATCAGGTCTCTTATATAACCCATGTCTTTCTCCGGAACTTAGGAAGTAGGCAGGAGAAACATACATACACAAACATGAAGTATATATTATTATTATTATTATTCTATACCTGCGTATTTCTCTGTGGGCTGGCGATTGGATGCCTGATAGGCGGGGGCAGGGGATCTAACTGTTGTCTGTCCAGCGCTGTGATTCCCCTTGGTTTGAGTACTGACAATTCTGCCAGCGCTAGCCTCACCTATCTGGTTTGTGAGTATCATGTATAACTCGAGGCAAAATTTGTATCGTTACATTGTTGTGTAATGTTCTGTGCATCTACTGTGGGAAATCAGGGTATTTACCCGACCACATATAGTAGCGCACCTTCATGTTTGTGTATGTATGTTTCTCCTGCCTACTTCCTAAGTTCCGGAGAAAGACATGGGTTATATAAGAGACCTGATCCATTCTTATTAGGAATGGAAATGATTGTCTTATTCTATACCTGCGTATTTCTCTGTGGGCTGGCGATTGGGTGCCTGATAGGCGGGGGCAGGGGATCTAACTGTTGTCTGTCCAGCGCTGTGATTCCCCTTGGTTTGAGTACTGACAATTCTGCCAGCGCTAGCCTCACCTATCTGGTTTGTGAGTATCATGTATAACTCGAGGCAAAATTTGTATCGTTACATTGTTGTGTAATGTTCTGTGCATCTACTGTGGGAAATCAGGGTATTTACCCGACCACATATAGTAGCGCACCTTCATGTTTGTGTATGTATGTTTCTCCTGCCTACTTCCTAAGTTCCGGAGAAAGACATGGGTTATATAAGAGACCTGATCCATTCTTATTAGGAATGGAAATGATTGTCTTATTCTATACCTGCGTATTTCTCTGTGGGCTGGCGATTGGGTGCCTGATAGGCGGGGGCAGGGGATCTAACTGTTGTCTGTCCAGCGCTGTGATTCCCCTTGGTTTGAGTACTGACAATTCTGCCAGCGCTAGCCTCACCTATCTGGTTTGTGAGTATCATGTATAACTCGAGGCAAAATTTGTATCGTTACATTGTTGTGTAATGTTCTGTGCATCTACTGTGGGAAATCAGGGTATTTACCCGACCACATATAGTAGCGCACCTTCATGTTTGTGTATGTATGTTTCTCCTGCCTACTTCCTAAGTTCCGGAGAAAGACATGGGTTATATAAGAGACCTGATCCATTCTTATTAGGAATGGAAATGATTGTCTTATTCTATACCTGCGTATTTCTCTGTGGGCTGGCGATTGGGTGCCTGATAGGCGGGGGCAGGGGATCTAACTGTTGTCTGTCCAGCGCTGTGATTCCCCTTGGTTTGAGTACTGACAATTCTGCCAGCGCTAGCCTCACCTATCTGGTTTGTGAGTATCATGTATAACTCGAGGCAAAATTTGTATCGTTACATTGTTGTGTAATGTTCTGTGCATCTACTGTGGGAAATCAGGGTATTTACCCGACCACATATAGTAGCGCACCTTCATGTTTGTGTATGTATGTTTCTCCTGCCTACTTCCTAAGTTCCGGAGAAAGACATGGGTTATATAAGAGACCTGATCCATTCTTATTAGGAATGGAAATGATTGTCTTATTCTATACCTGCGTATTTCTCTGTGGGCTGGCGATTGGGTGCCTGATAGGCGGGGGCAGGGGATCTAACTGTTGTCTGTCCAGCGCTGTGATTCCCTTTAAATCTAAGTCTTGAAGTATCATAGTCTTAATATGTATTAATGTGTTAAGAATTTGCACGTTCAGCATGTGACTTTTAGGAGGGCACGTGCGACTGGACCAGACTCCGGAACAACGTACGGCTGGCGGCGCGGAGGTTTGCCACGGTTCAGTGACTTTACAGGGCCGGACACAGATCATAACACAGGCACAGGTAATATTTTTTCGTTTCCCTTTTTTGTACCGTAGAGGGGTTCGGGGATGGGGCATATTCCAGTGCTCCATGTTGAATCCAGAATCTTGTATAATCGATTCTCAAATGCTTATTTTGTGTGCGTGCTAGGAAGTTTCAAATACGAAACTATTCAGTACCAGGTAAGCAAAAGGTCCTCGGGCTCACGTCCCCGAACCTCTGGCTTACTGGGCAGTGCACCACGGAATAGCTTCATGATTTACACGTCTTAGGTGCCATGCGTGTAGGTTGCGCCATTTGGATCAGCCATGACAGCTTTTGGGTTGTGTTTGATTAGCTTGGCGCCTAAGAAAGT
Organism: Semisulcospira habei; assembly: GCA_036245525.1. Classification (NCBI taxonomy): domain Eukaryota; kingdom Metazoa; phylum Mollusca; class Gastropoda; family Semisulcospiridae; genus Semisulcospira; species Semisulcospira habei. Next base: position 117,417,478 of record BTPG01000006.1, on the reverse strand, counting down.
CGTTCCATCTCGTTCATATCTTGTGTATTATATCCACTTCATCTCCCTTTACAGGTCACTATATGTTCACCAATGACGTTTTCGGACTGGGCCGAACGACGACGGAAATGACGTCATTGTCCTTGCATGACGGTGTGGAATACTGCTTGGTATTTTGGTACTTCCTGCATGGAGCGCGCGCAGGCAGTCTCACGGCCATTATTCAGGTAGGAGGTATAAATCCATCTTATCATGCGACCATCCATGCATCCATCCTGTCGTTCACTAATCTTTTCATTCATGTGTTTAGATATTTATTCGGCCATCAGCAAAACATATTTTTTGTCCGCCTATGGATGGCTTTTGTTGCGTGCTCGGCGATAAACCCTAACCACTAACTAACTAACCAAAATAATTATTGTCACACTTTGTGCCATAATTATGTCTAAAATCAAATCTGTTCATTCTCTGTTGTCCTACCCTTCCTAATGTCCTTACTTTGCTAGAAAACATATCTCGGTCTTTGTCACAACTTTCTTACTATTGTTACTAAATTGCACAGTATGTATGAGAATGTCCCTTCTTTTAGCTCCAAGGTCACATTTCTCAAATTTCGGAGGTGTTGCCTAACAACTATGTACCAGTTGTAGGAGATGGCTTGATCATGATAATTCAAGGATAGTGCCAGTTGAGCTTGGCGCCTTCAGGCGCCAAGCTCATCTGGCACTACCCTTAAATTATCATGATCAATCCATCTCCTGCTTTAGGGTCCGGGGGCTAAATGGGTTAAACATCGTGCGAAACTCCCCAAAAAGAGCGAGATCTATGCGCCTCGCACACGCAGGCTAGAGCGAACAGAACGCAAAAGGCTATCGAGCCGAAGTCAACGCAGTGGGCCCGCACACTCGTGCGCGGGCCCACTGCGACCAACTTTGGCCCAATGGCCTTTGCATACTGGGAAGGGAAGACTAAAGACGGATACCGGATGGTAATTTTTGTTTGGTAATAATGAATTTTCAGGAGGATGGGTAGGCGTCCTGGCAATTGTGGAAGGTTTCCGGTAATCAGGGCGTCGCCTGGCAGTAAGCTCACGTGACAGTGACGTCATCATCACGTGACTTCCGGTTGGTACTTGGTGCGCAGATTGGCGGTCAGTACACCGCTGACGTGTTTGTAGATGACATTGTGGTATATACTGGGGCTTGCCAGTGATTAAATGGCTATATAATTTTACTGTGGTCGACTTATTTGTGTTTGTATTATAGTTACGTAGACACATACGCATACACGCTCATCGACCATCCACGCAGGGCAGAGTATATAGATCAGTCATCCGGACAGATTTATTAACAGACAGTATATATTAAGACTGATATCATTAACCCATTTAGCCCAGACGCACTACAGCAGGAGATGGGTCGAGCATAATAATTCAAGGGCAGTGCGGCCAGATTAGCTTGGCGCCTACAGGCGCCAAGCTAATCTGGCGGCCCTACCCTTGAATTATCATGGTCGATCTATCTCCTGTAACTGCTACCTAGTCGTTAGGTGACACCTCTAAACATTGGGACATGCGGTCGTGGGGTTAAATGGGTTAATGCGTATATTAAAATGGCAAACCGACAGAATCAAAGAAAATAATTAAGCAAATGTAAATCTTGACGTATTTATCATAGGTAATTTTACCAAGAAACCGACACACAGGACAAGCTAGCAAACACATGCAAAAGATGCTGATAAAATTCGAATTATAACTACAGGGGTTCATCTTACGTAATGGTTTGCGCTCTCGTACAAGTCAGCCTTCACACTAGTTGTCTTCCTCGATTCGCTATGGCAGCGATGGTGAATCTTTGGAGTCAGCCCGGCCTGTGCTCATGCAGCCTTGTCCGTTTACTGAAGTCATCACAATGGCGGGCGTAGGAAGATTTTTCTTTTTAAATTGGGGAGGCGATTCCCTTCCCTTTGGGAGTCCGAAATAGCTCAGGCTGGGGGGGGGGGGGGTGGTGGTGTCAGGCAACAGTCGAAAAACTACAACGGAGAAGGGAAACGTGTTTTTTTATCCACAATTTTTCATTGTCAATTTTTTTCTCCATAAGTGCCTCTGCCTCCCCTCCCCCCCACCCCTCCCCCCCCCCCCCACACACACACTACATTTTCATTGTGGGAGTCAGTGCATCAGGTACAGATTTTTTTCGGGCAGAGTAAAGATAGTCAGGAGGTAGCGGCTTTCTCGTGGTTTGTGGGGTGAGCTGAAGAAAGGTGTTAGCAGGTAGAGATCACTTTCTGAAATGAGTTGTTGGGTGCAGGTAAGCATCAGGTGCCGAAGCTCTTCTGATTCTGTGTAAGGTATCGATCGTCAAAGTGGCGAGACTGGGTGGAGACAAAGACTGCCCTCTGCGCTGTGAGCAGGGATGCAGGTAGTCGTCCGGCATTGACTTCCTTCTTGCTTTGAAGAAGGGACACGTGTACTCTCCATCAGGCGCCAAGCTAATCTGGCATTACCCTTGAATTATCATGGTCGAGGCATCTCCTGCAACTGGCACATGGTCTTTAGGTGACACCTCCAATATTTGAGAAATGCGGCCGTGGGATTAAATAGGTTAAGAAAAGAATAACAGTCAAAGGGCTACAAGTACGCGTCTTTTCCGCCGAGCTGTAACGTCAATAAAAATGAAAGGGTTACTATGCATATATATATATATATATATATATATATATATATATATATATATATATATATATATATATATATATATATATATATATATATATATATATATATATATATATGCATTAGCACAGCATTCTCAGAATTTATTGAAAAATTATATATATATATATATATATATATATATATATATATATATATATATATATATATATAATATCAGAATTAAATGAAAAATTACTACCCTTGGAGCTAATCTGATTGAGTGCATTTTTGGGCTTTGGGCGACGCCTTTGTTATAAGTAAAGAATAATTGCACCACAAAATTGCCTAGGTGTTGCCTTTTAAAAATTAGTCTGTCTTCTTCCACTGCAACACCTCATAAAGCTTTAGGGATGCAATCCGCGCTATGCTGGCGGCGCTAACAGTAAATTCTGGAGGCGGCTTCTAGTACATGCGTTGTGTTTGCAATTTCAGGTTACAGAGTCCGAAATAGCTCAGGCGGTTAAACGTCCGAGCAGGAGAGCGAAGGGAATCGCCGGGTCGTGGGTTCGAATCCCGTCCCGGCCCCGGTGGCTGGACTCACAATCCAGGGGGAAAAACGGATTTGTTCAATAGCATGTCCGTTGAAAGGTCCTGGTAAATCAAAGTGGCACAGTTGGAGTGCGCCTGAGTTGATCAGTGTTCAGGTCGTACTCCATAGGCAATAGATTTCCCTGTCCCCCATAACCCGCCCATCAGGGCCGTCCATGATCACCTCGGTGCTGTGGACGTTAAATCCGAACTAACTAACTAACTTCAGGTTACGCCTCCAGTGGGTCCCTTCGCACTGTGGGTGTCCTTGGCAATGAGACAGCTGACAGGGCTGCTCGGGCTGGGGCGTCGGGTAGGCCCGGCGCCCAGCCCATTCATCTACCCACTTACGGCTAAAGAGGCAAAAGCTCGTGTTGATAGGGTTGTAAGAGATGACAATGCTAAAACTAACCAAGTGTTGGCCGGGGTGCGCCCGGACGTCCTTGCCTATAAAATGAATAAGGATCATGCTCTTTATAGGTTACCTTTTGCTGACGTGGCTATCAATAGAATTTGCACTGATAGTTGGCGGGCCCGTTGGGCCAAACCGACCTGCCTCTGCGGCGAGGGTTTCACCCCCGACCATGCGGTCTTGGAGTGTGGAGCTTTCGCCGCCGAGTGCGCGGACTCATTAAAGCCGCGTATTCCGGGTCTGCGTCAATCCATGCTATATTGGAAAAGGCCGACTCTGCAACTGTTGCCAGAGTCGGCATGGTCCTAAGGGTACCTGGTTTGACTAATCTGATCTGATAAATTGGAATACTTTCGCTCGGTGTAGAAACTAACAAACTATTATAACAATGATATTATGACGATATGTGGTCCGACCCCTGCTGACTTGCTATATGCGGGGGGGGGGGGGGGGGGGGGGGGGGGGGGTATGGCCAAGTTTCGCTACTAAGGAATATACTCTGCTTGTTTAAATAGGGGAAAGATCCTCCCCTGCCCTGCCCGCGCCCGATCGTGGTGGTGCCCCTGGAGGCACATTTGCGGTCGTGTGCGCTCTCCTTGTGGGCAGCTTTTCTCAACTAATTGCGCGGGGCCTTAGGCGTCCTTGTTCGCGGTGGCCCTGCGCGATACTCACGTATTGTTATACTTATAATAATTCTAATGTTTAGGTAAATATATTATCCGCTGGATCCGCCGGCCCATGCTCGCCCAGCCTTACTGTATATATAGCCAAAAAAAATATTGTTTATAATAATTATTTCTCATTTCTTGCTTTTAAAGATTTTAGCTGGTGGTCCTGAAATTTTAACCCTGATTTTATTATTTGGAAGTAAAGTATTACGTTGTTTTGTAAATAGATGGACCGTTGTTGTCGGATGGAGACCATAACTATGATAGTGAATGTGTGATTTCCACTTTATAAGAACTGTTATGTGGTGTATTGTTAACCAAAGTACAAGAGTTAGTCCCCGATCACATAATTATGTGCCAGAGGGACAATAAAATGGACTGAATGAATAATTCAGGTTACGCCGTATGCCTACCTGAAGAGCCCGCCCCCCCCCCCCCCCCTTTTGGGGCGAAACCGGTCGTAGGCGGCAAAAACTTTAAATCTACTCAGCAGGTCCAATATCTGTTTGGGAATATTTTCTAGCATTCCCCCCTCGGGGGTAGGGCTGGATATTCTCCAGCGGATGGCGGGGCGCCTGGGGGTAGTCCCTACTGCTTTATGTAGTAGGTGTTCGGTGAAACCCTCAAAAGATCTAGTAAGCGATGCAGTCACAAAAAGGGCAGCTGATGTCCTGATGACACAATGCAAACTTACCAGCCTGGAATTCCATGGCATCAGCACAGCATTTTCAGAATTGAATGAAAAATTTTATATATATATATATATATATATATATATATATATATATATATATATATATATATATATATATATATATATATTATATATATATATATATATATATATATATATATATATATATATATATATATATATATAATGGCTAGACCATCGAAAACCGATGATGTCATCATTGTGCATGACTTCTATTTGTGGGTGCGGGTGTGGCTGGCCAAGCCAATCCTGGAGCCACACCTGCGAGGGTAATGGGGGGGGGGGGGGAACTGTGAGGGACGGTGAGGGTGTGTTGGGTTTGAGTGAGCCGTACGTGCTGTGCCT
>BTPG01000006.1:117182124-117411615 GCA_036245525.1 Semisulcospira habei | reverse complement strand
ACCCAACAGTAAGTAATACAAATATCAACTAATTCAAGACGTCCTACATCAATAGCTGTGGAAGTGTTGCATAGCCACCAATGCAATACAACACTTTCGCAGCTATACTGATTCGGGGTCCCATGAATTTGTTAACTCTGTAGTGCACGTGGCCATGCAGCAGTACTGTTTATAGTATCGCCAGTTGCATGCACATGGGGGTTAACAAATATGAATAATAAACATTATTAAAAAGTTTGCAGATCTCGTTTTTACCCTTTCCATACCACTGACCATGAGTTACGTCCGTAAAATCACTGCAAACTCAGTGTTTTACGACCTCCTCTGATAAATACAAATATAAATTAGACCAGAAAAAGGCACAAGATCTCATGAGGGCCACATCAGTGCAAACTTATGAGAGTCTATGCCTCCTGCAGTTGTGTGGTGTTTGTTTTTTCATTAAAACTAAAAATTAAAAAAATTGTGTAAAGTCAGCAATAAAACAACCCAAGGTGTGGTCATAGATCTACATGTGGTAGGCAGATATATTTAAATACATCATTTAACCCTTAAACTGCCAGGGCAAAGCAAACACTACCACTGCAAGAGACATAAACCCTCTGAAGCCCCTGCAGTCATGAGGATTTATGTCTCTTCTTAGTTCTATGTTCTTTATGCCTATATTGCATCTACATCTGCCCATTTTGGTAATATTTACATGTGTTTTTCAAGTAAGTTAGTTAGTTATTTGGGTTTAACGCTGAGCAGGCAACTAAGGCCATCTCACGGCGGGAAGGGTAAAAATCTGGTCAGCCAGACTAAAAGAAAGGTCTCAAGACATGATGTAAATATACCTTAAAAATATGTCAGGCTAAAATGTCGCACAGGTCTTTAAAGAAAACGTCGAAAGACTCTCCAAAAGGTCAAAATAATAGAAACATCATAATCTATAAACGCTCAAATCATGTGTTTTTGAAGTGAAAACTGGTCAGCGTGCAGTCATGTCAGACATGTCATTCTCAATCACTTCAGTCATGGGGTTAAACTGTTCATGACACTAGAAGCAGTGCCTGTTTAAGCGTTACCTTTGAGCTAAAATGGTTGATCCAATTCTCTGTTCTATGTGCCATTCGCAAGTGACCAGATCAATCAATCTTTCAATAAAAGTGGGTAGTGCCTGATGAGCTTGGCGCCAAACCAATCAGGCACTACCCTCAACATTCATTGGAAATGCAACCCTTTGGCAGTCGGTAGTGCTTTTTGTTGCGATGACTACTGCAGGAATCATTGTGACTACTGCAAGAATCATTGTGACTACTGCGGGATTCATTGTGACTACTGCGGGAATCGTTGTGACAAAACGTGCTAATTTTTACAGGAATCATTGCAACAAAAGACACTACTGACTGCAACCCTTTGGCAGTTGGCAGCACTTTCCGTCGCGATGATGCCCGCAGGAATCATCATTCCTGCAGTAATCCTCATGACAAAAAGTGCCACTAACAACCAGAGGGCTAGATCTGACCGTACCCTAACGGCACAGTTGATCCATTTCTGCAAGTAGCTTTAGAAGCATGGGTTCTAATGTCATGGACTTTCTGTATGGTACACTGTAACATTAACTTCCTATATGGTACATTTGTAACATTAACTTCGTTTAGCCCCACGGTCCCATTTCTCAAATTTTGGAGGTGTTGCCCAACGAATATGTACCAATTGTAGGAGATGGATTGATCATGATAGATGAAGGGTAGTGCCAGATGAGCTTGGCGCCTGAAGGCACCAAGCTCATCTGGCACTACCCTTAAACTATCATGATCAATCCATCTCCTGCTGCAGGGTCCCAGGGCTAAAAGGGTTAACTAACAGTAAAATACAGTGCAAGAAATTAAAAAAATTGATGTCTGTACATAGTGGCAAGATAGACATTTTGAATAAAGTATTGTATTTAACCTAATTTGGTCTGGATGAACCCTACATATACTAATGGAAATCATTCAATCCCAACGCTTGATCCTCCTCTGCTTTGCAAGTAATTTAAATGTACCCTCTGTGCCTACACCGACCAAAACTGATAACAAATCTGGTGGTGAACTGCACAAGATTGCACAATAGTTCCAAAAAATATTTTGGATTATTTTCTCTTTCAAACCTGTTCATGGGCATCTCTCCTAGGTTCATTCTAAACAATATTTTATGATCCCAAACTCACAGACACACAACGCAACAATGAATTGTAAAAGAAAGCTTCATTGGCTACATTGCTGCAATTTGAGTCAAGTATTTAATTTAAAAGAAAATTAAGTCATTTTGTAATTTTGCTGTGTGGATTTATCTGAAGTAAGATTTATCCTTATTTGGGGGGGGGGGGGGGAGGGTTGTTTGTTTGTTGTTTGTTAATAATATCTAAAGCAAACACACACAACATTGCATAACAGCATTTAACAATTACAGGAAGTACACAATACGCTGGTGACAGCGCAAAACAGTGAAACGACTGAAAATAGTCCACGAACAAGCTATGCCCCATGATCCACGGGCAGCATGAGACATAAATTCTCATGAGCCTCTGCGGATGCAGGGGCTCATGAGAATTTATGCATCTTACAGATGGAACAGGCTGTCTGTAGGACTGTTTTGTTTGAACCAAAAAGCTGAAATTCAGCTTTCTGGTATTTTGAAAAAGCTGAATCAGCCTCCAGGACTGAAGACTATCACCCATGACAATAGGTTGCTGGCCATGGCACATTCACCCTCGTATTTTTCAATTACTGTAAGTTAGGAAGCAGTTTACGAATGACACAATGGCCATGAAGGCACATGTATGAAATGTGTGCAGGTCTGTGCTTTCTGACTGTACATGCAGCCACTGGCTGTAAAGTAAAAAGTCACAGACTAGCAAGCATTATTACAAAATGCATGCTAGTCTGTGACCTTTTACTTTACAGCCTGTGGCTGTACAGTCTGAAAGCACAGACCTGCATGCATTTACAAAATGAGCATGTCAGCATATTCCCGCATATGCATTAACAAAAGTAGACAATATTCAGATGAATGTAAAGAGGACAACATAAAAACAGCATATGCACCAAGTGCAATAAATATGTATCACCTACATATACATAAAATTATGCCCACAAACCATTATGAACATAAATACTGCCTTCAAATGATAAACTATAAAATAATGATAAATCATTATCAACACAAAAATAGTACATTAAATATACACATTCAGGAGGATCTGAAAACCAGACAAAATATTGTACAGGCGTAACAATTGAGTTACATGTATGTAGTTTGTTAGCCATTCGTGTTAACCCATAGCATACTGAGGCTAAAAGCTTCAAATTTGGACACTGCCATATGCAAGCTACATTATAGTACTTACTTACTTACGCCTGTCACCCCTCGCCGGTTATAGGCCGTCGACGAGAGACCTCCAGCGACTCCTGTCCTGTGCATCTCCTTCGATTTTACTCCAGGTGGTTCCCAGTCTCTTGATGTCTGCTTGGAGGTCTCGATGGCAGGTGTTTCTCGGCCTGCCTCTTTTCCTCTTACCCTGGGGGTTCCATGACAATGCCTGCCTAGTGATACTGGAAGCTGGCTTTCTCAGACTGTGACCAATCCATCCCCATCTTCTTCGCCCAATTTCATTCTCTGCTGTTATCTGCTCTGTTCTCTCCCAGAGTCTGATGTTGCTGATCTTCTCTAGGCAGTGGATTTTCAAAATTCTTCTAAGGCAACTGTTTATGAAGATCTGTAAACTGTTGACTGTGGTTTTTGTCAATCTCCAAGTCTCTGCTCCATATAGGAGAACTGCTTTTACGTTTGAGTTGAAAATCCGGACTTTGGTGTGTTGTGACAGCTCTCTGGAACTCCACACTTTTTTCAACTGGAGAAAGGCTGCTCTGGCTTTACCGATTTGCGCTCTGACATCTGCATCAGTGCCGCCTTTTTTGTCTATGATGCTCCCGAGATAGGTGAAGAACTCCACCTCCTCCAACGGGGTGCCAGCAAGCAAGACTGGTTCTTCCCTGGTTGCGTTCAGCGTCATTGTCTTTGTTTTCTGTTTGTGGATGGTGAGGCCCACTTGGGACGAGATGTCAGCAAGCCTCGTGGTCTTGTCCTGCATTTGTTGATGAGTGTGGGACAGTAAAGCCAAGTCGTCTGCAAAATCGAGGTCGTCAAGCTGTGTCCACAGTGTCCACTGTATTCCACTTCGTCTGTGCTCTGTGGTCCTCTTCATGATCCAGTCTATGGCCAGTAGGAAGAGAAACAGAGACTGCAAACACCCCTGCCTGACACCAATTCTGATCTGGAGCTCCCTGGTGAACTGCCCTTCGTGGATCACACGATATGTCATGCCATCATAGCTGCTCTTGATCAGGCGGACGAGCTTTGTGGGTACACCGTAGTGTCGTAGGAGTTTCCACAGAGTCTCTCGGTCCACGCTGTCAAATGCTTTCTCGTAATCCACAAAGTTGACGTACAGCGGGGAGCTCTACTCCAGAGACTGTTCCACGATGATGCGGAGAGTGGCGATCTGGTCTGTGCATGATCGGTTTTTCCTGAATCCTGCTTGCTGGTCTCTCAGCTGGGGGTCGATGGAGCTCTTCATTCTCTCCAAGATGATCCTGTTGAAGACATTTCCTGGTACTGACAGCAAGGTGATGCCTCTGTAGTTGGAACACTTGCTGAGGTCGCCTTTCTTGGGAAGCTTGATTAGGTACCCCTCCTTCCAGTCAGCCGGCATATAGTACTTGCAGATAAGGATATAGACCAATGGCTTTAGTTCAAGGGCGGCGCCAGAATAGCTTGGCGCCTAGAGGCGCCAAGCTATTCTGGCACCACCCTTGAACTATTTTAGTCAAACTTATTTCTCACGCTGGTGTATTCCGAATGATACGGGTTAAACAGCGATTACAAGCTGAGAGAAATTTAAATAAAAAAAGTTACCATTAAAAAAATACTGAATTAAGCCACAGATTTACATTGCAACAGGTTATGTGTGTGTCTGCAATTTAACAACGCAAAATGACTTGAATCTGTGTATACACAAGAAAAAACAAAAAATGCTGCATGAGTGAACCCTGGCATTATATTAAGATAAAATGCTGATATAATTTTTCTCAGATATATTAACCCATTGACAGCTACTGGCAATACTGCTCAACTTTCCTGCTGAAAAGTCTCACTGGTAGCAGTCCAAGGGTTAAATGACCAGTTCTGCCTTATGAAAGGAAGCCACAAGTGGAAGCACCTGTTAAGAAGCCAAGCAAAGCAACACATGCATAGTGAACAATCAAGAGTGTTAACCATTTTACTTCCAGCAGCCAAAAGTGAGCTAAGCACTAGCAGCGTACAAGTCAGGAGAGATGAATACATGATCACAGCTCAAGGGTAGTGTTCAGCATCCAACATTTGAAAACCCAACATCTTCACGCCCAACATTTGAACTTCCTGAGCATGTTGAAAAGCCAGTGGATTAATAGAAAGTAGTTGCCCCACGTCTTCGGTAAACAAGCCTTAATTTGAGGAATATGGAGCTCAGGGCTAAATGTGTTAAGGAATGTGGACACTGTAAGAATTTTAAATGGTTTAATGTTCAATGGAAAACTGGTGAACATTGTTGGAAATTGTGTGGTTCACCATGGAATGGAATATAAAAAAAAAGCAAAAAAAAAAAAAAAAAACCAAAAAAAAACCACAATGATAAATGCTAGGAAAATACACATGTTAAAGAGGTATTTTCATAAATTTACATTTTCTTGTACTTTTGTGTAATCAAAATTACAGTTGTGCTTGACAATGTGACAAAAAATCTGCACAAAAATAGATTTAATAACAGAATTAAGCACTGTGTTCAGCCGAACATACAATCATAGAAAATTGAGCAATGTTCATAGTTGGATTATCATACATTTTTTGTGCACAAAGAAAAAATGCACAGTATCTAAGAGATAAAATGCGACAAATGTGATCTAGCTAACAATGAATGCTTTTTTCTTTCTAGAAAGGCAACGATGGCAATGTGCACGATGGTTAATAAAAATTGTGCACAGGTTTGTGATGTGGGAACTTATGGCTCTATTCCATAAAGTTCATCAAAGACCACTACACATACATTGTGTACAAGGAACCTGATACTAGCATAGCAGTTGGGTATATGTGTGCGCACTGAAAACAAAACCCCTGTAAGTTTGGCTGAGTCACTGTGATATGCTAAAATAATGTATGAATATATATATTAAATGAATTTGGTTTGTCATTCGATGTGTAAAAAGGTAGACAATCTACTCCTGCACATGAAGTACGTACTGTATAATATGTAGTGAAGAACAGAAGAATTTTAACCGTCTAATTACTGTGTGCATACAGCGAGCCACAAACCGTATAAAGTTCAGGTTTTTCTTCAAGCCGAGATTGTTTCTTGCAAGAATGTTCGCAGGGAACAACTACATTGTAAGAACGAAACCTGAGAAAAAAAAAATCATGTGCTAGACTGTAATCACAAGTTCCAAAATCACAGATAAAAAATCCTGCCCTAATATTTGTGATATTGTGCTAGGCTCAGTTGTAAGAGTGAGCTTAGTCCTGTGCCAGCCACTAAGCAAGGCACTCCGCTATAGCGGAACGCCTTGCTTAGTGGCTGGCGCAGGGCTAAGCTCGCTCATGTCTTTCCACATTATCACCGGATTGGTAGTATTCTGTAATGAAACTGACCTTAGCTGATAAAAAAATAAAAAGGTGTTAACTCATATGTTTAAAATATCCAACCATTTCCTACTCAAGCAGTTCAAAGATCAGTCTTTGAGAAAAAGATACCTCGACATGAACAGCCATAAAACTATCAAAAAGTAAACAGGAGTACATGTTTTAAAGAAATGTTTAACAAAAGTATAATACAAAACTATGACCAGGTATATTTGGGTTGATAAAACACTGTACACCAGTCGGAAATATCACAACAAAATGTTTACAATAGGTGTAGCGTACAGATCAACTTAATTGTACAACTGCAGAAACAAACCTCATGCCATTATGATCCAGAGCCATGTGATCCAAAATCACAAACTGGCACACAACTGACCGGCAGCCCTATGGTGTAAAACACCAATGAAAAAACCCAAACAAACAAATGTGGTTTACAAAATCATACCTTCATTGCAAAACTTGACTACTAACTATTGCACAATAAATCTTGTTTTGAGCAACCATATTTTTTGGGCAAGAAAAATATGGCTCAAACAGAGAGATGCACTCTCATGTGAATCTTTTGAAGGCAAAAGGTGTCACCTGTCATTAAAGACCATTTGCATCTACATCTACAGCCACCTAAATGGCCTTTAATGACAGCTGATCTTTCATAAGGGTGGTCGCTCAAAACAAGTTTTGCTGTACTAGCTGTACCACAAACGGCAAGCGTGAAAAATGGCACGTGCTAACTGCTTCTTCCGTTGAGAAATAAAGTTTCATTTCATTTCTTTACAAACAAAATTAAAAGATTTATACTGGTAGGTAAAAACAGACCTAAACTAAACTGACCTTTCCTTGGGCAGAATGCTGATAAGGGAAACAAATATGCCTGTAGATAAGGTTTATCACTACATATTAAATTCTCAAGATACAATTTTGGCCTCATCACAAAATAAAAGAAATAACAAACAGGAAAAGTAAGCCATACAAATCTAGCGGTTATCTGATCAATAAATTCTACAGTAATGCAAATTTGGCCTCATTATCCCACTCAGCCCTAATGCCCTACAGCAGGAGATAAATTGACCATGATAATTAATAATAATAATACCGATTATTATATAGGCGCTTTTCCCAATTCTACGAATCGGCTCAAAGCGCTGCGAACTGCACCCAACACGCACGCGACACACACGCATTCACTCTGAAGACACTTGAAACACAGTACAAGACAAATACAGGACATTCAAGGGTAGTGCCAGATTGGCTTGGCGCCTTTAGGTGCCAAGCCAATCTGGCACTACCCTTGAATTGTCATGGTCAATCTATCTCCTGCAACTGGGACACCTCCAAAATTTGGGACATGTGGCCATGGGGCTAAATGGGCTAAAAATACAACCCAAAAAACAGAAGAGCCATTGTTTGGCAAACAAAAAACAAAACACAAAAATCTGCCCATATGATTCAATCACTTTCAGACGGACAAGCATATAGTTTCACTTCATAACTATTACTTGAGACTACAGGTAGTTCTAGTTCTTAATCTGCTCAAACATATGTCCCACGCTCAGACATGTGAGCTGGCCTGTGATTTTGGATGAAACGGCTCAGAGCCACAAGGTCCACAATTACAGACCAGCACACACACACACACACACACACACACACGCACAGAGCCAAAGATCAAATAATACAACATTTGAATACAAACATTTTTTCTTGATTAAATGCTTCCCCCTGGCCCAAAGATATGAAGTCTTTGTATATAATTTATAAAAGAAGAGATGCAACAGTTCTCAACTCCTGATGAGATCTTGAACTAACAAGTTAATACAAGTGAAATAATCAATGTCATCTGCAATAAACGTCTATCTAACATGTCCCCACCATCAAGAAGAGTTATTACGCAAACTGGAAGGCCAAACTGCACAGCTATAGTGAGAATGATGACCTCAAGCTCCAGGACAGATCTGACAGCCACCATTTTCAGACTATGGACAAGATACTGTCAACTTCTTTCCCACCTGTACAGATTTAACCCTTTTTATCCTGAGACCCTATTGCTTGAAATAAATTTGACTATGATAGTTCAAGGGTGTTGCCAGAATAGCTTGGCGCCTAAGGCGCCAAGCTATTCTGGCATCACCCTTGAACAAAAATGGGTGATCCATCCAGTAATCTTTAATATAGCCTTAATACCGGCAGGACAATCAGCAATTAAAAAAAAAAAAATCAGCCTCAGGATGTAATGGGTTAAAATCTCCTACACAGACCAGTGTTATAGTGGCACAGGAACTCAGACCTCAGACCACGTTCTGCAAGTATCTCCAACATACCAAAATCTATGTAAAACAGGACTGAAGCAGTGGACACCCATGAAAAGCTACAGGGCCCAGCTAACAAAGTCTTGTGGACAGCTGCATTCATCCAAACTATACACCTGAGAATATAGCACGACCAAGGGAATGCTGTAGAAGTAACTGTTGTAACGTACCAATGCATAAAGGACTATCATCAGTACAGCAGAATGTTTTCCCCGAGAGTCGGGCCTCCGCTGAAATATTTACCGTCAAAAGTTGAAAAAAAGGAGGAAAAAAAAAAAAGAAAAAAAGAAATGATTAAAATCAGCTTCCCCTTAAGCCATATCATACTGAGGCTAAAAGCTTCAAATTTATACACTGCCATATACAAGCTACATTATAGTACTTACAGACTGATAAGGATATAAGGAGTGCAACAACTCCATCAGACCAGCGACCATGTACATTTGTGACCTTTGCAGCAGGGACTGCCACTCCCGCATTGGCCTCTACAGTCATAAAAGATGCTGCTTCAAATCCAGCTGAGCAGGCAATCAGATCAGAACAACTAGGATGCATTACCTATGGTCGATTCAGAACGACAGAGGCCCAGTATTATTATTAGATAAGGATATAGACCAATGGCTTTAGTTCAAGGGTGGTGCCAGAATAGCTTGGCGCCTAGAGGTTAGATTGGTCAACCTAGAAGTTAGGAAACGTCCACAGACCATGACACTGACCATTCCAAGTCCTGTAGCGACGGGCGAGGGGCGAAACGGCAGGTGAAAGATGTCACTGGAAGCCGCAGTCTCAAACCTGCATGCAGGCGGTTCAGGATATTGGTCGCTTGATGTTGACCTGGGGATGACAACATCACTCGGCACACCCTGAACGACCAAGCAGCCTTCTCTAGGGACAGCACTGCTTGCTCCACACGGAGAGGGGCCTAGAAAAGGTGGCCTAACCAAAGCTCGTCCCCTCGCAACCCCAGTTGGCTAGACGTGGTCAACGGGCATCTTCTCCTGCGGTCAAAAAACAAGAAAGAATAACGGATCCACTCTCATGACGACCACGACCGGACTCAACGTAGCATGCTGGAACATCCGAACCATGCTCGACAAAGCAGACAGCGGACGCCCTGAACGTCGCTCCGCCCTCATTGCCCATGAATTGCGGAGGTTAAACATCGACATCGCCGCGCTCAGTGAAGTACGTTTTCCAGACGAAGGCAGCCTCCAAGAACTTGGCGCTGGGTACACCCTCTACTGGTCAGGCAGGCCTGAATCAGAAAGATGGCTCTCAGGCGTGGGTTTCATGGTCAAGACCTCCATTGCGACTAAGCTGGAAAACCTACCAACGGGTCACTCAGACCGCATCATGTCCATGCGCCTCCCATTGAGACACCAGCAACACGTCACCCTTCTCAGTGTGTACTCCCCAACCCTCCTGGCAGAGCCTGCTGAAAAGGACAAGTTTTACACTGACCTGCGCAGCCTCAAACGGAGCACCCCTGCAGACGACAAAGTCATCATCCTTGGCGACTTCAACGCCAGAGTGGGCCAGGACTCTGAAGCCTGGAAAGGAGTCCTCGGCAAGCATGGCGTCGGGAACTGCAATGACAATGGCTGCCTACTGTTGGAGTTCTGTGCAGAGCAGCAACTGGTCATCACCAACACTAATAATAATAATACATAGTATTTGTATGGCTGATATGCTGGTGACACATATCTATGCAAATATTCTAACACCTTTGTGTTAAAACTCTCTCTGAAAATTTCTCTGCATCAGATAGCCATATCTACATATCTCAAATGCACAACTGCGTGTTATTGTGAACACTGTAGCCCATTCCATCTGCAGAAGTCAGTGGTTATAATTTAAAGAGCCCCAAAACTTTACATGCATGTTGCACAAAGCACCAGTTTAGTGATGTGAGCAGTGAACAACTCAACAATGCCCTTTGTCTACATAATTACAGCGTTCCTTCCTCATCAATGTGATTCCAAGAGCCCCCAAAGTCACACAGATGTTATGTTACATAAAGCACCAGTTTAGTGATGTAAGCAGTAAAGAGCTCAACACCCTTTGTGTACATAATACAGCATACCTGTCTGAGTTTCTCATACATGGTGTGCAGTTCTAGTTTACATGATATGGATTAAAAATTAAAATTAAAAGTGTACAAGTCTGTGATTCTGCTTTGAGCTGTAATGTTTCAAGTCACAGACCACCACACAAATGATGATTAACCCTTTGGCTGTCAGCAGTGCTATTTTGTCATGATGATTCTCAAAGGAATCATCATGACAAAAACCACTTCTAACAGTTAAAGAGTTAAGTGAAATGCTGCACCCTAGGGAATGCGTAGAGATATTTTGCTTTACAAAGACTGGTGAAAGTCCTATTGAAATTGCTGCATCCAAACAAATGTACATGTATGTTCAATGTGATTTGAACCCACAACTCAAGGCCATAAAGCAACACACAAAACCACCACATGAGGTTTTGTGTAGACAAAGAGAGACAAAAATCCTTCTTGGATTTGTACATGAACAATCATAAGTATACACTTGTGATACAGCTGTGTGCTGGTCTGTGCTTTCAGCTGTAAGCTTTAAAATGACAGACCAGCACAAAAATGTAGAATAGTGTATAAATAAATCTTTGAGTCTCACTGTGTTAAAAGATTGAAACAATTATGCACATTTTTCATGCATATATCTTTCATTCTCTTTATAGTGTATGACATAAATATGCATGTCCTTATGGTCAGAAACAGTTGAATAATTCACCGCCTTCCCATAATAAAGCATATATTTAAACATTTTTTTAAAACAGAGATAAATCTACTGAAGCTCAACTGAATAAAGTCAAATCTGCAACACAATATCGAATTCATCTTTGTGAAGGAAGCAACACGTCTTTCTGTCTGTCTTTCCATGCCAACATTCTGTTTCCCATAAACCTGACAAAGTTGCTTTGAAATCTGACACCAGGGTCAAGGTGAGATAAGTTTAAGGTCACATTCCACAGCTAAATCATGTCCATAAGTAGAAAGGCAACAAAGCCTCTTTCTGTCCGACTTTTGGAGTCAACACCTCATCTTTGAGAAACATGAGAGGCATGAGCACAAGGTGACCTTGAATCTTGGACAAGTGGGTCAAGGCCTCCGCTGGGTCGGTGGTTGCCAGGTTGGGTTCTGCATTGTACTGTTTCAGTTCTTGGAAGTTGTGTACGCGGTCTGTTGGCAGACAGCGGAAAACCTGCACCAGATAAAAGAACATGTTCTGGTCAGTGGTTACTGGGCTGATGCCACAGTGGGCCCTTACACCACTGTCAAGGTCAAGGCCAGCGTAGCCCCGATGGCCCTTAGCTTTTCTGGGTTTGAACCTTACTACTTTGGTTAGCTTACTGTTGTAATTTACACTGTATGCAAGATCAACCTCATTCCTTCCGCAAGAGGAACAGGGGTCAGTTGCATGAGCGAGCCTAGTCCTGCACCAGCCACTAAGCAAGGTGCGCCGCTACAGCGGCGCACCTTGCTTAGTGGCTGGTGCATGACTAAGCTCGCTCATGCAACTGGCCACAGATTCTCATTGCCCTAAAAGCATGCAAATCTATTCCTCTTGCTGGCCTCACCGAATGAGGGTTGCACTGACGCCCAAACCTAACACTGTTCAAATTCACCCTAAGGACACCACAGCAGAAGATCGATCAGCAATGACAGGTTTTAAGGGTAGTGCCAGATTAACCCATTTTTAACCCCAATGTCCAGGTGACGGATTGACTATGATAATTCAAGGGTAGTGCTAGATTAGCTTGGCACCATCAGGCACCAAGCTAATCTGGCACTACTCTTGAATGCTCATGGTCAATCCATCTCCTGGAACTGGCATACAGTTGTTCAGTGACGCCTCTAAAATTGGGGAAATACGGCCTTAACCCATATCATACTGAGGCTAAAAGCTTCAAACTTGTACACTGCTATATGCAAGCTACATTATAGTACTTACAGATAAGGATAGATTCAAAGATTCAAATACTTTATTCTGTCAGTCTGGCCGACAAATTTTCTTTCGTTTGGATCAGTATGCTAAAACTAGCGAGACACATGCGCGCGTACGATTTCAGCCATATTATCACAATGGTAAAATTAAGTATCTCACACACCTCTCAGTATCTCATCCATCTCCTGGCCCGAACCAGCCACCCCCCTCCCCCCCCCCCCCTCGTGCGACAAAAAAAAACAAAAACACACACACACACAACCTATCACGTGACCACAGTGTGAGTGGTATAGTACGTCTGCCACTTGCAAGATGCCACTGTGACATTCTGAGGCGCATGCTCCGCGACAACGTCAACAGGGAGAGAGAGATATGCTAGTCAATGCACTCCTCATTTAGAATACGGATGGCCGAGGAGGGTACAAAGCTGCCCTTGTAGCATTTGGTTTAACAAGAGGAGCTTTGAAGCTATGGTCAGAGGGGAGCTTTTGAAGGTGCTTATAAAGGCAGTGGGAAGTGTCAGCTGCCAACCACAGGCCCTTGCCTATCATTCTCAACCGATGGACCAATATATAGACCAATTGATATAGACCAAAGGCTTTAGTTCAAGGGTGGTGCCAGAATAGCTTGGCGCCTAGAAGCGTCAAGCTATTCTGACACTACCCTTGATCTGTTTTAGTCAAACTTATTTCACACACTGGTGTATTCTGAATGATAAGGGTTAAATGGTTTAACCTGGCACCAAAAACATTTCGTACAGTTGTATGGTACACATTATGTACAAATTCCACCCAAACCTGCGAGTTATACTCTCTCAATAATCCATCTCCAAATAATAAACATGAGGGACAGAACACCATTCTGTAAACATGCCGTCCGCATTTGAATTTGAAGGGGAAGTGACATAACCTACTCTGTCGTAAGTGGAAGAGTTGACAGCAGCCCTTCTGATCCAGACGTCCTTGTAAAACTTGTCACAGGTGATATCCTTCAGATCTATTTCCGTGCTCTTCTCGGAGAGGCCAAGATGCTCCCTGAAATACAGCAGAAAAGACATTTAATGTTGACTGTGAAATTAACCCGTTTAGCCCCAACGCCTACAGCAGGAGATGGATCAACTATGATAATTCAAGGGTAGTGTCAGATTAGCTTGGCACCTTCAGGCGCCAAGCTAATCTGGCACTACCCTTGAATTATCATGGTTGATCCATCTCCTGCAACTGGTACATAGTCGTTACGTAACACCTCCAAAATGTGGGAAATGCGGCCTTGGGTTAAAAAATTATGATGACGCTTTTCACCATACTTACAACGAAACATCAGAATGAAATCACAATAGCTGAAAAACACACCTATCATACCTGAAAAGTGTGTGACGAAGCGACGAGGCAAAAGGTCCTGGCTCAAAAGTGTGTCCATCAATGACATTCCTTTCCCGTTCCACGTCCTGAAATATGATAGCCAGCTCCGAGTCGCGTTTTCCCAGCAAGCTGCGGTCATTAATGTTGGCTGAACCAATAATGACGGTGTTGTCATCCACAATCATTAGCTTGCTGTGCACGTAGATCAGCTCTGTCACCTAAAAAAAAAACCCAAAAAACAAAACATAACCCTTTGGTTGTTGATAGTGGTTTTGGTGACAATGATTCCTGCATGAGTTGAGACAAAAACTGCTCCTGGCAGCCACAGGGTAATAAAACACTGTGATAATGATCATCAGTTGACTATATTAAGCCAAGCTGGATGATTTTTTTCCCCTCAATATATGCATATATAAATGGGGCTCATCAGCAAGAGGCATAAACTCATGAGCCCCTGCAGTCAGCAGGGGCTCATGAGAGTCTATGCCTCTTGCGGACAAATGGGACGCATGAGCAACTGGTTTATCAAATTACTTACCAATTTCTTGTCCAGTTTGTCCCATGTGCGTAGACCACAGAACACAATGTACTTGTGAGGATCTGGCACTGAAAAGTTGAGCATTTTACTTTCATAAAATTGGAAAAACTCCCTCTTATACACAGTCATAATCTCGAATTCATGTATGTCAATGGGTCTAATATGAATATTTCACACATACTTTATTGTCTAGTTCTGTTCTAAATCGCAGTCTTATGCTTCATGCTGAATTAAAAATCGGCTACAGCTGTTCATCATATTGAGTGTTATTGCAAATCAACCCATTTCGCCGCAACGCACTACAGCAGATGGACCGACAGTGATAATTCAAGGGTAGTGCTAGATTAGCTTGGCGCCAAGCTAATCTGGCACTGCCCTTGAATTATCATGGTCGATCCATCTCATGCAACTGATGCATAGTCCTCAGGTGATGCTTTCAAAATTTGGGAAATGCAGCCTTGAGTTAGATGGGCTAAAGCCTAGGTTTCCTGACAAGTAACTTCAAGTACAATTGCAGCACAGAGAGTTCTAAGCTCTCTCACTGTAGGCAAGGATTCATATAATGAGCTGAGAAAATGCATATCTTAACTCATTCAGCCTGACGCGCATATTTCCCAAATTTTGGAGGCGTCATCTAACGACTATGCACCTGTTGCAGGAGATGGATCGACCATGATAATTCAAGGGCAGTGCCAGATTAGCTTGGCGCCGATAGGCGCCAAGCTAATCTGGCACTACCCTTGAATTATCATGGTCAACCCGTCTCCTGCTGTAGTGCGTATATCTTTTAGATGCAACTACAGCGTTTGTGTCCATGGGAAATGCTATAATCGCCTATCAGGGTATGCTGCAGGCTTCAACACATGCAGCCCTAAAGTCAAACATCCAAATTTGGGATCTGAACTCTGACGAAGACTACATGCGTTCCCATGTCAGTTTGAAGGGTGGTGCCAGAGTAGCTTGGCGCCTCTATTTTGGCACTACCTTAATTCATTCAGCCCAATGGCCGTATTTCCCAAATTATGGAGGCGTCATCTAATGACTATGCACCAGTTGCAGGAGATGGATCGACCATTATAATTCAAGGGCAGCGCCAGATTAGCTTGGCGCCGATAGCTTGGCAAGGTCAATCAATATCCTGTTACTGTGTTGAACGGGATAAGCATGCATGACCAAGATGTAAAAGATCATAGAAGATACCTTCACTGTGGGTCAGTTTCTCGATGAGTGAGTTCCCCCCGCGACACATGGATGCATAGTTCCAGTGGGTGACTGCCTGAAGAGCGACGCCGGAAGCTGTGCCAAACTCTCCCTCAAACGCAGGCAGTAGGGGCATCACTACATACACCTTGAAGTCTTCTCCACTCCTAAGAAATAAAAAAAATGAACAAGAACGACAAATACTTAATCACGTGTATGACCGATCCACATAAGTCTGACCTTTGTAACCTTGACTTTTACGGCATGTCACTGAAAAGAGCATGTGTTCAAGTGTTCTAACCTAGGTAAATGCGAGAAGGGTTGGCTTTAGGACCAGCAAAATCCACGTTTTCTCAAAATGTATGCAATTTTCACAGATTTGTCACCATCACCCCCCCCCCCCCCCTCCACCTTTGCGAAGGGTCAACTAAATTAATTTGCTTAGAAAGGTCTCATCATCAGCTACCTTTGTGCCAAATTGATTGAAGTTTGTCTGTGATGAAGCTCTATGCTCGTGCATAGTGCTCATACATTAGGGTTAGTACGGTACGGGTTTTGTTAACGGTTTGTTTGTGCCGATAGTCCGTGTGGCACTAGACGCACGTGGAATTTCTAAGGAACGGTTAGCACGGAGTTTTGGTGAGTTCTGTTTAGTGAGTTCTAGGCAAAAGCTGTGTCTGTCAGAGCAGTAATATATTAGTGCGGGGCTTGACTGTCATTCTGGACAGACGTTATGCGAGATACCTTAGCCCGCATTCCAAGACTCTGAAGCCTAGATTTCAGGTATGTTTCTATATATGTAGTATTGATAGTTGCTTAGTTAAAGACAGTATGCGTTGCTAAGAGTAATTTGCTTGTATAGTGTTGGCCGGTTTGGTTCAGTTATGTTGGTTTAGAATTCAGTGAAGTAACCGGTGTTTTTGGTATACAGTTAGTTACTGAGATGGATGACTAAAGGATTGATTGTACATTGCTTAACGTCCCGACAGCAACAAGGCTTTCTCAGGACGTGCCTGCACTGCTTGTGAAAAAAAAACACAAAACAGAACATTGAATGTATGTCGCCAGCCAGTCAAATACGTTAAATAAACCTAACACATGGGGCCTAAATAAAGCTAAGACCATTTAGCAACACGCATCCAATGTCAAGAGCTACAGGCAGTGCAGACAGTAGGGAGAGTTTTAAAAAGGCAAATACAGGTGAATGGACAAAGGGTAGACAGAAACGCATGCCCCAGAATAGAGAGAAAAACCCACCCTGTGGGGCTGACCAGGGTGACCCTGGGAACTAAAAAATACCTAACCCCACCCAAGTCCCCCAGGGCAGACCCGGGTGGGGTGGGATGACTAAAGGAATGTAAGGTGTGTATGCTTAAGTCGCTATGAAGATAGTACGTGGTTGGTTAAGCATAGTCTTTTCCAGTGTATAGAGTAGTGTATAGCAAGAGTGTTAGGCTATAGTCCGTTTGAAGATAGTGACAGATATGGGGGTGTTACGGAAATAGACAGTTTATGAAGCACGTGTGTGTGTGTGAATGAACGTATGAGTTATTTGTATCAGCCAGGTTACGTGACGTTTCTCATTGATCCAATATGTTGTATGTTTAGCAAGTGTTACGTTGGGACTTTTGTTATCTATTCAGAGTTCTTGTAAAGAGTGGAACGACGGACGCCGAGACGTCGAGTCACAGGTGGGACCTACGTGAGGTCATCCCTCCAGCTCTTCACTGAGAGTGAGTCTGACCGGGACCAAGACACCCTAGTCAAAGCGAGAACTGCGCTACCGTATGAGAACGAGGACGTCCGTGCCAAAGAGACAGGATGGCAAGAAGAAGCGTACGACGAAGGACTTTCACGCCTAGATGTGAGAAGGACCAATGTAACCAGGCAATAACATCAAACAGGTTGGAGACAGTGAGAGACTAAAACCTAGCCTGGCAAAGATATTGTGATTTGTGTGTGTGTGATAGTAGAGCAGTGTATATAGTTTGATAGACTTTAAAGCGTTTCTTTTCTTTTATATTGTATAAAGGTTACTTTAGAAAGGGAGCCCGTGTGTTGTGTTTTACCGCATGAATGCGCCCGTCTGAGTCAGTGGCGGTGTATGCGTCTGTTGCGTGAGAGTCTGTACGTGCGACTGTGGGCAAGTCTGCGTGCATTACAGTGGTGACCCCGTTTTAGCGGTATATATTTTCTGCGTAGGTTGTTGATATTGTTGTGGGTTTTCATTTTAAGTTTTGACGTTGATTTGGTTGTGATTTGTATATTTACGTTTTCAAGTTTTGGGAAGTTGTTGTAGCAAATATGGAGGTAGACCCGGTAGAGGCTTACATTAAACAGGGTGAAAGGTTAGGACTTAAGGATGAGAAGCTTTTTGATTACGTAGAGAAATGTAGGGATAGGGAGGATCTTCTTGGCTGGACTTCGCGAACGAAGATTTTATAGGAGTTGCCCACGACGTCTGCAGGCTTGTTCGTGGCTGCGGAGGCCAATCCGGGACAGGCAGGTTCGACCGCAGTGGCTGCAGGGGAAGGTATGGCCAGAGTTCTGAGTTGCGGCATCTCTGTTCTTTCTCCTGAGCCGCTTGTCCTTAAGGCTAGCTCTGCGAGAGTCCTCAAAGGAGACAGCTGCCTTGTAAATAGTGGAGCGCCAGGTGTCACGGTCCACAGCAAGCGAAGACCACTGGTGGTGGTCGATTTGGCAGGCACTAAGTGACTTCTTGAGACAGTCTTTGTATCTCTTCTTTGGTGCCCCTCTGTCACGGTGTCCAGTAGCAAGCTCGCCGAACAGGGTGATCTTTGGTAGGCGATGATCCTCCATCCTGGAGACATGCCCCGCCCAGCGGAGCTGTGTTCGCAGCAGCAAAGCCTCGATGCTCACGGTTTCAGCCTGTTCAAGGACCTCGACATTGGTGACATAGTCACTCCAGTGAATGCCCAGGATGGTACGCAGGCAGCGCTGGTGGAAGCGTTCGAGGAGTCGTAGTTGGCTGCGGTAGAGGGCCCAGGACTCGGAACCATACAGCAGGGTGGTGAGGACCACAGCTCTGTACACGCTGATCTTGGTGCCTGTTTTCAGCTGTTGATTGTGCCACACCCGCTTGAAAAGTCGCCCGAAAGCGCTGTTCGCTTTTGCCAGCCTGCTGTCAAGCTCCTTGTCCAGCTTGGCGTCCGACGTGATAATGCAGCCAAGGTAAGTAAACTGGTGCACTGACTTTAGTTCAGACTCGCCGATGGTGATGTGAGGAGGGCGATACACTGTCTTGGGTGCCGGCTGATGGAGGACCTCTGTCTTTTTCAGACTGACCTCGAGTCCAAAGAGCTGGGCAGCGTCTGCGAAGCAGGACGTGATGCGCTGCAGGGCTCTCTCTGTGTGTGCAACGAGGGCAGCATCATCAGCAAAAAGCAGCTCACGGATCAGTTGGTCTAGGGTTTTCGTGTGGGCCTGCAGTCGTCTGAGGTTGAACAGGCTGCCATCGAGACGATACCTGATGTACACTGCATCGTCATCATCGAGGTCCACTGTGGCCTGCTTCAACATCATGCTAAAAAAGATGGTGAAGAGGGTCGGTGCCAGCACGCAGCCCTGCTTTACGCCGTTGAGAATGGGGAATGGTTCTGAGAGGTCATTGTTGAGTCTGACCTGACCTTGCTGGTCCTCGTGTAGCTGGACAATCATGTTGAGGAACTTTGGGGGACAGCCAAGTCGCTCCAGGATCTGCCACATGCCTTGATGAAGCTTTTTGATTACGTAGAGAAATGTAGGGATAGGGAGGATAGAGCGAGAGAAAGAGAAGCTCAGAGAGAAAGAGAGGAGAAAGAAAGAGTCATAAAGGAGAAAGAGTTAGAAGCTCAGAGAGAAGAAAGAGAAGCTCAGAGAGAAAGAGAAGAGAGAGAAAGAGTACTTAAGAAAGAGGAACTAGAGGTTCAGAAAGCCTTAAAGGTGAAGGAGTTAGAAGTTCAGAGGGTGAAAGACGAGAAAGAGTTGGAGATTCGTAGACTTAGAGAGGAAAAAGAGTTGGAAGTGCAGATACAGAGGGAGGAGAAAGAGATAGAAATTCAGCGAGAGAGAGAAGAGAAAGACAGAATACTTAAGAAAGAGGAAATGGAGCTAAAGGAGAAGGAGTTAGAAGTACAGAGAGAAGAGAGAGCGTTTCAGAGAGAGAAAGACGAGAAGTCTCTAGCGTTTCAGAGAGAGAAAGACGAAAAGGAACGGGCTTTAAAAGAGAAAGAAATTGAAGTTCATAGGGAGAGAGAAGAAAAAGATAGAATCTTTAGGAAGGAGGAGCTAGAGTATCAGAGGGAAGAAAAGGAGAGGGATAGAGAGGTGCAACTACAGTTAGCTCAGGATGCGGGGTCTAGACCAGATAGTGATTCAGTAGGCCGGGGCATACAGAATTTTCCTAGACTGCCGATGTTTAAAGAGTCCGTGGACTCTATTGACGCTTTTTTGTGTCGTTTCGAGTCTCATGCGCAGGCGTTGAATTGGCCTCCTGCCAACTGGCCCGTTTTGCTTTCGTCTGTGCTAGAGGGTCAGGCCTTGAGTCTTTACCATAGCTTGAACGTTTCGGGGAACATAGATTACGAGACTTTGAAGGAGTGTCTTTTACAGCAGTTTCAGTGTAATGCGGAAGGTTTTAGAGAACGCTTGAGAGCTTGTCGGCCAGAGACAGGGGAATCGTTTATGTCGTTTGGCAAACGATTGTCCCATTTGCTTGTACGTTGGGTCGAACTGTCAAAGATCGACCACAAGTACGACACATTGTTCGATCTCATGTTGGCGGAACAGTTCTTTGGTAGCGTTTCCAAGGATCTAGCGGTATTCTTGAGGGAGCGTAACCTCAAGACTACGGACGAGTTAGTACAGAACGCGGAGGCTTTTCTGATGGCGCATCCTACGAAAAACCTCGCGCGTAGGACCGAGACACCTCCAGTCGGGTTGGTCGCTGCTAACACGTCTGGGGGTTACCGGGGCATCAATACCTTACCTGGAGCCCAGCTGGTTAACGGTAGAGGTACTTTGCGTTTTTGACGCGGTGATCGAGGTATCAGCAGTAGCGGTCGCGATCCGTACGCACGAGGAGACGCATCTGGTCGTGGGTATGGTCGTGGACGGATGGCGAATTCGGACACTCAGTGTTTTGCGTGTCATGCATACGGTCATTTTAGTCATGACTGTCCTAGCAGTAGTTCAGGGACTCAGTGTTTCACCTGTCAGGGGTACGGCCATCTGGCTCATCAATGTCCTAACAGTCCTGGTATGGTGGAGGGGGCGGTGCAGCCCACTCACGTAGCCAGTTTTGCAGTCCCAGTCGGGGAGGAACCACAGCTGGGCGCAGTGTGTTCAGCTGACGGAGGTGGTTGCCTACCGCTGGTGGACGGTGTTGTAAATGGATGTCTTGCTTCTGTTCTCCGTGACTCGGGTACAACGACCGCGGGGGTCAGACGTAGTCTAGTTAGGGAAGATCAGTACACGGGGGAGACCCAGAGGGTAATTTCGTTTGGAGGCAAGATAGAGGTTTTTCAGTTAGCTAAGATAGAGATTGACACCGAGTTTTTCTCGGGTAATCTGGTATCGTGTGTCATCGATGAGCCAGTAGTTGATTTAGTTCTGGGTAAGCCAGTCATCGCTAAAGTTGGAGCGATTAAGCGAGCTCATGTTCCTAGCGGTGCAGTCGCGATGAAAGCTCAGAGCAAGCGTGCTCGTGGGCAGAGGGAACGTGTTATTTCCGTCCAGAATCAGGGGATCGATCAGCGGGCTTGGCCCAACAGTCGGGTTGGTCTGAGACGGCATACTTCTGTTGCGGACAGAAATGCCGCTCAGCACCCAATATTTAGGTAGATCGGAGACTAGGGTCTCGCGATTGTAGGTAGATCGGAGACTGGGGTCTTGCGATTGTAGGTAGGTCGGAGACTGGGGTCTCGCGATCGTGTGGGCAGTCGTTGGATCGATTTCATTTCTGGAGGTTTTAGCGCGTTAGTTCTGTTTTGTGTATGCAGTGCGATCTGAGGGTGTACGTTGAAGTTTAAGGCCGTATTATTTTGCTTTCTTGTATTCTAGATAGTCAAAGTTAGTCTTGGGTTGTGATAGTGTACGTCAAGTCATCTTAAAAAGAAACTCGGTCGTTTCTTTTTTTTCCCCGAGGAAGGGGGAATTGTGATGAAGCTCTATGCTCGTGCATAGTGCTCATACATTAGGGTTAGTACGGTACGGGTTTTGTTAACGGTTTGTTTGTGCCGATAGTCCGTGTGGCACTAGACGCACTTGGAATTTCTAAGGAATGGTTAGCACGGAGTTTTGGTGAGTTCTGTTTAGTGAGTTCTAGGCAAAAGCTGTGTCTGTCATAGCAGTAATATATTAGTGCGGGGCTTGACTGTCATTCTGGACAGACGTTATGCGAGATACCTTAGCCCGCATTCCAAGACTCTGAAGCCTAGATTTCAGGTATGTTTCTATATATGTAGTATTGATAGTTGCTTAGTTAAAGACAGTATGCGTTGCTAAGAGTAATTTGCTTGTATAGTGTTGGCCGGTTTGGTTCAGTTATGTTGGTTTAGAATTCAGTGAAGTAACCAGTGTTTTTGGTATACAGTTAGTTACTGAGATGGATGACTAAAGGAATGTAAGGTGTGTATGCTTAAGTCGCTATGAAGATAGTACGTGGTTGGTTAAGCATAGTCTTTTCCAGTGTATAGAGTAGTGTATAGCAAGAGTGTTAGGCTATAGTCCGTTTCAAGATAGTGACAGATATGGGGGTGTTACGGAAATAGACAGTTTATGAAGCACGTGTGTGTGTGTGAATGAACGTATGAGTTATTTGTATCAGCCAGGTTACGTGACGTTTCTCATTGATCCAATATGTTGTGTGTTTAGCAAGTGTTACGTTGGGACTTTTGTTATCTATTCAGAGTTCTTGTAAAGAGTGGAACGACGGACGCCGAGACGTCGAGTCACAGGTGGGACCTACGTGAGGTCATCCCTCCAACTCTTCACTGAGAGTGAGTCTGACCGGGACCAAGACACCCGAGTCAAAGCGAGAACTGCGCTACCGTACGAGAACGAGGACGTCCGTGCCAAAGAGACAGGACGGCAAGAAGAAGCGTACGACGAAGGACTTTCACGCCTAGACGTGAGAAGGACCAATGTAACCAGGCAATAACATCAAACAGGTTGGAGACAGTGAGAGACTAAAACCTAGCCTGGCAAAGATATTGTGATTTGTGTGTGTGTGTGACAGTAGAGCAGTGTATATAGTTTGATAGACTTTAAAGCGTTTCTTTTCTTTTATATTGTATAAAGGTTACTTTAGAAAGGGAGCCCGTGTGTTGTGTTTTACCGCATGAATGCGCCCGTCTGAGTCAGTGGCGGTGTATGCGTCTGTTGCGTGAGAGTCTGTACGTGCGACTGTGGGCAAGTCTGCGTGTGTTACATTGTCAAACAAACAAAATTGATAAAAACTAAATGCTATAAAAAATATTGACACTTTTCACACATTTGCCGACCTCTTGTGGACCTTTTCAAGGGGTCATCCAAATTAGTATGCAAATAAAGGACTTGTTACAAGGTATCCTTGGGCCAAGTTTAAAGACTGTGGCTTGAATAGTCTCCAACGCAAAGTTAAATTGGAGGACAGACAGGTGCAAATATTCAAAAGACCAATAAGTCACTTTGCAGACTAACCTCTCTATCACTCCCCTTTCCTCCCATTTCGCATGTTTGTCCACCCTTTTAATTCAGTGACTGTGTCAAATTTATGCTTTTAGTTTTTACCAACTTCTCATTGAAAGCCTCTATCATTGTGAAGGAAATTACCTGTGTGCGCGCAAAATGCGTTTGAACAAGGCAGTGCCCACACAGTTTGCAACCGACGAAGTGTCTCCCACTTGTGTAATGAAAAACTGATTCTGAAAGACAAACAAAATACAGGGTTTATTTTTCTAAAAATAGGCTTTGGGCCAATTGGCCCACTCAGTCAAAATTCAATGGGCCAATTCAATGGACAGTGGGTCAATCATTCAAGATCTGCAACTAATAAGCAGTGGAGGTAAATGTTTTTGTTTCCTCAAACTCCATTACCGATGGCATTCCTAATAGTAATGCCATTGGTAAGTATTTTTCGAAAAAATACATTTTAGAGAAAAATACATATTTTTATGTGTTTAGAAAAGACAAATGGCAAGTCATTTTAGTCATCTGGCTGTAGAGGATCTTCAGTACTTAACCCATTGCATGTCAGTAGCCGTTTTTGTCACGATGATTCCTGTAGGAAAAACTGCTATTGACACCCAAAGGGTTAAAATGTATAAATTCACCTCAATGTAGATGTAGTTCTTGGCATTTTCAATGCAGAATTCATACGCTTCGTGTATGGATTTCTCCACACTTTCAATGCCAGAAGACCACCCACACAAGCTGCGCAGCACCTGTTAAATAGTATATAAAATACAATCACTGAAACACGCATAATTTAACCCTTTGACTGCTACTGACAATGCCGCTGAATGGCATCATCAGTAGCAGTGAAGAGGTTAAATGATTCACATAGATATCAGTTTGTGCCACTCTGCTTTCTGTTCTTCGTTTCATCTTCTGTCGCCCTGAAAGCAAATATTCTTTCTAATCCCTGATGCCGCCATGGCACACAAAGTGCAATGCAGAAAGTTCTGTGTACCTGACAACAGTTCACTGGCTTCATTACCTGTGTTTGTGCACACACACTTGTCTCCAATCTATTGTCTGCTATGCATATTAACACTTTTCATTCTGATACACCCACTGCTTGAAATAAATTTGACTGTGACAGTTCAAAGTTGGTGCCAGAATAGCTTAATTAGCGCCTCCAGCACCAAGCTTATCTGGCACCACCCTTGAACTAACATGGTTGATCTATCTCCCGTTCTGTAAGGTAGCATTCATAGAGTAAGCAATTAATCGCTATCATTTAGAATACATTGAAAATCCACTGGCCAGAGAAGATCAGCAACGTCAGACTCTGGGAGAGAACAGAGCAGATAACAGCAGAGAATGAAATTGGGCGAAGAAGATGGGGATGGATCGGTCACAGTCTGAGAAAGCCAGCTTCCAGTATCACTAGGCAGGCATTGTCATGGAACCCCCAGGGAAAGAGGAAAAGAGGTAGGCCGAGAAACTCCTGGCGTCGAGACCTCCAAGCAGACATCAAGAGACTGGGAACCACCTGGAGTAGAATCGAAGGAGAAGCACAGGACAGGAGTTGCTGGAGGTCTCTCGTCGACGGCCTATACCCGAGTAGGGGTGACAGGCGTAAGTAAGTAAGTAAGTAAGTATTTAGAATACATCAGTGTGTGAAAAACGGTAGTTGCATAGCAGAGATCCGTATCAGGATAGGTACAGCAACATCCGCAATGGCCAGGCTGGACAGGATATGGCGAAGTAACTCCATCAGCTTCACCATCAAGTACAGGCTTTACAAGTCCCTCGTAGTGTCTATTCTACTCTACGGCTGTGAGACTTGGACACTGCTTGCAGACTCAGAAAAGAAAATCCAGGCCTTTGAGAACAAGTGCCTGAGGAAGTTGCTCCGCATCTCGTACCGCGAGCACAAGACCAACGAATATGTACGGAGCATCGTCACTTCCCTGGTGGGCCCACATGAACCCCTTCTGGCAACCGTGAAACGGCGCAAGCTTGCTTGGTTTGGCCACGTGACCCGACACAACACCTTGTCCAAGACTATCCTCCAGGGCACTCTCGAAGGAAGTCGTCGGCGAGGTCGTCAGAGAAAGAGTTGGGTCGCAAACATAAAAGAATGGACCGAACTCGAGATGCCAGACTTGCTTGCCACCGCCCAAAATAGAACTCGGTGGAGAGCACTGTCTGTTGCTGCTGTCTTTCAGTCCCCCCAAGGCCCAGTTCGGGCAAGGGACTGATGATGATGATGATGAGTGTGTGAAATATGAATTTTTTTTCTAAAATGTATTTTTTTGAAAAATACTTACCGATGGCATTACTATCTGGAATACACTCTATTGCCTATCATCATCATCATCATCATCAGTCCCTTGCCCGAACTGGGCGTTGGGGGGACTGAAAGACAGCAGCAACAGACAGTGCTCTCCACCGAGTTCTATTTTGGGCGGTGGCAAGCAAGTCTGGCATCTCGAGTTCGGTCCATTCTTTTATGTTTGCGACCCAACTCTTTCTCTGACGACCTCGCCGACGACTTCCTTCGAGAGTGCCCTGGAGGATAGTCTTGGACAAGGTGTTGTGTCGGGTCACGTGGCCAAACCAAGCAAGCTTGCGCCGTTTCACGGTTGCCAGAAGGGGTTCATGTGGGCCCACCAGGGAAGTGACGATGCTCCGTACATATTCGTTGGTCTTGTGCTCGCGGTACGAGATGCGGAGCAACTTCCTCAGGCACTTGTTCTCAAAGGCCTGGATTTTCTTTTCTGAGTCTGCAAGCAGTGTCCAAGTCTCACAGCCGTAGAGTAGAATAGACACTACGAGGGACTTGTAAAGCCTGTACTTGATGGTGAAGCTGATGGAGTTACTTCGCCATATCCTGTCTAGCCTGGCCATTGCGGATGTTGCTGTACCTATCCTGATACGGATCTCTGCTATGCAACTACCGTCTTTGGACAGGGTGGCTCCCAAGTACTTGAAGCTATTGACCTCTTCTAGCTTCTGGCCGTTCATGTGGATGTTGCTGCTGCTGTCGCTTGTGGTGTTGATCATCACTTTGCTTTTATCCGTACTGATCTCCATGCCATAAGACCCTGCGCTACTTGAAAGTTTGTCTGTCAGGTTTTGGAGCTCACTATTGCTGCCTGCCATGAGGTCAATGTCGTCTGCGAATCGAAGATTGCACAGGGATCTGCCACCAATAGAGATTGAAGTATGGTGGTCGTGGAGGGTTTCCTGCATGATCTTCTCCAGGAATATGTTGAAAAGGACAGGAGAGAGCAGGCATCCTTGACGGACACCGATCGTCGTCCTGAAGAACTCGCCTGACTGATTGTTAAGTAGAACCGCGCTGCAGGCGTTCTTGTAAAGCGCTTCTATCATTTGGATCAGTCCCTCCTCTATGTTGAACGATCTCATGACTTGCCAGAGTCCGTCGTGCCAGACGCGATCAAATGCTTTCCTGAAATCAATGAAGTTGTGGTAGAGTTCGCGCTGATGCTGCAGATGTTTCTCGATCAGGACGCGGCAGTTGAAAATCTGCTCTACAGTGCTTCTTCCAACTCTGAAGCCAGCCTGTTCTTCTGCCAGCAGTTCCTCGGCGAAACTTTTGAGGCGGTTGAGAATGATTCTGAGCATTACTTTGCTAGGGTGACTTATCAGACTGATAGTTCTGTAGTTCTGGCACTGTTTCAGGTTTCCTTTCTTGGGGAGCGGGATCACTAGAGACTGTGTCCATTCTACTGGCCATTTCTTTTGCTCCCAGATCTTTTGACAGAGTGTAGTGAGGACCTTCGTTGTTACTTCTCCTCCATGTTTCAACAGTTCAGCAGGTACGTTGTCTACACCTGGAGACTTTCCTCCCTTCAGGCCGCGTACGGCTGCTTCCACCTCTTCAGCTAACACTGGCAGGTTTTCAGCCTTCCTGGCCCCAGCCTGGTTGTTTTGGAGGATGCTGGTGTCTGGCTCAGCCTTGTAGTTATACAAGTCTCGGCAGTACTCAGTCCATCTGTTTAGTACAGCAGTGTTTTCCGTAAGGAGTTGGCCGCTGCTGTCTTCTATGACTGTGGCTGTTCGCTGTTGAGTCTTGGTGAGGGTCCTTAGCGTTTCATAAGCCTTCTTGCTGTTGCCGTTTGCCATGCTCTCTTCCACGCTACAACACTGGTCTTCAATCCAATCTTCTTTGGCTTCTTTCATCCTCTTCCTGATCTTCTTGTTGACAAGTCTGTACTTGTTTGCTGATGTGAGGTCTTGGCCTCTCTTTTTCTTCCAGGCTCTCCTCTCATCACAGAGATCGAGGATGTCATCGGTGACCCAGGGCTGTTTGCGCTTCCTCTGCTTCCCCAGCACTTCTTCTGCTGTAGAAAGTAACACCTCTTTTATATTTCCAGCAAGGGTGTCTACGTCGCAGTCCAAAGTAGCCAAGGCTGCAAATCTGCCTCCCACCTGGGCTTGGAAGAGCTCTTCTACTTCCGGGTCTTTTAGCTTCTGGAGGTCGAATCTGATGCGAGGGCTCTTGCTATCTCGTTTCAATGCCAGCTTCAACTTGAGGCTAGTAAGGACAAGGTTGTGGTCGCTGCCAATATCAGCGCCAGGAAAGGACCTCGTTTGTGCTTTGTTAACGCTGGATTTGAATCGTCGAGGCAGCAAGATGAAGTCAATCTGGTTATGGACCAGGCCTCCTGGCGATTGCCATGTCACTGTTCTTGACTTCTTGTGTGGATGGAGGGTATTAGCAACGGTGAGACGGTGACTCTGTGCGAACTCTAAAAGTCGCAGGCCTCTGTCGTTTGTTTCTCCAAGGCCAAACTTGCCAGCTGTTCCTGCCCATTGTTGGTAGGCGTCAGGGCCGATCTTTGCATTCCAGTCACCGAGGACAGTCAGAATGTCTTTCTTAGGTGTTTTCTTGATGATGTTGTCCAGTTGTTCGTAAAATTCTTCTAATTCTTCATCATCATGATCTGCTGTTGGAGCGTATACTTGTATGATAGTGATGATTGCCTATAGATTTCAGCAAAAGTTGTGTATAGCACACAACTGGGGAGGAGACACCGGGGATCCAAGCACTAGGGCCCCGGGTGGCCTCCCCTTACTACCCTATCCCGGCGTTCACCGGGCGACCTTGTCAGTTTCACACTTAGCCACAAGAGGCAAGCGGGGCAGGTGGGAGGGCCATCCGAGTAATGCTATCGGTAAGTATTTTTCAAAAAAATACATTTTAGAAAAAAAATTCATTTGTTTTTTCAAAATACATTACCGATGGCATTACTATCTGGAAGAATGGCGAGCAGGCGGAGGGTGCCGTACCTAACCGTAACCTAACCACTCCGCCGGCCCCATTGAGAGAGAACTCCTGACGATTTCAGCTATGACGTACCTAAGACGCCAGCGGAACTCGGAGGGAGTGCTGGGCCGCGGAGATGTCGCCCACTCGTGCCAGGGAGTCACGTTGGCCGGATAGGTCTCTAAGGTAGAAGCGTGCGAAAGTGGAGTCTGAGCGCCAGCCACCCGCTGTAATAATATCTTTGACCGAGCAGTGCGGTCCAGGGCTAGACTGGTGGCTACTGCTCTCACTTCATGCGCCCGGATTTGTAAGAGCTTATCGCCGCCTGGGGAGAGGTCTTGGTAGGCCGACCTAATCACCCACCGCAGCCAGGATGACACGGTCTGGGCCGAGATGTCGTGTCTGCCAGCGGACAAAGGTAGGAAGAGGCGCGAGCGCCCCCGGCGCCGCGGCTTAGAGCGGCGCAGGTAAATCCTTAGCGCCCGCACCGGGTCCTGTTGCCGTGATCCAGGGGAAAGGTCTGCACCACGGAGAGGCCGTATAGTCAGCATCTGAGGGGCCGCCGCGGGGCGGCGGTTCTTGGCCAGGAAAGATGGATCTGCAGAGCCGTCAGACCGAAACTGCAAACAGGCTGGGAGCATCGAGAGCGCGTGAAGCTCGCTGACTTGGGATGCTGTAGCGAGAGCCAGAAGGAAACAGGTTTTCCAGGTCAAATCTGAGAACCGAGCCAAGGGATGGGGTTCAAACCGGTCCGTATTCAACCACGTCAGTACCCAGGCGAGATCCCACCGGGATACTAGGGAACGTGAAACAGGACGTCGGAGTTCAAAGTGTGCCAGTAAGTCCGACAGATCCTTGCAGGCGCCTGGGTCCGGAAGACTCAGGTGGCGGTAGGTGTCCGCGATCACAGCGCGGTAGCCCTTGATGGTGACCGGGGTTAAGCCTTGATCTTCGAAGAGCCACAGGAAGAACTCCGCCAGTTGGTGGGAGGCTAGGTTAGTGGGAGGGAGCCCATGGGAGGTGCACCAGGTCTGAAAGACCCTCCACTTCCTTCGTACACCTTCCGTGTAGAGAGTCGGCGGGCTGCCGCAATTGCCGCCACAGCAGCATCCGAGAAACCTCTAGCGGCGAGGGCTTGCCGGACAACCTCCAAGCGTGTAAGCGGAGGCGCTCCGGGCACGGATGGAAGAGCTGCTGACGGGGCTGCTTAAGCATCGTGGGAGGGGTAGGAAGCTCCAGGGGAGGGTCCGTCGCCAGCGCGAGGAGGTCCGTGGTCCAGCTCTTGGTCCAGTTGAAGGGGGCCACCAGCAACAGGACCGCCGAGCATCCTAAAAGCTTCCGCAGCACCTTCGGAGATGGAGATGGCTAGGCCACGTTTGCAGAATGTCACCCGACTTATTACCAAGGGTGGCACTGAGATGGACACCACAGGGGAAGAGAAACCGTGGGCGACCAAAGGAGATGTGGCGCCGAACCGTGGAGCGAGAGCTCAAGAACAGAGGCCTTACTCTGCAAACAGCACCCAAAATAGCAGCTGACAGACAAAAGTGGCGCTCCCTTGCCGTCGCCTCAAGCACCAGACAGCGCAGAGAGGACTGAATGAATGAATGCACCTTCGGAACGAGGACTGACGGGGGTAGGCGTAAGCAATCAGGCCGTCCCAAGAGATGGAGAGCGCGTCCACCGCCCAAGCGAGCGGATCCGGGACTGGAGAGACGTAAACCGGGAGCTGGTTGTTCCATCTGGTGGCAAACAGATCCACTAGCGGCGTTTCCCAATGAGAGCAGATCAGGCGAAAAATATCCGGGCATAGGGACCACTCCGTGTGGAGCAACTGTCCGCGGCGAGACAGGGCGTCCGCGATCACGTTGAGGTGGCCGGGGATGTGGCGGGCTCGTAGAGTAATGCCCCGATCCTGGCACCAAAGGAGAAGGAGGTACAGAAGGATGCACAGGGAGGGCGAGTGAGTGCCCCCCTGATTCTGTATGTAAGCCACCACCGTCGAGTTGTCGGAGAAAACGAGGACTTCCTGGTTGGCCAAGGTCTCCTGCCAAAAGTCGAGGGCCAACCCAACTGCCTTCAGCTCCAGCCAGTTGATGTGTTTCCCTAACAGCTCCCGAGGCCAGACGCCCGAGGCCGAGAGAAAATCCGGTAACAGGTGCGTGCCCCAGGCGGACTGGCTCGCATCTGTACAGAGAGACCACCGGGGCGGCGGGGAGTGAAGGGGCACTCCCGTAGCCAGCCAAGCGAGGTCCGCCCACCTCTCGAGGTGCGGACGAGCCAGAGGAGAAACTGGTACGAGATCCGACAGAGAGCCCGAGGAGGGTCGCCAGTGAAGAAGGAGATGTAGCTGCAGAGGCCGAGCATAAAGTCTGCCCAAGGGAAGCAGGTCCGCAGCCGCACTGAGGAGGCCCAGGAGTTGAAGCCAGACCCTGGCGGTGAAGGAAGATCCTACCACCATCGAAGTCGCTAAGTCGACGATCTTCTGCCGCCTGGCCAGAGGCAGGCGGACAAGGTTGAGGTCGGTCAGGAATTTCATCCCCAGATGTAGAAAACGTCGAGAGGGGGAAAGATCTGATTTCCCCAGATTGAGTAGGAAACCGAGACGACGCAGAAGGGAAAGCAGAGCATCTCTGTCCGTCTGGAGCGCTGCGGAAACCAAGTTGCGCAGTAGAAGGTCGTCCAAGTAATTGGAGGCCGGGCTCAGGGAACGCTGGCGGAAGTAGGCCATCACGGCGTCGAGCAGTCTCGTAAATACCCACGGACTGATGTTGAGGCTGAAAGGAAGGGCGCAGAACTGGTAGACGATCCCCCCAAAGGCAAACCGAAGGTACCGGCGAGACGACGGATGAATCGGAACGTGAAGATAGGCGACTGACAGATCGAGGCTGATCGCGAAAGTCCATCGGTCGGACGGCCGCACGGAGTGTCCTGGCCGTCTCCATCCTGAAACGAGGGGCCAAAATGAACTTGTTTAGCGCCGATAAGTCGATAACTGGACGCCACTTGCCTCCTGGTTTGGGAACTAGAAAGAGGCGGCTGTAGAATGCTGGTGAGTCTTGCCGCGAAACCACCTCTGTCGCCGCTTTGTTGAGGAGGGCCGCCACTTCCCCGCGCAGAGCGTCTGCCTGTATGCCGTCGAGCGGTTCCTGGGTCCACAAGGGTGACCTGCGAAGAGGCAGAGGGGACAGGAACGAAAGTTGCAGGCCTGAAGTAACCGTGGAAAGAATCCAGGGGTCGTCCGGGAACAGCGATCTCCAAAGGTCGCTGAAGCGGGACAGCCGCCCGCCGACAGGAGACCCGAGAACTGACGGCGGTGGCGAGTCAACGAGCCGGGCTGCGGCCCGATTTACGGGCGCCGCGGGGCCAAGAAGGGCGAGGGGCGGGGCCGGGCTGAGAAGCCTGGAATGGATGGGCCTGACCTCGCGACGATCCGACTGGGAGTAAAGAGGGCCTGAAAGACTGCCGGGCACGACCCCCGGCCGGGCGGGGGGCGCGAAAGCGGGTCGAGGCTGGGGTAGATGCCGGCTTGGGCCACAAGTCCTTGGAAGATTCCTTTACTGTTTGCCATGTGTCGCCGAACAGCTGAGAACCACCTAAGGGGGCTTGACGGAGCTGGGTCTTCACTGACAAAGGAAGGTCCGAGCAGAGACGCAAAAGGGTATCCCGCCTCCAGAGGTCGCAATTGGCAGCTGCTGCCATGGCGTTGGCGGAGGAATGGTAGGCGGCCCGGTTGGCCGCTATCAGGATGGACTGCACGTCACGGAGCGGGGACTGAACCTCCAGGTCCCAAGTATCCTGTAGGCACTGCAGGGCTGCCTGGGTAGCCAGTTCCAAGAATCCAGAACACGCCAGCCAGTTCCGCGCTAAGGAGGCGATCCTGTCGAGAGGCCGAGGCCAAGAGTTCTGGACCAGTCTGCGGCCACCAGCCTGCACTAAGGCCGCCGTATCCACCGCTGGAAGAGGGATGGCGAAGGCTTGGTAGTGTCCAGCGTACCAGGCCTGGCGGAAGCTCAAGTTGAACCCCACAGGCCATCGAGAGGCGGAAAAAAATCCTGTGTCGCCGAAAGCGTCGTTTCGCAGCTGGGCGGAGAAAGCATTGGTGAGGTCCTGGAAGCCGGCTGGCTGCGGGAGGGACTTGCGGCGCTTGACTGGCCTCTGCGCGTCGACCATGGCCGAAGCCTGTCTCTTCGGAGGAGGAGGAGGCGAAGGCGGACAGAAGTCGGGAGGTAGGTACTTGGCGATAAGCCGGGAAGCCTCTCCCAGGGCGTGGACCATCTGCGAACCGAGCGAGGGGCCGGCGACGTCTGAAGAGGCGGAGGCCGACGAGACCACGGAAAAGCGGGACGGAGATCCAGCCGCCGAGTCCTGCAAGAAGATCACCAAGGCCGAATCCGTAGGATGAAGGCTGAGGACGTCCGGTTCCAAAAACAGACCCTCCCGCGAAGAGGACGAAAGGGGCTCCGAGAGCGCCGCACCGCTGCGCGAGAGGTAGACATAGCCGCCCGCGACGCACGCAGAGAGGAGCGCCGCGGCGACGGAGGGACTGTGGCAAAACGACGGTCAACCTCGAAGTCAAGTTCCGCACGCGGAAGCCGATGTGAGCTAAATAACCGCGATCGGATTACAGACGAAGTGGTCTGGTCACCCCTGGCCCGCCTGGGAGAACCGGGGCGGGGGGGGGGGACCGCAAAGAGTCTCTCCTAGCCCGCTCAGGAAAGGCGGAGCGGGGAGGGGACGAAAACTGGGCACGCGGGCCCCCCGTCCGATGTCTCGGAGCGTGGGGGACGCGCGACGATGTCACACCGGGCCCGCCTGGTCGATACGGGGCAGGGGGGGGGGGGGGGGGGGACAGTCTAGGGTCACGCCAAGCCCGCTCAGGAAAGGCGAAGCGGGGAGGGGACGATTTATGCGCCCAGCCCGTGGCCCCAGCTCCGAAGCCTCGGAGCGAGGGAGACGGGGGTCCGAGTCACACCGGGCCCATCTGGTCGATACGAGACGGGGGGGGGGGGGGGGGGGGGGGGGGGGGGACAGTCTAAGGTCACGCCAAGCCCGCTCAGGCGAAGCGAAGCGGGGAGGGGACCATTTATGCGCACGCGACCCCCACTCCGACGCCTCGGAGCGTGGGGGGCGAGTGTCAACTTCACCCCGGGCCCACCCAGACGAGACGGGGCGTGGGGTGGGGGGGGGGATGAAAGTGAAGCTTGCCGAGCCCGCTCGGAAACCACGGAGCGGGGAGGCAGCATTACTAAAGGTCTCGAGTCACGTTCTGAAGCCTCAGTGCGTGAGTGAGAGCTTCTCTTATCACGTTTTCTCTCTTTCTTATGTTTGCGTTCCGTCACCCGCCCCCGCTCAGGAGACCTAGAGCCGGGGGTGGCTGACGAACGCTCAGCTCTCCCCGACCGCTCGCCCGAGGCAGAGCGGGGGGTGGGAAACGATATGGGGCTCAAGCCATGCGCTAACGAAGCAGAGCGTGGGGAGCGTGACTCCGAAACTCGCCTACCCTGCTCCGAAGACTCGGAGAGGGGAGGGAGAACCTGCGAGGTAATGGTACAGGAAGGGGACTTACCTGTGGGCCGGACAGCCCGAACGACGGAGCTGAGAGGAGCCCGAAGCGCCGAAGGAAAGACGTCCACCTGTGGAGGATCCCGGGCAGACAGAAGCGGGCGAGGGGGCCGGTCGCATCTGTAGAAGTCCCACATGCTTGACCACCGGTCTTCCGTCCACGCGGCACAAACGTCACACGTTCTGTCCGAAGAACAGCCCGAACACAGCAAGCAAGAGTCGTGGGCATCGTCCGGCCACTGGAAGTCCCCGCAAAGGAGGCAAGTCTTCAACACAGAAGAAGCCATAAGGCCGTAGGCCAACTACGCAGGCGAAGAACAGTCAACCGTGCACACTCACTACAGGGCACAAGTCACGTGCGTCGTCGAACCCCAGGGCCAAAGCCAAGGGTGAAGCTCACAAAGTCAGAGCCGGTAAAAACCGGTCGGCGCACAGTTCACAACTAGTCCAAGAAAAAGAACAACCACGAAGGTAGTGAGTCCAGGGCTGAACAGAAAAACTCCAATTCAAGCCAAAAGTCAAAAATTCACTGAAGACACAAAACCCGTAGAACGGAGAAAGGCAAAAACTCGACCGTCCCCGGTCGAGCTATGAGTGACAGGGTCGCCCGGTGAACGCCGGGATAGGGTAGTAAGGGGAGGCCACCCGGGGCCCTAGTGCTTGGATCCCCGGTGTCTCCTCCCCAGTTGTGTGTTATACACAACTTTTGCTGAAATCTATAGGCAATAGAGTGTATTCCAGATAGTAATGCCATCGGTAATGTATTTTGAAAAAACAAAAGTTTGACTAAAATAGTTCAAGGGTAGCGCCAGAATAGGCGCCAAGCTAAAGCCATTGGTCTATATCCTTATCTGTAAGTACTATAATGTGGCAGTGTACAAATTTGAAGCATTTAGCCTCAGTATATGGGTTAAACTAAAAACAAAACAAAACAAACAAAAAAAAACAGCATGAGGGTGTAATGTGTCATTGGCTATTTTTCTGGAGTTACATCCCTTTGTTCACCAAATGGCACGAAATTGCTTTGGGTGGCATTGACAAATAGAATTCAAAGAGATACCTGTGTCTTGACATTGAAGGTGATATCCTTGATAGATTGAGGCACTGTCAGCTTGGGGTAAGTTTTAGGCAGCAGTAGTGGAAACAAAGTACTGCGCTTGTACTTCGTCAGCTGAAAATAAAATATTCACATCAAGACCAGAACTAAAACACGCTTCTGTGACGCTGACAGGAGCATCAATAAAAATGTTTCCCTTTATAAACTGCAACCCAAGACATCATGATGGCATCTAAAATACATGCATTGCCCAAACTAAGAAAAAAAAAAAACTTTTGAGAAGCACCCAATCTCAAATTCAGTTGAAAATTAATCAGGAGCAAGATGATTTCTATAAAACTGCAGAAACGATTGACAGTGAAGTTTAGAAAACCAAAACCATGTACATTTAAAAAATAAATACATGACCCTAACTATCCCATCCCATTCTACCCTCCCACCCACCCCCACCTCAAATGCCCTCCAAAACAGTTATATTTAATGATAATATTAACCCATTCAGCCATGACACCCTACAGCAGGTGATGGGTCGACCATAATTCAAGGGTAGTGCCAGATTAGCTTGGCGCCTGTTGGCGCCAAGCTAATCTGGCACTACGCTTGAACTATCATGGTCGATCCATCTCCTGCAACTGGTGCATAGTCATTAGATGATGCCTCCAAAATTTGGGAAATACGGCCGTCGGGCTGAATAAGTTAATAATAATAATGGATATTTAAATAGCGCCTAACCTCCTGACAGAGCTTTAGGCAGGCGCTTACAATAGACACACACAGTATGTATACAAATATATATTAACAAAATAAAAAAAACAAAGCTAAACAGCCACAAAAATTAATTTTTTTCTAAAATGTATTTTTTTGAAAAATACTTACCGATGGCATTACTATATGGAATACACTCTATAGCCTATAGATTTCAGCCTAAAGTTGCATCCCCTGCACAACCAGGGATCCATGCATAGGCGACCCGGGTGGCCTCCCCTTACCACCCTATCCGGGCATGCGTAGGGCGAAAGCCCACCAGTTTCACACTTAGCCAAAAGCGGCAAGCGGGGCAGGAGGGAGGGCTATCCAAGTAATGCCCATCAGTAAGTATTTTTCCCAAAAATACATTTTAGAAAAAAATTCATTTGTTTTCTCAAAATATGTTACCGATGGCATTACTATAATTATGGAAGAATAGCGAAGAGGAGGTGGGTGCCGCCCCGAAATCCCCTGTAATTAACTCCCACCGCAGGCCCCCACAAAGCACTCCCGACGATTTCAGCTAAGATGTAGCTAAGGCACCTGCGGCGCGCAGAGGGAGTGCTGGGCCGCGGAGATGTCGCCCACCATGGCCAGGGAGTCACGCTGGCGGATAGGTCACGGAGGTAGAAGCGGGCGAAGGTGGCGTCTGCCCGCCCGCCTACCGCCAGCACAATGTCTTAGCAGAGCAGGAGCGGTCAAAGGCCACATTGGTGGCTACTGCTCGCACTTCATGCGCCCCGATCTGTAACCTCTATCGCCGTCCGGGGAGAGGTCTAGGTAGGCCGACCGCATCACCCACCGCAGCCAGGATGAAACCGTCTGGACTGAGACAACCGGCCTGCCTGGTGAAGCGGCAGGAAGGCGAGAGCGCCCCAGGTGGCGCAGCTTTGCGCGGCGCAGGTAAAACTTCAGTGTCCGGACCGGGTCCTGTAGACGTGACCAGTGGGATTGGTCCGCCTGTCTGAGCGGACGTAAGGTCAGCCTCTGGGGCGCAGTCAAGGGAGACCGATTCTTGGCCAGAAGAGACGGGTCGGGGAGCCATTGAGCCGAGCCAACGGCTCGAACTGCAACACCTGGGCGTACCGAGAGTGCATGAAGCTCGCTCACACGGGACGCTGTGGCGAGGGCCAGGAGGAAACATGTTTCCGGGTCAAGTCGGCGAACCGTGCTACGGGCAAGGGTTCGGTCGGTTCGAGTTAGCCACGTCAGTACCCAGGCGAGGTCTCAGAGTTCAAAATGAGTCAACAGGTCCGAAAGGTATTTACAAGCGCCAGGGTCCAGGAGGTTCAGGTGGCGGTAAGTGTCCACAATCATGGCGCGATAACCCTTGACGGTAAAGGAGCTGAGCATAGGTCGTAGAAAAGCCACAGAAAGAATTCCGCCGTTGGGGGGTAGTTAGCTTCGTAGGGGGAGCCGCAGGGCGGCGCCCCACGACTGGAAGACCCGCCACTTGCCTTCGTAGACTTTCCTGGTAGACAGGCTGCAGGCAGCCGCCATGGTGGCCACTGCTGCCACTGCTGCACCCGAGAAACCTCTAGCGGCGAGGGCTTGCCGGACAACCTCCAAGCATGTAGGAGGAGGCGCTCCGGGCACAGGTGGAAGAGAGCCTGACGGGGCTGCTTGAGCATCAAGAGCGGGCTGGGAAGCTCCAGGAGCGGGTCCGTCGCGAGAGCGAGCAGGTCCAGCTCTTGGTCCAGCTAAAGGGGACCACCAGCAGGAGAACCATGGAGCAACCCTGAAGTTTCCATAGGATCTTCGGTCACAGAAAGGAGAGGGGGGGGGGGGGTTAGGTATACGCGATCAACCCATCCCAGGGGAAGGAGAGCGCGTCCACCGCCCAGGAGAGCGGGTCTGGAATGGGAGAGACAAAAAACGGTAGCTGGTAGATCCACCTGGTGGCCAAAAGATCGACTAGCGGCGTCTCCCATCGCGAGCAGATCAGGCGAAAAATGTCTGGGCGCAGAGACCACTCCGTGTGTAGAAGCTGACCGCAGCGTGACGGGGCGTCTGCGACTACCTTCAGGTGGCCCTGGATGTGGCGGGCTCGAAGAGCGATGTCCCGGACCCTGCACCAGGGCAGGGGATTGTAAGGGAGGATGCACAGGGGAGGCGAGAGTCCCCTTGGTTCTGTATGTAGGCCACCACCTTCAAGTTGTCCGAGAGAACGAGGACCTCCTGGTGTGTCAGCATCTCTTGCCAGGCGTAGAAGGCCATCCATCGCCTTCCACACTAGCCCGTAGAAGTGTTTGTCCGCGAGCTCCCGAGGCCAAGGGACCGAGGCCGTAACAAAGTTCGGTAACAGGTGGGTGCCCCACCCTGATGGACTCGCGTCGGTGCAAAGGACGACTGAGGAGGAGGGGAGTGCAGGGGCATGCCCGTTGCCAGCCATGCGAGGTCCGACCACCTCTGGAGGTGAGGTAGGACCAGCGGAAGAACCGGAACCAGATCCGTCAGGGCGCCAGAAGAGGGGCGCCAGAGTAGGAGCAGGTGGAGCTGAAGCGGGCGGGCACAGAGTCTGCCGAGGGGTAACAGATCCGCTGACGTGCTGAGCAGTCCCCGGAGCTGAAGTCAGACCCTGGCCAGGAAGGAGATCCCCAGCTCCATCCGACGAGCGAGCTCGGTGATCTTCTGCTGCCGCCGCGCCACCGGCAGGCGGACCAGGTAGAGGATGGACAGGAAATCCATTCCTAAGAGTGAGAAATGGGGCGAAGGGGTGAGATCCGACTTGCCCGGTTTGACTAGAACCCTAGCCGGCGAAGTAGAGAGAGAGCAGCTCTTCTCTGTCCCCTTCCCGAGCCGTAGCGATCTGGTTGTGCAGCAGCAGGTCGTCCAGATAATTGGCGGGTGGACTCAAGGATCGCTGTCGGAAGCTGGCCA
This sequence comes from Semisulcospira habei, assembly GCA_036245525.1. Lineage (NCBI taxonomy): Eukaryota > Metazoa > Mollusca > Gastropoda > Semisulcospiridae > Semisulcospira > Semisulcospira habei. The sequence continues at coordinate 117,372,336 of BTPG01000006.1, read as the reverse complement.
TCACTGCATCTAGGAGCCTCGTAAAACCCAGGGACTAACGTTGAGGCCGAAGGGGAGGGCTTGGAACTGGTAGACGAAGCCGCCAAGGCAAGCGTAGCCAACGGCGTGATGGCAGATGAAAGGGCACGTGCAGAAAAGGTCCGACAAATCGAAGCTGATAGCGAAGTCCATTGGCCGGACCGCTGCGCGAAGAATAATGGCTGTTTCCATCCGAACATGCCATATAGTCGATGACCGGACGCCACTTGCCGCCTGGCTTGGGGGTGATGAAGAGGCGGCTGCAAAACGCTGTAAAGCCGAGTCGGGAGACTATCTCTGACAGCCACTTCTCCGCGAAGAGCGTCCGCGTTGACCCTGTCGACTGGAGCCTGGGAACAAAGGGGGGGACCTGCGCCATGGCGGGGAGGCGGGGGGGGACTGGAAAGACAGCTGCAGGCCTGTGGAACTGTGTCTTCACGGTCTTGGGGAGATCCTAGCAAAGGCGCAGGAGGGAGTCCCGACGCCAGAGGTCACAGCTGGCGGCTGCCGCCCAGGCGTTAGTGGACTAGTGGTCAGGGGCCCGGTTAGCAGCCACAAAGATGGAAAGGAAGTCATGGAGCGGGGATGAAGCCTCTAGGTCCCAAGTGTCCTCTAAGCCGTGCCACACCGCCTGCATTGCCAGCTCCAGAACCAGATAAGCGAATCCGGACTAGTGACTCCATGTTGTCCCGAGGGCGAGGCCAAGCTACTGCACCGCTCTGCGACCCCCCGCCTGGGGGATGGTTGCTGTTGCCGAATCCAAGGTGGGAAGAGGTACGGCGAAGGCTTGGGAGAGTCCCGCGAACCAAGCCCGGCGGGAGTCATTTTGATACCGGTGGGCCACCGCGCATCCACGAAGGAGCCGTTGTCGCCGAAGCTGTTTTGGCGGAGCTGCGTAGAGAAAACTTCTGCGAGAACCCAGAAGCAGCTGAGCGGGTGGAGGGGAACCGGAGGGAGAGTCCCGAAGGAAAGTCAACGAAGTGGAGTCCCTTGGCTGTAAGCTGAGGACGTCCGGAACGAAGTCCAAGGTCGCCTGTCGCGCAGTGCCAAGGGAGGGGGCGACCGGCTCCGTGCACGTGGGGCCGTCGACGACGATGGGCCACGGCGCGAGCGATAGACAGGTGGAAACACCCGCGAAGCCAGCAGGAAACGAGGGACCGCGGTAGAATGGCGACTGGAGGCAAACGAACTCCGGAAGTCCCCTACTTGCCGCAGGGCAGGGGAGGGGGGGGGGGGGGGGGGAGGGGAAAGGGAGCTGCCTGTGTCGTCCATGACGTGAGGTCGGTGAGGGGATCGTGGGCGCCAGGGACCGCACTCCGACCGAAAGAAGGGAGGTGGTAGTAGAGATCCCTGGCTCGCCGAGCCCGCTCGGGAATCGGTGAGCGGGGGGAGTGTAGCAGTGATCCGGTGGATCTGATCCTGCGCAATTGACTCTAAGGCCCGCTGGGCCTGCCCTGAAACAGAGCGGGGGGGGGGGGGGGGGGGGGGGGGATTGGGGGGTGGAGGGAGAGGGGGGGATTGGGGGGTGGGGTCGGGTCACGCTCGGATGAGTTGGAGTGTGAGGGAGAGCATAATTACTTACTACCTTCTTGTCTCTCCTTTATTTGAGCAACGCTCAGACAATACGGAGCCTGGGGGAGGGGGGGGGGGGCGTGTACGTGTCGCACCGAGCCCACCTGGAAGATTTGGGGGGGGGGGGGGGAGGGGGCGGCACGGGACATGCTCGGAAGAGTTGGAGCGTGAAGGAGAGCCTATTTTCTTACTAGCTCTTTCTGTATTTCTTTGTTTGAGCAAGTCACGCCGGGCCCGCTCAGAAGAATCGAAGCGGGGGGGGGGGGGGGGGGGGGGGAGTTTGGGGGGGGGGGGGGGGGGAGGGGGGGCAGGAAGGGGTGGGGTGGGGCGGGGGGAGCAGTACCAAGGCGTTCGGGCCACGCTCGGAAGAAACGGAGCGTGGGGGGCGCGTCTCTAACACTCGCCTGCCCTGCTCAGAAGACTCAGAGCGGGGAGGGAGTCTCTGCGTGGTTAGTGTACAAGAAACGGACATACCTGCGGGCCGGAAGGCCTGAACGACGGAGCGAAGGGGAACCCCACCGGCCGACGGAGTGACGACATCCTTAGGTGACATCTGGGGAGCTTGTCAGGGCCGGGAAGGATGGTTGCGTCCGTAGAATCCCACAGCTGGGACCAAAGGTCCAATCGGCACACACGTCACAGGTCCGGTCGGAAGAGCAACCCGAGCACGAAGACAGGCGTAGTGCGAGTTCGAGGGCCACTGGAAAACTCTGCAACGAAGGCAAGTCCTCACCGCAACGAAGCCATAACGTCCGTATCATACAGTCCGCAGGGAAGGGTACACTGAAAGGCCGTAGAACTCCCTCCAAGTGGCAAACACGCTAACAAAAGAGAGTTCCAAGCCACAAGCCGAGTACACAAGGCCGCATCCAACGTAAGAGTTCACAGAAAGTCAAGCACCAGACCGAAGAACCGGTTGGAAAAAAAACACACGCAGGAGTCCACCGAAGATGTAGAACTCCCAACGAAAACGCAGAATAGTTCAGTACTAGTCACCACTGACTACACGAGGCAAAACCAACGTAAAAGTTCACAGTATAATCCAAGCACAAGTTTCTAGCCGAAACCGGTCGCAAACAGGAGTAAGGCTAACACCCGACCATCCATGGTCGAGCTAAGAGTGAAACTGGCGGGCTTTCGCCCTACGCATGCCCGGATAGGGTGGTAAGGGGGGGGGGGGGGGGGGGCACCCAGGTCTCCTATGCATGGATCCCTGGTGTCTCCTCCGATCCCCAGTTGTGCAGGGGACACAACTTTAGGCTGAAATCTATAGGCTATAGAGTGTATTCCATATAGTAATGCCATCAGTAACGTATTTTGAGAAAACAAACACTGGTGTGTATGTGCACATACACGATCACAAACACACACACATACACGATCAGCTGATCACAAACACACACGAACAGGTCATCAGTAAGCTGACTTGAAGAGATAAGTTTTGAAGGAGCTTTAAAGGCATGACTGCACTGCTTATGGGAGCCTGTTCCATAGCAGAGGACTCTGGTACGAAAAACAGCGCTGCCCAAAGGACTTGGTTTTGGTATATAGAATACAAAAAGTGCAGCTGTCAGATCTGTCCACAACAGTAACAATGTTTCAACAGTAAATGCATACCTATCCCCCCCCCCCCCAACCCCCCCCCCCCCCCCCCCAAAAAAAAAAAAAAAAAAAAAAAAAACCCTCTTTTTAATTACTTGCAATGTAACTGGAGTCACTTTACTGCTTACCTTGGTAAAGTTCCAGCGTCCAATAAAATGCCTGGACACATCTCTTGCTGCACGGCCGTACACCATCGCTCCTATATCATGCCAGGGCATTCTCGGACACTGCATCCGGTCGATAAAATCTTTAAAAAAAAAAATCAATTGTCAAACAGTTTTAATCGTAATCAGTCCACATGTGTGATAACAGCCCTAAAGGCCCTCCTCCGTCAGTGCCTAAAAGGTCTTCCAGCACACTTTGACTGCTGCTCGCCCACATACAGCTAGGCATGCCTCTCCTGAGGACTTTTATTGGGCTAACATCAAAATTTGTCAGCTTCTCAGTCTCGAGGAGAAATGATCAACACGTATAATTATATGTCACTGCTCTGTATGTGTGTGTTGGTTTGTGACTTTGGACCTCATGGCTGAAAGCTATAAGGTACAAAATCACAGAGCAGGGGTGAGTAGAATGAGTGAGCTGAAATCATGTGTAAGGTACCAAGCAAGGTGCTCTGCTATAGCGGAGTAACTTGCTTAGCCCTTTTCATCCTGATAAACCCATTGCTTGAAATTTGACCACAATAGTTCAAGGGTGGTGCCTGAATAGCTTGGCGCCTAAGGCGCCAAGCTATTCTGGCACCACCCTTGAACTAAAATGGTCAAGCTAACTCCTAATGAATCTGTAATGTAGCCTTCTTAGGACAACAAGCAAATTTTTGGAAGAGATCAGACTCAGGTTGAAATGGGTTAATGGTTTGTGCAGTACCAAGCTCACTCACACAACCGAGGCCTGAACACATCTGATACCAGCAAGTTAGTTCAACTCTAACGACCCTAGGTTCCAAGTGTTAGCTGTAACTTGTAAGGTTGTTACAAGAAATCATGCCGAAGTGATAGTGGCAACCAAGTAAAATAATCCTGCATACAGCTTGGACACTCTTCCTTTTGAGGGGAACTGATTTTGATGCAAGAACAACTTTTATTACCTTCAAATGGTTGTTCGAGGTTGACAAAGTCTTTCTGGATGAAGTTGACGTAGTCTTTGCCGATCCACAATTTCGTGGAACCCTGCAGTCCACACTCCAGGATGTCTTGCTCACTGTGTGTGCGGTACACACCTCCCATTCCTGGATGTGTTGGGTCCAGCCTAACAAGGCAAATGAACATTTACCCTTTGACTGCTACCCATGATACCACTTGATGGAAAAGATGCGTAACTATGCACCTTATCTGCCGAATGATATCAGTGGCAGCAGGCAAGGGGTTAAACAGATAACACAAAGGTCTATTAATCAGCATGCAAAAATCATTCCATGGCAAGGTGTGTGCACCATTAGACAAGGGGTGGGGTGGGTGGGTGGGGGGGGGGGGGGGTGGAGGGAGGATTGAGGGAAGCAGGGATGGTGACAGCCAAGAATCTTTAACTCCTTCACGGAGAGCTGCATCTGGATGCATGGCTTATGCTGTGTATCCAGATGCGGCTGGCTGCGAATGAGTTAACCCCTTGGTTGCTACTGTTGATACCATGTCATGGAACAGACACGTACATATGCATCTTTTCTGCCAAGTGGCATTGTTATCAGTCATGGGTTAAATTGATTCCAGGTGTAATCCGACATGCTTTGTTCCTGTCAGTAAATTAAGTTAAAAACTAAAGTGCAAAGTGCTATTATACTCACAAAGACAAAACAATTATAATGATGTATGGGTAAAACTCTTACGTTGCAATATCATTCCTGCCGAGATCAAAACTCCCCCTCCTGTCTCGTCGGAACTTTTGGTAAAAAGACTGGCCCTGGAGGAAAAAAAAGTCACCATATTGGCTCATTCGAGATGAACGGTATCCGGATACACGGCTTCTGATGCATAAAACAACATACGTTATCACTGACAAGCACCCATTTCCTTCACAAGGCAGATCATTAGGAGATATGAAAGATGTCATAGCAGATATCATTCTCTGGTGTTCACCATCTATGGCCGAAATCCCCAAATTTTGCCGTTGTCCTCTCAAGACTGCATTGCAGTGCAGGACAAAGATCGACCAAAGGTGATGCTCGACCAAGGGTGATGCCAGAATAGCTTGGCGCCCTTTGGCGCCAAGCTATTCTGGCATCACCCTTGAACTATCATGGTCAATCCGTATCTTGCTGTGGTGCGTCAGGGGAACAATGAGTTAAGCACTTTTGGCAAAATCTAAAACAAACATTTTTGTACAGATAAATTCTATACAAAATACTTTAAATCACTGAACCTTCATGACATCATAACAGGCGATGGATTGGTCATGATAGTGCAAGTGGAGCACAGACTGGCTTGCTATTTACGCCCCCCCCCCCCCCCCCCCCCCACCCCCGAAATAAATTATTTCCAAGTGCAAAGTTGGTGGTAAACAGCCACAGCTTTTCCAGTCTAAAAGTGGTGTAAAACTCACTCGTTTTTTCTCCTTGCTTGTCGTTGCAGGCCCACCTGGTAACAGTATGCTCTCTGGGATCTTTTCCGGTGTCTGTGTATGTCGAACCACGGACTCAAACTTCTGCACGTTGAATAGAATCTTCCAACGCCTGCCCCAACAAGAAAGGCAAAGCCATTATGGCTCACGTGTATGAACGATTTACATATATGTGTGACCCTTGTGACAAGGGCTGGTTTCTGCAGCAGCAAAATCCATGTTCTCTGAAAATGTAAGCATTTTTCACACATCTTTCAACCCCCCGTGACTCTTGACCTTTGTGATGAGTCGATTAAATTAATATGCATAGGAAGGTCTTATCATCAGCTATCTTTGTACCAAATTTGGTTGAAAAATTTGCGAATACCTACAATTTTATCAAAAACCAGCATTTTACACACATTTGCCAGCCTATTGTGACCCTTGACCTTTCCAAGGGGTCATCCAAAATTAGTATGCATAGATAGGTCTTACCATCAGGTATAGATCTCTGTACCAAATTCGGGTTTTAAGTTGTGAATAGTATTTGAGAAAAAACATCTTTTGTCAAAATATGGCTATTTTAGACCTATTTCCTGAGCGCTCATGACCCTTGACCTTTCCAAGGGATCAACCAAATTAGTGTGCATAGAAAGGTCTTCCCATCAGGTATTTCTGTAGCAAGTTTGGGTTTAAAGTTGTCAACAGTATTTTAGAAAAAACATCTTTTGTCAAAATATGGCTATTTCGGACCTATTTCCTGAGCCCTTGTGACCCTTGACCTTTCTGAGGGGTCATCCAAATTAGTATGCATAGATAGGTCTTACCATTCGGTATCTCTGTACTAAATGTGCATTTGAAATTGTGAATAGTATTTGAGAAAAAAACATCTTTTGTCAAAATATAATAATAATAATAATAATAATAATGAGTATTTATATAGCGCTTAATCTTACTCAAAAGCTCTAAGCACTTTACAATCTGTACACAAAAATAAAAATACAATGACAATAATGACATGCACATAGCAAACAAAGCACAATGCCCGAACACACCACTTTTACAATAAACTAAACAACAATACATACATAATAATTTATATTCTAATTAACATTCAGTCTAAACAAGGAGGATTGCAGAACTACAACTAAGGCATCAAACACTGGCAGTTATTCAAAGTAAAGCTTGAAGAGGTGAGTTTTCAACGACCTCTTGAAGTCAGAGACAGACTCACTGTTTCTGACCTCAAGAGGAAGTGTATTCCATAACACTGGGGCTTGATAAACAAAAGTGCGCTGACCAAATGTTTTAGTTTGGACAGAAGGTACACACAACTATGACTTTTTCACCTATTTCCTGAGCTTCTGTGACCCTTGACCTTTCTGAGGTATCAACCAAATTAGTATGTATAGAAAGGTCTTACCATCAGGTATCTTTGTACCAAGTTTGGGTTTGAAGTTGTGAATAGTAATTAGTATTTGAGAAAAAAAAATTATGTCAAAATATAGCTATATTTGACCTATTTCCTGATCTCCTGTGACCTTGACCTTTGTGAGAGGTCACTCAAATTGGCATGTTGAGAAAGGTCTTACCACAAAGTATCCTTGGGCCAAGTTTGAAGGATGTGACTTGAATAGTCTCTGAGAAAATGCCAACGTTAAAGTTTACCACGGACAACGGCGGATGGATGACAGACGACGGACGGACGAACGACCACTGGCCCAAAACATAGACTCACTTTTGCTTCACACGTGAGCCAAAAAAAGTTACTTCTGTGTTACACTTCACTGTTGGAGTGTGCATGCGCTATCACAAGATACTCATGTAACGTTTCATTGGTCCCTAACATACTTAACCCTCTTAACCCAATGGCCACATTTCCAAACTTTTGGAGGTGTTGTGTAGCAACTTTGTACCAGTTGTAGGAGATGGATTGATCATGATAATTCAAGGGTAGTGCCAGATGAGCTTGGCGCCTTCAGGCGCCAAGCTCATCTGGCACTACCCTTGAATTATCATGATCAATCCATCTCCTGCTGCAGGGTCCCAGGGCTAAATGGGTTAAATTACTTTGCTTACAACAAACTTCAGGAAAATATGGGAATTTTTTTTTTCAGAGAAAAATCTGTTTTGGGCAACCACCTCCTATTACAAGAAACGAGATGGGATTCTCAGCCCAAAATCGTTCCTATTTTTAAGCTTATTCTTCTGATCCATCACGCTCATCCCTAACCCAATCTGCCCTCTGATCCACACCGCACTGGAACATACAAACACAGACATAGGTTGTTTTGCGCCAGTTGTACATTAATGTGGGCTGGTGTAGTCATAGCCGCTGTCATGAAGAATTATAGCACGAGAACTGAGACGACATGACTATAAAGTATAAGCTTCATGTCATGGCATAGCTATGTGCAACGCGCACAGTGACAAAAGTGCTGTTTTACATCACTCATCGCATAATTTATCAAACTTTGTAATTTTCAGGCTGATTTTCATACATGTATCTAGAACGTTTAGGTCACAAGTTGACCGGTCATACTGGAGAGCAGGGACAACAACAGGGTTGTGTTAATACTGTTAATAAAAAATCATTTGGGTATTAACGAGAAGATTACTTACTTCATAAAAAGACTCAAATATTATTTTGTAACTGCTTTAAAAATAATTGCAAATAAACGTGGTGCTGAAAATCACAATTTGACCTAGTCATAGCCAAGTCAAACAGCAGGCTTATGTAAATACTGTCTTAGTTTCTATGAAATTAATGAGAAGAGCGCTTTTTCGTAAAAAGATTAAAAGATTTTTAACCATTTTAAAAATAATCCTCCAAAATCGTGAAAATTGCAATTCTAAATATTTCAAACCACTACACTTTTCACTCTAAAAGATGAATAGGTACAAAAGCTGGTTAACAAATTAATTCAAGGCCTTCCTTCAATGTAGCTATTCACAACGTATCAAGTAAAAGAAAAGTTATGGACTGATATGCTGGTCGACAATTCTTCATAAAATGGTCATTTTCTAGTGAATAAATACTCCAACTGCAATACCCATGGAGACATGCTTGAGGACATCTCGTTAGGATATTTTGAAGACAAATCTGATTTATTTAATTTACTGTCTGTGCAATTTCATAAATTTTCTTGTGATTTTTTTGTTCCAAAATGAATTAATCATCACTCAAAATGTTTAAGAGGTACAATGCTGGCTAAGGAACTCATTCAATATCTTCCTTTAGTCTAGCTGTATGCCAAATATCTAGTAAATATAACACAAATGAAGGACTCAGATGCAGGTCAACCGGTTTTCATGAAAAAGCCATTTTCTGGTCAATAAGTTTCCCAGTTACAAAACCCTCAAAATATCTTCTGGCGACATCTCATAGGGGAAAAAATCCTAAAATTGTAACCTTGCCCACCGGTGCTACTCTATGTCTCACATACACACACACACACAGAGTGCTTAGCGCCAAATGCACATTTTTAGGCTGGCATAGTTACAGCAACATGACGTCATGTCTGACCATTTCAAGCATAAGGCCACAGCTCCCCTGATGTCATTTGCATTGGGCACAGTTGCTTCGGAATGCACTCCACTGTGTCCGTTTCAAAGTTATTTCTATTTTATGAACAGGAACAACAAGAAAGGCAAAGCCCTTATGGCTCATATGTATGACCGATCCACACATGTGTGACAATCATAAATCCATGTTTTCTCAAAATGCAATCAGTTTTCACACATCTGTCAACCCCCCCCCCCCTCCCCCCACGACTCTTGACCTTTGCGAAGAGTTGACTAAATTAGTATACATAGGAAGGTCTTATCATCAGCTACCTTTGTGCCAAATCTGACTGAAAAGTTTGCAAAAATGTTGATAACAACTACAATTATATCAAAAATTGGCATTTTGTACACATTTATCGACCTCTTGTGACCCATGACCTTTTCCAAGGGTCATCCAAATTAGTATGCATAGATATATGTCTTACCATCAGGTATCTCTGTAGCAAGTTTGGGTTTGAAGTTGTCAATAGTATAAATGAGAAAAAACATTTTTGTCAAAATATTAATTTTTCTTTAAAATGTATTTTTTCGAAAATACTTAGCGATGACATTACTAATTGGAACCTTCGTTTAACTCACCAATTTTAGCCCATTAACTTACTGTGTCCCTCCTCACAGGGGAGGCAATCACTGGGGTGCTGTTACCAGAACACCCCGAGTGGCCTCCCCTACTACCATATCCGGTGGCGCACTCGCCCTTTCCCGCCAGTGACTGAGCCTTAGCACCACTGTGGCAAGCGGGGTAGGAGGGAGGAACCTCTGAGTAATGTCATTGGTAAGTACTTTTCGAAAAAATACATTTTAAAGAAAAATTTATTTATTTTCTCAAAATCATTACCGATGACATTACTAATTGGAAGAATTGCGAATAGGAGGTGGGTGCCGCAAGTTTGGAACCCCTCCCATTGCCCGCGCAGAGCGCGTACTATCAAGTCCCCTCCCTATGTGCCTGCTCCCGACAATTTTAGCTAGGCAAACCTACAGGAGGGAGTGCTGCGCTTCCGAGATAGGTGTGCTGGCCAGATAGGTCTCTTAGGTAGAAGCGGGCAAAGGTAGACTCGGCCCGCCAACCACAGCTGCCACCATGTCCCTCACTGCACAGTTACAGTCAAAAGCGGTACTCGCTGCCACTGCTCGGACTCCATGAGCCCGGATGCGCATCGTTTTCGGTTGTTCTGGGGCGAGCTCTTTATACGCCGAATGGATCACCCAAAGTATACAGACCGAAATAGTTTTTGCCGAAATGTCTCGTCAAGGACAGGAAAAGGTGTGATATCCCTCACTGCACAGTTCGGCCATCTTTCCTTTTGCGACGCTCGCTACCCCTCCTCAGACTTCATGAGCCCAGGTGCGCATCGTATGGCTTGCTCTGGGGCAAGCTCTTGTACGCCAGGTGAATCACCCAGCGTAGCCCGCACAAGATTGTTTGTGCCGAAATGTGTCATCTGCCCGGAGCCAAGGGCAGGAAAAGGCGTTAACGCCCTTGTCTTTGTGGCTTAGTTATGCGCAGATACACTTTAAGAGCCCTGAAAGGGTCCTGTAGGCGCGAGTCCTGTGGCTGATCCATCACCCCGAGATGTCGGACTGTTACGACTTGTGAAGCTGATGTAGGAACTCGGTTCTTAGCCAAGAAAGCAGGGTCCTTCAACAGCTGTACCGATCCATCGGTCCTGCGTAGAAGACAGTGGGATGTACCGAAAGGCATGGATGTCGCTAACCGCGCGGCTGTGGCAAGTGCAAGTAGAGAACAGGTATTCCTGGTAAGATCTCCCAACCGTGCTAAAGGTAGAGGCTCAAACTCTTGGAGTTGAGCCAGGTGAGCACCCAACACAGGTCCCCGCATGGAACCAACGTGTGTGAGGTCGGGCGTTGTAGATCAAAATGAATCCTCAGATCTGCCAAGTCTTTGCACGCTCCCGGATCTGGCCGTCCCAGGTGTCTGTGCGTGTCTGCCCCCATAGCCAGATCACCCCTGATGGTGATGGGAGCCAATTCTGTCTGAAGAAAAGCAACAGGAAAAACTCTGCCAACTGCTTTCCCTGGTTATGGTTAGGTCTGTGGGGGAAATCGCTCCGCGGCACACCAGGACAGGTACTTTTCTTCGTAGACATTATGAGTTGAGACCCTTCCAGCTGCAGAGGTTGCTTCCACTGCAGCACCCGAAAAGCCTCTGGCGGAGACAATCTCCATCCGTGTAACAGTCGCTCCGGGCACATATGGAACAGCTGTTGCCATGGCTGCTTGATCATCGGACTCGGCGAGGAAGGAACCAGAGGCAGCAGTCCCTGCGTTTCTAAGTGTTCTTAGGTACTAGCACTGCGCGTATGCCAGGAGTACTGCCCACGGGATGGAAAGTGCTTCTACGGCCCAGGCTAGCAGATCCGAAATGGGGGAGACGAAAAGAGGAAGCTTGTTTTCTCTCGTGGCGAAATGATCTATCATCGGCTTCTCCCAACGCTGGAAGATATCTGGCCTTAGCAAACACTCTGTTTGTAACATCTAGCCTCGACGAGAGATGGAGGCCGTGAGAACAAGAGGTGCCCCGGATGTAGTCGTGCCCCTTGGTTCTGAAAGTGGGCTACAACTGTCGAGTAGTCAGCAAGTAACTGCACCTCTCTTTGTGCGAGTCGATCTTCCCAACGATGAGAGCTAGCCACACCTCCTTCATCTACAGCCAGTAAATGAGTCTGCCTGTCTGTTCTCCTGTCCAGCTGCCCGAGATCGCAGCAAAATGCGGTACCAGGTGGGCCCCCCAGTCTGAGTGGCTCATGTCTGTGCAGATAGCTACTTGAAGAGGAGGGGAGAAGAGGTAGCCACGCCAGCCAGGTAATGTCCGACCAAGTCGCCGAAGAGACAGTACTAACTCCGTCACAGGTACCAAGGCCACTACATCGCCTGAGGAAGGGCGCCAGTGTAGGAGCAGATGAAGCTGAATCGTCCTCACATAGTGTGTGCCTAGGGATGAAGATCCGTTGCCGCACTAAGCTTGCATAACAGATGAAGCCAGGCCCTGGCCAGGAGAGCTTCCGCGTGAAAGACTCCGAGTGACGCTTCCATAAAAGTCTGAATCCGTCCGCCTGGCAGTCCTCCTCAATGGAGGTTGGTCAAGCATCTCATACCCAAATGGACAATTTGGCGCGACGGAACCAAGTCGAACTTGCCTCCATTGACTAGGAAGCCTAGGTGACGGAGTAGAGCCAGCAGGGCATCTCTATCAGTTGAAAAAAAACAAAAAACCGCTCATCATGTGGTTCCGTAACCGCCGGTCGTTCAGCTAGTTGGATGTCGGACTGGAAGCTGCTTGTCCGAATCCTGCCAACACACCGTTCACAACCTGGTGAAGACCCACGGACTGAGGTCGCATCCGAAAGGTAGAGCCCGAAAACTGGTAACCATCCCGCGCCGGTAACGCCGCGAAGCTGGCATGCAGAAACGCGTCTGCTAGGTCACTTTCTACTACGCCGTCCTGAGGACGCACCGCCGCCCTCAGTGCTCTGGCTGTCTCCATCCTGCAAAGCGGTCCGAAGAACTTGTTTAGCGCCGACACGTCGAATATCTGCCGCCAAAAACCTCCGGCACGGGGACGAGAAGAGTCAACTGTAGCATGCTGTAAAGTCGGGACGCAAAACCATCTCTGTGGCCATCTTCTGTAAAAGGCCATCACCTCGCCTGCAACACTGTCGCCATGTCCCGTCCTAGCGATGCTCGTGTCCACACCAACGCTTGACCAACGGCTGTGTCGCCATCTCCAGTAATCTTCTCTGTCTCTCTTTTCCTCTTCTTTTATCTTCTTCCTCTTTATTCTTCTCTTTCTTTCTTCCCGTTCACCCAGAGAGACGCGGGCCAAGGAAGTCGTCTTGTCTAATCCTCGTGTCAGAGCACGCTGGCTGAGCCCCGCCCATAGCAAGGCATCCTAGTCCACCGCCAAGAGGTTACAGGAACAACTCGGAGAGTCGCATACCACCGCTGGTGTGTTCTTTCCTTCTTTATCACCGCCGCCCTCAGCGGAATGAAGACCATCGCCAACACAAGTGAAGTCGGACGCTCAACCTCCTCTCCCAGCAATGACACTGAGTCCTCCGCAGGTAGACTGCACGCCTCCTCTTCATCCGCAGCGCGCTGAGATGTGGCTGTCGCTCCCGGTCCTAGTACCGAGCGAAGAAGAAGAAGAAGAAGATGGTCCGCAATCCCACTGCGTGGGCTGCGTCGGTGTCAACGGGATGCCGCCTCCGCCCATCCTGCTATCATCATAGTGGTCCCGGCACTGACATCGAAGCTGCGTCTCAGCGTAAGAGCGGTCACCGCCAGTCCGTCCGACGATCTGCTGCAGTTACCCGTGCAGCTGCGTCGGTGTCCCCGTCGGACTGTGTGCCTCCTCGTCATCCGCCATTCGCTGAGAAAAAGGTTGTCTCGGTGTCAACGGGAAGCCACCTCCGTACATCGGTCGTCATCTGCGTGGACCCACCGCTGATGTCGAAGCTGCATCTCCATGCAAGAGCGGTCCCCATCAGTCCGTCCGGCGATCTGCTGCGGTTCACCCGTGCGGTTGCATCAGTGTCCTTGTCAGACTGCACGCCTCCACATCATCCATCGTCCGCTGAGATGTGGTTGTCTCGTTGTCAACGGGAGCCGCCTCCATCCATCGGTCGTCATTCGAGTGGTCCCGCCGCTGACGTCAAAGCTGAGTCTCCACGTAAGTGCCATCCCTGCCACACTGGCTCAACGATCTTGTGTGGTTCGCCGTCGGCTGCGTCGGTGTCGCGTCCAAGGATGTCCGAGAACCCGGTGCTGACGTTGCACTGCGCCGGTGCTGCTGCGCGATCCCTGCCAGACTGGTCCCAAGGTCTGATGCTCCTAGCTGAAGTCTCTGAAGCCCGGTGTCTAGACGAGGTCCATGCCGCACCACGCTTGAACCTGTCCGCCGGTCCAGCGAAGAGGAGAGGGAAGATGAGACATCATCACGAGAAAGGTAACTGCCGTGCGCTGTCCCGCTGTCGTCGAACCTGCATCTCCTGAGTAAACCGACGGCTGCCCAACCGGTCCGAGGATCTGCTGCACCTAGCTGGAAACTCTGAAGCCCGTTGCCCTGGCAAAGTCTGTTGGCGCGAGATGCTTGAACTAGTCCTCCGATCCGACGATGAAGAGCAAGAAGCCGAGAGGTCAACACGATTACGGTCTCTGCCACGTGTAGACTCCACATGCTGTGACCGTTCCTTCTATCGCGAAGATCAAACCCTTTGGTATGTCTGTGCTTCGGGGGTCCGCCGTCTATTAGAACTCTCCATACGATGGCTCATCGAACTGACCACACTGGTCCTCTCCCAAAGGAGGCTATCATCGCCAGTGGATCGCCTGTGGCGCCACTCTCTATCTCTGGACCCCGAAATCTTACTATGTGGCTTATCAAGTTGGGGTCTTGACATCCTTTCCCCCTCCGAGAGAGGTCCCGAAGGTGTGACCCTGTCCAGGCAAAGTCCGGCCAAAGGCAGTAGGGCAATCTCAACTCCGAGGGGGAGTCCCCCGCTTCTGCTGCCTGGGTCCTCTATTGCCAGGAGGGCTTCCGTGCGACCCAACGTAATCCCTGCCGGGGGGACCGAGCTCTTGAGGGCCTTACTAATCATAGGGTGGCGAACCATGCCTGAAAAACCACCCTCGGAGACTTGCTGGTAAAGCGACTGACTCGTTCGCTGGTGGAAAAGCGACTGACAAAAATTTGGATAACTTAAGGTTGGCCAAAAAAACGCTCACTACATCACGTGATATGAAACACGTGAAACACTAACCACCCGATGGTGTTCAGACTGGGCGATCACGTGGCTTTACGCCGTCCACCAAACTCCCACACGGCAGCAAATACTCGTGTACAGGCCAAATACTACACACCTACGCTATCGTTACCCAGTGACTAACTGAATCCTGTCACCCCTCTAAACTTACTCCCCTACAAATTAGACGAAAAAAACCCGTTTGTGACACACCTCCCCACTAAGACAAAACTATCAGTTTTTGTTCCTTTATCCCATCGTGACTTGACATTCCTACTTATAATTATGTTGTAAAGAACGTTAGTCTATTTCATATCCTCGTAATGGTAATATTGTGAGAGGAGCTTTGTTACAGTGACATTTCGAGTTATTGTATTATTTAAAGTAGCCTGTGTTATGGAAGACCTTATCGCGGAAGCAGGAGCGTTGAGTTGAGCTGCGCTTAACGGTTGTGCTTCCGGCGAGGTCCCGTGATGTGAAATATATTGTTTATTCAACTTTCAGTTATATTAAGCAATGGACATTTGCTCCATTTGCATATATGTGATATTGTTTAGTCTCCATTTGCGTATGTGATATTGTTTATTCTGAGACGTTCTAGTTAAAGTAGCCTTGTGCTGTTAATGTCTAGTTTGCTAGAGCATTAGTTTAATTCGAACGTGTCGTTCGTGCTCCTGCTGAGGAGATGTAGTTGCTTATGAACAATATTCATTTTCCTTGATCTTCGCTTGTTCTAGTAGGCATATAGTTCATATAGTTGATATTGCGTTGTTTGAACTATTGTATTAAGGAGCCACATGCTGTGAGGGACTCTTAGCGGAAGCAAAGGCGTAGGTCTGTTGGCGTTAGCGCCTGACGCTTGTGCTTCTGTTGGGGTCCTGTGGCTTTTGAGTTTAAGCTTTTCAGTTTCATTATATTAAGGATAGTCGTTATTATATATATATTAGTTTTCTTAAATCTGTCTTCGTATTTTATTAGAGATATTTTGTTTATCATATATTAGTTTGATCAACCTTTTGCATTAGGAATAATTGGTTTATTTTATTTTGGAATTCACCAAACAGGGTGCAGGTCCTAACCTGAGCACTGTAACATAAGACAGACAAAAAAGCCCTGCGAGCGCTTGGAGCCTCAAGGAGGGTCCGAGTTCCCGAACGGTCATGTACATACAATTCAGAAAATGCCGTCGCCCGGTCAAAAGCCAGCTGAGGCAGTAACCGAAGCTTTACCTGTCCATGTCTGAACACAGAAACCACACAACCCACACAAGCACAGAATAATATCCTCTTTCTTTCTTTTTCTTTTCTTCCATAGGACCAAGAATCACAAAAGTAGAGTACACACAATGCAAGGTCGGAGCACGAGGTGCACACGACCGGCCTAACTGAGCTAAGCTAAGTCACTGGCGGGAAAGGGTGAGTGCGCCACTGGATACAGTAGTAGGGGAGGCCACTCGGGGTGTTCTGGTAACGGCACCCCAGTGATTGCCTCCCCTGTGAGGAGGGACACAGTAAGTTTTTTGCCTAAAATTGATGAGTTAACTCATTCTACCCCAACACCAAAATCCCCAAATTTTGCCATTGTTCTCTGAAGACTGCATTGCAGTGTAGGACACAGATCGACTATGATGGCAGGCGCCAAGCTATTCTGGCATCACCCTTGAACTATCATGGTCGATCCTTATCTTGCTGTGGTGTGTCTGGGGTAGAATGAGTTAAGCGAAGGTTCCAATTAGTAATGTCATCGGTAATGATTTTGAGAAAATAAATGGCTATTTTGGACCTATTTCCTGAGCTCATGTGACCCTTGACCTTTCTGAAGGATCAACCAAATTAGTATGCATAGAAAAGGCTTACCATCAGCTATCTTTGTACCAAGTTTGGGTTTGAAGTTGTGAATAGTATTTGAGAACAAATAAATTATGTCAAAATATAGCTATTTTTGATATATTTCCTGATCCCCTGTGACCTAGGCCTTTGTGAGAGGTCACTGAAATTGTTATGTTTAGAAGGGTCTTGCCGCAAAGCATCTTTAGGCCAAGTTTGAAGACTGTAGCTTGAATAGTCTCCGAGAAAATGCCATCGTTAAAGTTTACCACAGAAGATGACAGATGGATGACCACTGACCCAGAACATACTCACTTTTGCTTCTCATGTGAGACAACAAAAAGTCGTTTTAAAAGACATGCTCTTTCAAGAAAAGTCTGCAAATGCAAAAAAAGTGTCACCTGTCATTAAAGACCATCGTTTAGGTGGCTACAGCCACATAAATGATGATCTTCGATGACAAGTGATCTGTCATCAGGACGGGTGTTCAAAACAGGCTCAAGTGTGTCCAAAGTTTACTGTGGAACATATTTTTAACCCATTCAGCTCTGACATGAGCAACAGGTAATACTGACTAACCACACCAAACCAAAAATGGTGCCAGAATATTGTGGCACCTCTAACCATGTTATTCGGGTACCACCCCTGATCTGTCAACACTGACTGTACCTTCGTGCTAGATTACTTCCATCTTCATCTCCCTCCAAACCAGGCGTCCCCGGTGCATCACCGCTATTTCTCTGGTTGCGATCCTTGTTGTTATTCTCTTCGTGTTTCCCCCTGCCCATCCTCTGGAACACATTCAGTGCACTCACAGCCCCCTTGAAGTCTATCGTGTCCCTACCACTGCTAGTGCTTCGACCAGATACCGCCGAATCTGGTCGACCAGATACAGCTGAATCTGGAGGTTGTTCTGCTATGTGATCATCCTGATTGATGAGAACTGAGGCTGAATTTTTCGATGCTTGAGATGTGTCACTGCTTGAGCGAAATCTTGAGCTCTCTTCTGCATAGCACAGGTCAGAATGTTTTGCAACCTCGGCCCTGTCGACTTCATCAAGTTTATGGTCACCATGCTTAGGGTCAGAGGTTTTGTGTGCTTTGGAATGTGCATTGTGTGCGGGGATTTTTAGCTTCAGTCTCCCGTCCCCCCATAAATGTTTCCTTCCACTGACACTGGAAGTTGAGTCCACAGATGGTGACCTTATATCCTGCAATTCCATCGCAACTTCTGAATCACTTCCCATTTCACACTTCGTCTTTGGTTGTCCATTGTTTGTCATACTTCCAACATCTCCTTGGCCTAAAGATGAAACAACATCTACATCTGCTTCTGTCCCATCGCTGTGAGAATTCAGCAACACTTTAGCAAACACATGCCCCTTTGAAGCATCTTCTTTCACAATTATATCCTCTGTTCCTTCTGAAAGAACTTTCGCAGATGACTGGTTTACAGAAGAAGATTCACTGGTGCCAGATGATTTGCTCACTAAGCCATGACCATCGTTGTTCGGAGGGGAAGGGGGGACAAGTGTAATGTTAACGTCAGTGGGTGCAATGATCTTAGAACCAGCCACTCTAGTCGCTGCTTTCGTTGTAGCCATGAAATGGTGAGATCGGGAGGGAGGTGAGAGGGAGCGAACACGGAGAGAGTTTGGGCTGTCTACACTGTTGAGCTCGTCTGTCAACTGTAAAAGAAAATGGACAAGAATGAATATATTTACACCTTCTCTTGCAAGACACATAGATTAACTCATTCGAAACGTTCCGCCTCTGGATACGCGGCTTATGCCACGTATCCGGAGGCGGCACGTCTCGAATGAGTTAGCGTAAACCCTTGCAGTAGCAAGAAGCAAAATTCTTATGAGCCCCTGCGACCGCAAATTTACACCTCTTGCTGTATCAGTTAGAAACCTAACACTGATGAATATTACCCATCTATGCTTCTTGCTGCATGAGATCAGCTTTGGCAATAAACCTAACACTGATGAATATTACCCATCTATGCTTCTTGCTGCATGAGATCAGCTATGGCAATAAACCTAACACTGATGAATATTACCCATCTATGCTTCTTGCTGCATGAGATCAGCTATGGCAATAAACCTAACACTGATGAATATTACCCATCTATGCTTCTTGCTGCATGAGATCAGCTATGGCAATAAACCTAACACTGATGAATATTACCCATCTATGCTTCTTGCTGCATGAGATCAGCTATGGCAATAAACCTAACACTGATGAATATTACCCATCTATGCTTCTTGCTGCATGAGATCAGCTATGGCAATAAACCTAACACTGATGAATATTACCCATCTATGCTTCTTGCTGCATGAGATCAGCTTTGGCAATAAACCTAACACTGATGAATATTACCCATCTATGCTTCTTGCTGCATGAGATCAGCTATGGCAATAAACCTAACACTGATGAATATTACCCATCTATGCTTCTTGCTGCATGAGATCAGCTATGGCAATAAACCTAACACTGATGAATATTACCCATCTATGCTTCTTGCTGCATGAGATCAGCTATGGCAATAAACCTAACACTGATGAATATTACCCATCTATGCTTCTTGCTGCATGAGATCAGCTATGGCAATAAACCTAACACTGATGAATATTACCCATATATGCTTCTTGCTGCATGAGATCAGCTATGGCAATAAACCTAACACTGATGAATATTACCCATCTATGCTTCTTGCTGCATGAGATCAGCTATGGCAATAAACCTAACACTGATGAATATTACCCATCTATGCTTCTTGCTGCATGAGATCAGCTATGGCAATAAACCTAACACTGATGAATATTACCCATCTATGCTTCTTGCTGCATGAGATCAGCTTTGGCAATAAACCTAACACTGATGAATATTACCCATCTATGCTTCTTGCTGCATGAGATCAGCTTTGGCAATAAACCTAACACTGATGAATATTACCCATCTATGCTTCTTGCTGCATGAGATCAGCTTTGGCAATAACTCAGACTGTGGGTTTTATCTGTGGTTCAGTGTACATATTTCCACAGGAATGTACACTAGAGGAAAAGGTTCATATCCACTGTTTGTTATAAATTATTGCCTTTAGATCTGACACACAATTTGACTTGTTGTTTTCTATTTTCTGCAGAAATCATCTACTTTCAGCTGATACTTAGATCACCCCTGTAATTCACCTTTAATGAGTACACCTGTTATCTGTAGTGACAACAGGTTTTGACACGAAAAATGAATTTTTCTCTAAAATGTATTTTTTTCAAAAAATACATTACCGATGGCATTACTGATAGGAATGATGTCCTAGCTAGCATAATTTTAGCCAAAATTGTTGTGTACCTACATACATGGTAGGGGAGGCAACAAGGGGCGCTATAGCGTAGCCTGTAACACGAGTAGCCTCCCTTCCATCCCCATCCGGTCAGGCGCCCACCGGATTCCTGCCAATCTGTTTGCTTAGCTGACCAACGGCAAGTGGGGCAGGTGGGAGGGTCATCTGAGTACTGTCATGGGTAAGTATATTTTGAAAAAATACATTTTAGAGAAAAATTAATTTATTTCCTCAAAATACATTACCGATGACCTCGCGCTGGAACCATATGGCATTGAGGCGCGTCCCCTGGGTGATGGATAGGGGGTCCCTCGTGAGAGGGGTGCACCGAATGAAACAAGGTGCTGTGAACCAACATGGTCTAAGGGAAGGAGACCCCGACAGAAAACCCCGGGTCCTCCTAGTAAGGGGGTTGGGCGTGGGGATAGCTTCCCCACCCTGCAAATAAAGAAATAGCTACAAAAACGCCGATGAATAGACAAACAGCAATTCCTTTCCTGGAGGAGGAAGGTTCTTCTACCAGAAGATTTATGACGTCCTGTGGTGAAAGCCGGAAGTCTTCGGAAGCCACAGGACCGAGCCTCCTCTCTCTATCCAGGGACACAATCATGGGCACATGGAATGTCAAGACCATGTACCAGAGCAGGAAGTCCGCCCAGATAGCAGCGGAAATGCAAAAGTACAACCTTTCCCTGCTAGGTATCAGTGAAGCCAGATGGACGCAGTCTGGCCAGAAAAGGCTGTTAAGTGGGGAGATGATTCTGTATTCAGGTCATGAAGAGGAGAATGCCCCCCATACAGAAGGTGTAGCATTCATGCTGTCACCAGTGGCACAGAGAGCGCTGATGGGCTGGGAACCTCTTGGGCCTAGAATTATCACAGCAGCCTTTAGAACCAGGAAAAATATCAAGCTGAACGTCATCCAGTGTTATGCGCCCACTAATGACAGTGACGAGAAGAGAAACAAGAGTTCTACGACCGACTCCAGAGTGCTGTGGACAAATGTGCGGAGCGAGACATCACCATCATCATAGGCGATTTTAATGCTAAAATAGGGGAGGACAACACCGGGATATGAAGAGGTGATGGGGAGACAGGGACTAGTGAGTGAGAACGGGGAGAGGTTCATAGACTTTTGTGCTCTAAACAGACTTGTCATTGGAGGCAGCATCTTCCCACACAGAAGAATACACAAAGCAACGTGGGTCTCACCTGACCATACTACAGAGAACCAAATAGACCATATCTGCATTAGCAAGAAATTTAGAAGATCCCTTCAAGATGTTCGAGTGAGGAGGGGAGCAGATGTCGCCTCAGACCATCATCTGCTTATCTTAAGAATAAAGCTCAAGTTATAGAAAAGCAGTACAGGGTCAACAGGAAGACAGCGCTGTAATGTAGGCCTCCTGAGAGAGACTGGAGTGAGAGAAGAGTTCAAACTGGTGCTGTCCAACCGGTTTCAAGCGCTACAGGAGCTAGTAAATGATGAGGAGGCGGTCACCACAGAGCAACAGTGGAAGGTAGTTAGAGAGGCACTGAACTCAACCTGCAAAGACACTGTGGGGTTCAAGAAACACCATCACAAGGACTGGCTGTCGGCACAGACCTTGAAGAAGATAGAAGGGAGGAAGCAGAAGAAAGCAGTTGTTAACAACAGTCGCACGAGAGCAGTCTAAGCAAGGGCACAGGAGGAATACTCGGAAGCCAACCGCAAGCTGAAGAGGAGTATCAGGGCAGACAAGAGAGCCTACACGGACAGCCTAGCAGCAGAGGCAGAAAAGGCAGCAGGCAGCGGAAACATGAAACAACTCTACGACATTACCAGAAGATTGTCTGGTAAGTATGGCCATACAGAAAGACCAGTAAAAGACAAAGAAGGCAAGCCTATTGCAGACAGAGCAGACCAACTCGACAGATGGGCCGAGTATTTTGAAGAGTTACTGAACAGACCCACCCCACCCGACCCCCCAGACATCCAGCCAGCAGAGACTGACCTACCCATCAGCTGTGACAGACCCAGGTGGGAAGAGATCAGAAGAGCAGTGGCATTTTTGAAGAACGGCAAAGCAGCAAGGCCAGATGGCATCTAGAAACAACAGTAGAGATGCTGTACCCACTGTTTGGAAAGATCTGGGATGAGGAGGTGATGCCGGCTGACTGGAAGGAGGGGTACCTAATCAAGCTTCCCAAGAAAGGCGACCTCAGCAAGTGTTCCAACTACAGAGGAATCACCTTGCTGTCAGTACCAGGAAAGGTCTTCAACAGGATCATCCTGGAGAGAATGAAGAGCTCTGTCGACCCTCAGCTGAGAGACCAGCAAGCAGGATTCAGGAAAAAACAATCATATACAGACCAGATTGCCACTCTCCGCATCATCATGGAGCAGTCTCTGGAGTGGAGCTCCCCGCTGTACGTCAACTTTGTGGATTACGAGAAAGCATTTGACAGAGTGGACTGAGAGACTTTGTGGAAACTCCTACGACACTACGGTGTACCCACAAAACTTGTCTGCCTGATCAAGAGCAGCTACGATGGCATGACATGTCGCATGATCCATGAAGGACAGTTCACCAGGGAGCTCCAGGTCAGAACCAGCGTCAGGCAGGGGTGTTTGCTGTCTCCGTTCCTCTTCCTACTGGCCAAAGACTGGGTCATGAAGAGGACCACAGAGGGGAGAAGAAGCGGAATACAGTGGACCCTGTGGACACAGCTTGACAACCTCCATTTTGCAGACGACTTGGCTTTACAGTCCCACACTCATCAACAAATGCAGGACAAGACCACGAGGCTTGCTGACACCCCATCTCAAGTGGGCCTCACCATCCACAAACAGAAAACAAAGACAATGAGGCTAAACGCAACCAGGGAAGAACCAGTCTTGCCTGCTGGCACCCCGTTGGAGGAAGTGGAGTCCTTCACCTATCTTGGGAGCATCATCGACAAAAAAGGTGTCACTGATGCAGATGTCAGAGCACGAATCGGTAAAGCCAGAGCAGTCTTTTTTCAGCTGAAAAAAGTGTGGAGTTCCAGAGAGCTGTCACAACACACCAAAGTCCGGATTTTCAACTCAAACATAAACGCAGTTCTCCTATATGGAGCAGAGACTTGGAGGTTGACAAAAACCACAGTCAACAGAGTACAGATCTTTATAAACAGTTGCCTTAGAAGAATCTTGAAAATCCATGGGCCAGAGAAGATCAGCAACGTCAGACTCTGGGAGAGAAAAGAGCAAATCACAGCAGAGAATGAAATTGGACGAAGAAAGTGGGGATGAATTGGTCACAGTCTGAGAAAGCCAGTTTCCAGTACTACTAGGCAGGCATTGTCATGGAACCCCCAGGGAAAAGGAAAAGAGGCAGGCCGAGAAACACCTGGCATCGAGACCTCCAAGCAGACATCAAGAGACTGGGAACCACCTGGAGTAAAATCGAAGGAGAAGCACAGGACAGGAGTCGCTGGAGGTCTCTCGTCGACGGCCTATACCCTGGGAGGTGTGACAGGCATAAGTAAGTAAGTAACATTACCGATGACATTAATGATTGGAAGAATAGCGAAGACGAGGTGGGTGCCGCTAATAACGCCCCCAGGCCCTAAATACGCCTATGAGACCCGCCCTCCCTGGAGCAACCTCGCGATAATTTTAGCTAAGATACCTACGGCACCTGTGGTGCCAGGAGTGTTGTGCCGCTGCGATGTCTCCCACCAGCGACAGGTTCTCGCGCTGGCTGGAGAGGTCCTTTATGTAAAATCGGGCGAAGGTTGACTCTGCTCGCCAATCCATGGCCGCCACAATGTCTTGACAGCGCAGTTGCGGTCGAATGCGAGGCTTGCGGCCATGGCTCTGACCTCGTGCGCCCTGATGTATTCATTTGGCTGCATCAGGGGCGAGGTCCTGGTAGGCGGAGCGTATCACCCATCGGCGCCAGGAGGAAATCGTCTGGGCTGAGATGTCATTTCTACCTGGGGACAGAGGGAGGAATAGGCGGGTGCGTTCCCTGCGTAGCGGCTTGGTCTGGCGCAGGTATATACATATGGCTCTCACTGGGTCCTGCTGTCTGGTCTCTCGGGTAGAGCCTGAATCCCTTAAGGGTTGAATGGTGACCATCTGTGGCGTGGCCAATGGAGACCGGGTAGGAAAGCCGGGTCGGGCAGCAGTTGTACAGAGCTGTCCATCCGGAACTGCAAGCATGAGGGGCATGCTGATAGAGCGTGCAGTTCACTTACCCTGGAAGCAGTCGCGAGAGCCAGCAGGAAGCAGGCCATCCGCGTCACGTCGGGTAACCGCGCCAACTGGAGTGGTTCGAAGCGGTCCGAGTTGAGCCACGTAAGCACCCAGGGTAGGTCCCATCCAGTCACCAGCGAGTGAAGGGCCGGACGTTGCAGACCGAAGTGGGCCATCAGATCGGCGAGGTCTTTGCAGCCACCATGGTCGGGTCGGCCCAAATGCCGGTACGTGTCAGCGATCATGGCCAGGTAGCCCCGAATGGTGATTGGCGCCAAAAGCTGGTTGGTGAAGAGCCATATCATCACACCAGTCGCACAGGACTTGCCACTTTACCTCGTAAACTCGTCTGGTCGAGGGACTGTGGGCTGTAGCGATAGCTTCCACTGCTGCACTTGAGAAGCCTCTAGCGGCGAGGGCTTGCCGCACAACCTCCAGGCGTGGAGGAGGAGTCGCTCAGGGCACAGATGGTACAGCATCTGCCGTAGTTGCTTAAGCATCGTGCGTGGGGTGGGGAGCTGCAGAGGACTGGAGGCAAGGTTCAGGAGGTCGGTGGTCCACGACTTGGTCCAGCAGAATGGGGCCACCAGGAACAGGACCATGTTGCAACCTCTGAGCTTGAGCAGGACATTTGGGACGAGCACCATCGACGGGTAGGTGTACGTGACGAGGCTGTCCCACGGGATGGAGAGAGCGTCGACTGCCCAGGCGAGTGGGTCTGGAATTGGGGAGACGAAGAGAGGAAGCTGGCGATTCCACCTCGTCGCAAAGAGGTCGATGATGGGAGCCTCCCATTTGCGCTGATCATCCGGAAGATGTCCGGGCGTAGCGCCCATTCGGTGTGGAGAAGCTGGCCGCGTCACTAAAGGGAGTCGACTAGAACGTCCAGATGTCCTGGGATGTGTCTCGCACGAAGAGCAATGCCTCAGTCTTCGCACCATCGGAGCACCTGGTAGAGGAGGATACAGAGGGAGGGGGAGCGGGTCCCGCCCTGCTTCTGGATGTAGGCGACGACTGTGGAGTTGTCTGAGAGGACTAGAAGCTCCTAGTGTCGCAGACGAGATTCCCATGCCATGAGGGCTTGCCAAACTGCTCTCAGCTCTAACCAGTTGAAGTGTCAGGTCACGAGGTCTGGGGGCCATACGCCGGAGGCTGTGGAGAACATCGGTGGCAGGTGTGCGCCCCAGCCGGACTTGCGTCGACGCAAAGGGACAGCTGGGGAGGAGACGAGTAGAGGGGAATTCACATCGCTAGCCAGCTGGGATCTCCCCAGTGAAGAAGGTCAGGACGGAGCATCGGAAGCACGAGAACCTGAGAGTTGATGTCGTCCTTCGAGGGTCGCCAGTGGAGAAGCAGGTGCAGCTGAAGCGGACGGGGGTGGAGACGTCCTAGGGGAAGTAGATCCGTTGCCGCACTCCTCAGGCCCAGGAGCTGAAGCCACACTCTGGCAGGCATAGCCTCCTCTCGAGACACCTGCCGCACTAGGTTCACCAACTTCTGAATACGCTTCTCTGGTAGCTGGACTTCGTTGAGGTCGGTGCGAAACTCCATCCCCAGGTTGACAAATCGGCGAGTCGGCGTGAGGTCGGACTTGCCCGCGCTGACCAGGAAGCCGAGTCTGTCGAGCAGCTCTAGGAGCACATCTCAGTCCTTCTCCAAGGAGGTCTCTGACTGGTTCCGCAAGAGAAGATCGTCCAGGTAGTTCGACGTGGGGATGGAAGACGTCCGCCTGGCCCTGGCTACTACGGCGTCCATGATGCGGGTGAAGACCCAAGGGCTGAGGTTGAGGCCAAAAGGAAGCGCGCGGAACTGGTAGACCACGCCGCCGAAGGCGAAGCGGAGGTAGCATCTGGCTGCAGGGTGCATGGGGACGTGTAGATACGCATCCGACAGGTCTAAGGTGACGGCAAAGTCCATAGGTTGCACCGCGGTCTACATGCGGAAGGACGGGGCGAAGATGAACTTGTTTAGCGCGGAAAGGTCGATGACTGGGCGCCACTTGCCACCCGGCTTGGGAACCACGAAGAGGAGGCTGTAGAAGGCTGGGGAGTCGTGCCGCGTCACCACCTCTGATGAAAGGAGATGTCCAAGTCTGCCGGCCAGCTGGCGTTAGAGAAGAAACCCGCGTCACCCAAGGAGCCCTGCAGGAGATGAGCGGAGAACGCATCGCGCAGGTCCCGGAATCCAGGAGGTTGGGGGAAGAGACTGAAATGCTTATTGTGTCGCTCCGAGTCCACGAAGGCCGACGTTTTCCTCTTGAGTGGGGGGAGGATGGGCAGTCTTCCACGGGGAGAGAATCTGCGATGAGATGCGCTGCCTCGCCAAGGGACCAACCTATGGCCCAGGGTAGTCGACTGCAAATCTACATCATCCAGGGAGTGTGGGCGTCCGGACGGAGTAGGGCTGTCATCCTGGAGATGTGCCGACACCGAGTCTTCCAGGGCCAAGCTGAGGGCGTCATCCTCTAAGCACACCGGGAAGCCGCGTGGGACCAATTCTGCTCTATGTCAGTGAGTAGGAATCTCATTAGCGGTGTCCCGTCTAGTGGTCGTCGCGCTGGGGGGTGTCTACTCACCTGGGAGCGGTGACGCGAGGAGTGAACCGAAGAAGAGACCCGCAAGGTCTTCCGCGAAGAGACCGTACTGCGATGTACTGACCAGAGGTCACGCGGAGAGCGGCTGCGATGGGAGGGAACACAATCGCTTGGAGCGGGAGTGATGCCGAGGCTGGTGTCTAGCCGGAGAAGCCGAACGTCTAGGTCGTCGTGATGAGGAGAGCCGTGCCGAGTGAGGAGTCAGTCCCGTCTTTGTATGCGCCGTGGCCGGACGATCAATGGTGGCCGGGTCATGCCTGGAGGTAGGTCGAGAGTGTCGGCTTGCATCGAGACGCGGGAAGCAGTCCGCCGGCAAGTTGACCTGTCCCATGAGCGCAAACGTCATCGAGATACGGGAGTCCGCTCGGTTCGTCTATCAGTCAATGGCCTGTCCGCACCGGAGGGTAGATGGGGCGTGTCATCTCGTCTCGTCCCTTTTACTTCTATCTGACGAGCGGGCGTGCGTCAATCCAGCCAACTTGTACGGTCGTGGTCCCCTGTCACTGACCTTGGAGCAGGGCGCCGAACATCTGCGCTGGACTCATGTCGAGGTATTGGAGGGCCGTACTCCTGAAGCTGCCGCCGGGCTCCTAGCCGGGGTGCGGGTCGTGCATGCACGTTGCGGGCCAGACTCATACTGGATCCTCTCAGTACTTAACGAGTGGGCGTGCAAAACGGCCGTAGCTCTAGGGTCAGTAGAGACTTGTCTATTCCTTGCCGTCCGAGGCTCCAAAACCGGGGAAACACATCTTGGCCTATCTGTGGAAGCTGCCGGGTCAGGTGCTCGCTCTCGGGCTGCGCAGGCGCGGCGTCCTGTCCCATAAGCGCGAACGACGTCGAGGTACGGAAGTCTTTTCGGTCCTTCTATCACCTAGTGGCCTGTCCGTACTGGTGGGTAGATGGGGTGTGCGATCCCGTCGTGCGCTCAGCTCGTCTCTCTTATTTTTATCTGACGAGCGGGCGCCCTTTAGTTCAGCCGTCTTGTCCGGTCGAGGGCACCTGTCACTGACCTGAGAGCGGGGCGCCCAAAGTCTGTGTTGGACTTCAGCCGAGGATTTGGAGGGCCGTACTCCAGAAGCTGCGTCCGGGCCTGAACAGGCCATGAGGCGGGTCGTGCAAGCACGTGGCTGGCCAAACTCATACTGGATACTGTCAGTACTAAAAAAGCTGGCATGCCCAACGGCCGAAGCCCTAGGACCGGTAGGGGCTGGTCCGTCCCGTGTAGCCCGAGACTCCATGACCAGAGGAATGTAACTTGACCCATCTGTGGAGGTAGTAGGGTGCGGGTGCAGGTGCTCGCTCTCAGGCTGGTGTTGGTCGTTCACGGCTGTAGAAACCCCACAGCTGGGACCACTGCTCTTAAGCCAGGGGGTGCAGACCACGCACGGGTGAGTGGAGGCACAGCCGGAACAGGGTATGCACACGGCATGCTTATCACTCGGCCACTGAAAGTCACCACAGCGCGCGCAGGTGCGGACTTGAAAACTTGTCATAACGGAGAGTGTAGCGAACCCACGAAGGTCGAAGAGACGAACCAATACGCAGAGGCGCCTCCCAGTCACCACCACCGGTCGATGCCCCACCAAGTCCGCCATAGGCTCGACAAAGTGCAAGGTAATCCCACACGAAAGCACAGCAGGTAATCCGAGAGGTAAGCTTCCAAGCTAGCACAGAGTAACACAGTAGCTAGCACAGTTCCTAGAAGACGAGAAGCAAGTCCAAGTCACATGACAACCAGTCACACCAAACACAGCCGAAGAGAGACGTAAAGGTACACAACCATCCACATGCTAGCTAAGAAACAGACTGGCGGGAATATGGTGGGCGCGTGACCGAATGGGGATGGAAGGGAGGCTACTTGGGTTACGGGCTATGCTATAGCGCCCCTTGTTGCCTCCCCTACCATGTATGTAGGTACACAACAATTTTGGCTAAAATTATGCTAGCTAGGACACCATTCCTATCAGTAATGTCATCGGTAAAGTATTTTGAGGAAATAAACATACACGTCAGGGGTTGCATTACTGCAGCTTTTGGGGGTGTAAGTTGTACATTTTTGGGAGAGGGCCTTGCACACTTTAAGAGTATGCATCATTCAGACGGCCTCTTTGTTTATGCCTGGAGCCATTGACTTGCATGTTAACGACACACTATTTGATCACTAAGGTGACCTGCATGGGAGGTGGGTAGGCCTGATTGGGAATGGAGATATTTTACAGCCAGAGCTGACACGACCTTTTCTTAAGTGAGCTTTGTAAAAATGTTCACCTTCCTCATCATATGCTATTGTTGGAGTAAAGTGTCACATTCATTTTTACCAATCCAATGTGTACACACACACAAAACTGAAAACATTAGTGGGACCCCTGCATGTTCAGAAAAAGAGATGCAATAAGTTTTGCTGTTGAGAGCATCTGATACAACAATGCTGATGTCCTTACTACACTTTTCTACATAAATTACTTCACTTATAACAAACTCCTAATGCAACAAGCAAATTGGGGTGCCCTGTGGCGTTTTGTCATAAATATATATCCAAAGTTTACTGTACTTACTTCTGTCATGTCTGTGACGTTAGACTCTTCACGACGCGAGCTGATCACAGGCGAAGGTTGACGATTTAACACAATAGAACCTAGGTCTGTCAGCCTGCAAGAAAATAATTACGGTATTTATAATGCACTTATCTTATAATAATTATAACTCTAAGCGCACACTCACAACTCACGCACGCATGCGCACGCTTAGACAACGGCTCGCGTACCACAGAAAGTGAAATACATTACAACAGTCGACTTGGGGTGGGGAGTGTGGTGATATAGTGCTAGAACTGTTGATAGAGGTGATTTTTGAGGGCGGACTGGAAAGAGGAGAGAGAGTGTTTCTGACGGAGAGAGAGTGGGAGAGTGTTCCAGGCGGATGGACCGTATACAGAGAAGGAGTGGGGGCCGAAAGTGCTGAGTTTGGTGCAGGGGATGTGGAGGCGGAGAGGGTCGGAGGCGGAGCAGAGGGAGCGGGGAGGAGTGTAGGGGTGAAAGTAAGTTGGAGAGATAGGAAAAGGACCATACCAATACCAGTTATTCATCAATCAGAATCGGGTCAAAGAAATGACATGATACACAGATTGACATAATACACAGATCACTCATGAAACTTATCCCATCTGCAAAAGACATAGATTCTCATAAGCCCCTGCAGCAGCACAGGCTCATGAGACCCTGTGCCTCCTGCTGGAAGAGACTGGATCAGTTCAAAGCCTCAGGCTGAAGAACACTATCCCTGTTAACACTTTGGCTACTACTGTCAGGAGAAACCAACAACAGCTTACTAAGTAAGCTGCTGTCAGATTCTCCTGACAATAGTAGGCAAAGTTATAACCCATAATTATCACACTGAGGCTAAAAGCTTCAAATTTGTACACTGCCATATGCAAGCTACATTATAGTGCTTACAGATAAGGATATAAACCAATGGCTTTAGTTCAAGGGTCGTGCCAAAATAGCTTGGCACCTAGAAGCGCCAAGCTATTCTGGCACCACCCTTGAACTATTTTAATCAAACTTATTTCACACACTGGTATATTCCAAATGATAAGGGTTAACCCATTACATCCTGAGGTTGACTTTTAAAAATTTGCGTATTGTCATATGAAAGCCACATTACAGATCAGGAGATAGATCAACATTTTAGTTCAAGGGTGGTGCCAGAATAGCTTAGCGCCTCAGGCGCAAAGCTATTCTGTCACCACCCTTGAACTATCATAGTCAAATTAATTTCATGCAGTTGTGTTTCAGGATGAAAAGGGTTAAGCGAGTGAAGAACTTCCCTGTAAGCAGATCACACACTTTGTCCTTGCATTGGCTGCATGCACTAGCATGTGATGTGATCCTTCCATGACTGGAGTAACTGTGACTTCATGATGACTGAAGCTGTCTCTTCAGTGAGCAAAACAGGTCCTCAAGCTGACAGAAACCATAGGTGGCTCATGCACGCAAACAAACTACAGCTGGCCGGTCTACCTGATGACCTTTTGCTTAACCCTTATCATTCGGAATACACCAGTGTGTGAAATAAGTTTGACTAAAATAGTTCCAGGGTAGTGACAGAATAGCTTGGTGCCTCTAGGTGCAAAGCTATTCTGGCACTACCCTTGAACTAAAGCCATTGGTCTATATCCTTATCTGTAAGTACTATAATGTAGCTTGCATATGGCAGTGTACAAATTTGAAGCTTTTTAGCCTCAGTATGATATGGGTTAATGGGTGGCCTGGTTGTGAATTTAACCACCACATACCTGTGCTGTGCATCATCCCATCTGCCGTAACACAGATCAATGCCACCGATGAAAGCAATCTGCTGATCGATGGCCACAAGCTTCTCGTGGTGCGCCCACAGTAAGATACCTTTCCCTGGAATGTGGTCAGGATGGCGCAACACCTGAACAAAGGTGACACAGTTGACTTCAACGATAACCAATGAACAGCAGCGCCTCAAGAAAATATTATTCCTTCTTGTGAACTCCACTCTGTGTATCATCCAACTGTATATCTAAATACCATTTTGAAAATCTATCTGCGCAATATCTGCTAATGTATTTCTATGTGCATGCTATTTTGAACATGCCTGAATAAACTAGCAACTGCAAGCTCTAGTGCTCTTGCTCGTCACATCATCTGCCATATAATGTGTACACGTGGTTGGTCATTTCATAACGTGTACATGTGTGTGTCAGTATGTGACAACCTGCTAAATCCCAACCCTTCATAACAGATTTTGGACTTGAAATGCCCTCTAAAGTTAAAATTTGTGAGTGAAACCATCCTTTGTAATAGGAAAACAGAAAATAGAGGTTGAAAACCCTTTAAGTTAGAGACGTGAAACAGGACATTTCAGATCAAAGATCCTACTTCATGGTGATATGGAAACAATGTAGAACTGAAAAAAAGCACAAGATAGAAAGAAAGATGTCATTCTCTATGGAGAAAATTTATAAAGAAGTAAAAAAATAAAATTTAAAAAAAAAAGAAAAAAAAAAAAACGAGAACAGAAGATACATCATGACGTAAACACACACACACGCTGGCGTGTTTTACGTCTTTTTTTTTTTTTTTTTTTAACGTCATTCTAAATTTTCTCTATACAGGATGATGTCTTTTCTTTCTATCATGTGTTCTCCTCTGTTCTATGTTGTTTCCATATCAGGGTGAAGAAGGATCTTTGATCTGAAACGTGTTTCACGTTTCTAACTTAAAGGGTTTTTGACTTCTATTTTCTGTTTTACTTTCGCATGAAACTCTTGCGGAAACAGTTTTACTACATCATTTGTAATGAAAATCTATCATGTAAAACTCTCTGATTTTGCCAGGCTAAATTGTGTAAAAAATGATTCTGATACCTTGATGTTCTCATGCTTGCCCATAAGAATCTGTTTGCTGTAAATGCTCTTGATCATCAGGGCAGCTTCAATCTCTTTGTACAGCAGAATAAACACTTTCACTCCCAGCTTCTGAAAACGGAGCAAACATTTCTGCTGTATTAACCTTTTTCATCCTGATGCACTACTGCTTGAAATAAATTTGACTATGATAGTTCAATAGTGGAGCCAGAATAGCTTGGCGCCTGAGGCACCAAGCTATTTTGGGGGTTAACTGAAACCGTACTGAGTCAAAGGCTTCTGATCAATTTGAAGCAACAAATACACATTCTTTGCAGCCAACATACCTCCAGTATTACATGCTCCAAGATGTGCTAAAAACTGGGATGTACTAGTGTTTGCAAGCAAAAGTGGTCCTAAATGGCATGCTCTCTCAAAGAGAAACTGATAGAAAAATTAATTTTTCTCTAAAATGTATTTTTTCGAAAAATACTTACCGATGCCATTACTACAATGGAACAACCTATAGCTAGCGTAATTTTAGCCCCAAAAATTACGATGTGTACCATTAGAGCCAGGGGAGGCCACCAAGGGTACCGTGGTCTAGTACCTGGGTAGCCTCCCTTCCCCCGCCGACATGTGAGCACCAGCTCACTACCAATCCAACCAGTTCTTTCATTCAACTGAGGAGCGGCTAGCGGGGCAGGTGGGAGGGTCGTCCGAGTAATGGCATCGGTAAGTATTTTTTGAAAAAATACATTTTAGAGAAAAATTAATTTGTTTCCTCAAAAACATTACCGATGCCATTACTACAATGGAGAATGGCGAAGAGGAGGAGGGTGCCGCGTAACCCAGTAACCGACCAAGCTAGCAAGACCCGTCCTCCTTGGCGCGCGCTCCCGATAATTTTAGCTAAAGGTTTACCTACGGCACCGAGGGTGCCGGGAGGGAGTGTCGCGCCGCCGCAATGTCCCCCACCAGGGCCAGGTTGTCTCGCTGGCCAGCCAGGTTACGGAAGTAGAATCGGGTGAAGGTAGACTCGGTCCGCCAGCCAACGGCCGTCACGATGTCTCGAACAGCGCAGTTGCGGTCGAAGGCGAGGCTTGCAGCCATGGCTCTGACCTCGTGGGCCCGGATGTGGAGTCGCTTGGCAGCGTCAGGGCAGAGGTCCTTGTAGGCGGAACGTATCACCCATCTTAGCCAGGAAGAGATCGTCTGGGCCAAGATATCTTGTCTACCTGGGGACAGAGGAAGAAAAAGGCGGGTGCGTCCCCGGCGGAGCGGCTTGGTACGGCGCAGGTACACTCGTAAGGCTCTCACCAGGTCCTGTTGTCCGACTTCCTTGCTCGGGTCGACTGGCTTCAGCGGTCGAATGGTGATCACCTGGGGGGCTGTCAACGGAGACTGGTTCTTGGCCAAGAAGGCTGGGTACGTTAGCAGCTGCACGGATCCATCCGACCTGTACTGCAGGCAGTTGGGGAGTACGGAGAGCGCGTGCAGCTCACTCACTCTGGAGGCTGTAGCTAAGGGGAGAAGAAAGCAGGTCTTCCGCGTGAGGTCGGCCAGGCTTGCCAGGTGAAGTGGCTTGAAACGCTCAGCCAGGTGAGTACCCAGGGCAGGTCCCAACGTGGGATCAGGGAGTGGAGGGCTGGTCGCTGGATGCCGAAGTGGTCCATGAGGTCCGCGAGGTCTTTACACTTGCCAGGATCCACTCGGCCCAGGTGCCGGTAAGTGTCGGCGATCATAGCAAGGTAGCCCCTGATGGTGATCGGCGCCAAGTGCTGTTCGGCGAAGAGCCAGAGGAAGAACTCGGCCAACTGGGGGGAAGTCAGATCGGTAGGGGAGAGGTGATGGAGGGTGCACCAGGCTCCTAGCACTCTCCACTTTCCCTCGTAGACTCGAAGGGTCGAGGGTCTGCGGACTGAAGCGATAGCTGCCACTGTCTCACGCGAGAAACCTCTAGCGGCGAGGGCTTGCCGCACAATCTCCAAGCGTGAAGTAGCAGTCGTTCGGGGCACGGATGGAAAGCGGCTGCCGTGGCTGCTTGAGCATCGTGTGAGGGGTGGGAAGCCGTAGAGGGGGTCCCGTGGCGAGATTCAGGAGGTCGGTGGTCCAGGACTTGGTCCAACAGAACGGCGCCACCAGCAAGAGGATCGCGTTGCATCCCTTCAGTTTGAGCAGGACCTTGGGGTAAGCATAAGCACAGAGACCATCCCAGGGGATGGAGAGCGCATCGACCGCCCAGGCTAGGGGGTCCGGCACAGGCGAGACAAACAGGGAGAGCTGGTGGTTCCACCTTGTCGCGAAGAGGTCGATAAGGGGGGGCTCCCACTCTGTGCAGATCATCCGAAAGATGTCCGGGCGTAGCGTCCACTTGGTGTGGAGAAGCTGACCGCTCCTCGAGAGGGAGTCCGCGAGGACGTTCAGGTGTCCGGGAATGTGTCTCGCTCGGAGGGAGATGCCGCGATCCTCGCACCAACGGAGGAGTCGGTAAAGAAGAATGCAGAGGGACGGAGAGTGGGTCCTGCCCTGCTTCTGAAGGTAGGACACCACAGTGGAGTTGTCGGAAAGGATGAGGAGCTCCCGTTGTCCGATCGTCGTTTCCCACGCGAGGAGGGCTTGCCACACCGCCTGTAGCTCCAGCCAGTTGATGTGCTTGACCGCGAATTCCTGTGGCCAGATGCCGGAGGCCGTGGCAAACGTCGGCAGAAGGTGAGCGCCCCAAACGGCATGGCTGGCGTCGACGCACAGGGACAACTGCGGGGGTGGGGTAAGGAGCGGGACTCCGGTCGCAAGCCAGACAGGGTCTCATCATCATCATCATCAGTCCCTTGCCCGAACTGGGCGTTGGGGGGACTGAAAGGCAGCAGCAACAGACAGTGCTCTCCACTGAGTTCTATTTTGGGCGGTGGCAAGCAAGTCTGACATCTCGAGTTCGGTCCATTCTTTTATGTTTGCGACCCAACTCTTTCTCTGACGACCTCGCCGACGACTTCCTTCGAGAGTGCCTTGGAGGATAGTCTTGGACAAGGTGTTGTGTCGGGTCACGTGGCCAAACCAAGCAAGCTTGCGCCGTTTCACGGTTGCCAGAAGGGGTTCATGTGGGCCCACCAGGGAAGTGACGATGCTCCGTACATATTCGTTGGTCTTGTGCTCGCGGTACGAGATGCGGAGCAACTTCCTCAGGCACTTGTTCTCAAAGGCCTGGATTTTCTTTTCTGAGTCTGCAAGCAGTGTCCAAGTCTGCCCAGCGGCAAAGGTGTGGAACGAGCAGGGGAAGCACCAGAACGGGGGCCTCGATGTCGGCGGTCGAAGGACGCCAGTGAAGAAGCAGGTGGAGCTGAAGCGGGCGCGAGTAGAGTCGGCCAAGGGGGAGGAGGTCCGCAGCCGCACTCATCAGGCCTAAGAGCTGCAACCAGACTCTGGCAGAGACCGTCTCCTCCTGTGAAACTGCAAGGGCCAGGGCCGCCAGCTTCTGGATCCGTGGTTCCGGGAGTCGTACCAGAATGAGGTCCATGAGGAACTCCATGCCAAGGTGGACAAAACGGCGGGACGGGACGAGATCCGACTTGCCTAGGTTGACGATGAAGCCGAGGCTGTCGAGGAGGGCCCGCAAGGCGTCTCGATCCGTCTCCAGGGCGGGTGCCGACTGGTTGCGTAGGAGCAGATCGTCGAGGTAGTTCGAGGAAGGACTCGACGAAGTCCGCCTGGCCTTGGCGACGACGCCATCCATGATCCGGGTGAACACCCAAGGGCTGAGGTTGAGAACTGATAAACGACGCCGTCGAAGGCGAAGCGAAGATAGCGTCTGGACGCTGGGTGCACTGGGACATGAAGGTAAGCGTCTGCGAGATCCAGGCTGACGGCGAAGTCCATGGGCCGCACCGCGGCGCGCAGGGCTCTGGCGGTTTCCATGCGGAAGGGCGGAGCTGTGATGAACGCGTTCAGGGCAGAAAGGTCGATAATGGGACGCCACCTGTTGCCGGGCTTGGGGACGAGGAAGAGGCGACTGTAAAAGGCGGGCGAGTCATGATGCTTCACTACCTCCGTGGTGTTCTTCCGCAGCAGAGCGGAGATCTCTTCGCGAAGCGCTGCAGCCTTGTAGCCATCCGAAGAGGCAGCCGTCCACACGGGGCTGCGACGCAGCGGCGGAGGAGTCCGAAAGGAGAGCAGGAGGCCCTCGGAGACAGTGGGGAGGATCCACGGGTCGTCGGGGAACAGCGACCGCCACACGTCGCTGTAGAGGGCAAACCTCCCGCCGACTGGAGACCCGGGAGCGGTCGGCGGGGGTGCAGGAGGGCGAGAGTCACCTGGCCCGGCCCCGCGGCGGGCAGGCTTGGGCCAGGCAGGGGCGGAGGCGGGGTCGGGGGGCGGGCCAGCGCGGCGGGCGGCGGGGAGACACAGGGGAAGGCGGCGACGTCGGGAGCGCGGGGCCTGGGCGGGTCTGGAGGACCGCAGGGCACGACCCACGGCCTTGCGGGCTGCTTGAAAGCGGGCGGAGGAGGCGCGGGAAGGCCAAAATTCCTTATTAGCGTCCTTCACCAACTGCCAGGTAGGACCGAAGAGAAGGGGATCACCGAGTGGAGCTTGACGCAGCTGTCTCCGTAGATCCTGCGGGATGTCGGGGCAGACGGCAAGCACGGCATCACGGCGGAGCAAATCGCAGTTCGTGGCAGCGGCCATGGAGTTGACGGAAGCGTGATACGCAGCCCGGTTAGCGGCCGTAGCCAAGGCGAGGAGGTCCCCTACCAGCGGCGAAGCCGAGAGGTGTCCATCCCGTTCCAGAAGGCTGATGATAGCTTGCGTGGTCAGGTCGAGGAAACCCGCGCAGGAGAGGGCGTTGCGTATGAGAACCGCCGTCCGTTCCAGTCCGGGAGAAATGCAACGGCAGGTGTGATGGCGCGAACGGGAGCGGTGAGACCGACGAGTGGAGCGTCCGTGCGAAGTGGAGCGGCGAGAGCGAGGACGAAGACGGGAAGGGGAGCGGGAGTGGGAACGGCGGGAGGAGGGACGCCGGGGAGGGAGGGGGGAAGACGGCGGCCGGGGGCGCGGAGCCGGACGGACGAACGAAGGAGGAACCCAGCGGGGGGAGCGCCGCGCGGAAGAAGGCACCTCCACAGGCCGAGGGGAAGAACGACGAGGCAGGTGAAACGTCCGGGAAACTGAAGCCACGGGCGAAGACGGACACGAAGGGCGAGAAGGGACCGAAGGAGGCTTGTAGCGGGAGGAGTGAGACGAAGACGAAGGGCTACGAGTCCGAGGCCGGGAAGACGCAGTCCTAGAGGGCGAACGCGGGCGAGGGCTGTGACGCAATCGGTCCTCCCGGGAGGCAGAATCCAGACGGCCGAGAATCCGGGGAGGAACGTCAGAAGTCGAAGGACGAAGCCGAGGGTCAGGTGACTGCGAAACATGGTGTCCAACAGCGTCGGTAGTCTTGTGAGGCTTGGGTTCCGCAAGGCGGGGCGAGCTAGCTCGCTGCGGACCTGGCTCGAGTGAGCTGGTGCGCATGGGGGGAGAAAGGCATCCCCCAACGTCGAGAGTTGGGGCTTGTTTGTTTTCCGCAGAGCAGGGTGAGCGGACTCGCTGCGGACCAGACTCGAGAGAGTGGGTGTGCAAGGGGGGAGCCTTTGTATGCCGTCCCCAACGGCGACGTAGGTGCGCGTTGGGTCTTTGGTCGGAGCATGCTTGTGCCTGCTGGAGGGCGGCGGTCTTCTGCTGTCATGCCGATAAAAACTCCACAGCAGGGCCCACTGTTCCTCCACCCAGAGAGCGCAGACATCACAGGTGCAGCTCGAGGAACAACCAGTGCAGAGGAGGCAAACGGCATGCTTGTCAGTCGGCACATTTGGTGCAGGTGACTTGAGCACTGCAACATAAAGTGACACTACAAGGCAACTGGTTGTAGCGGAAGGCCACAAGACGAACCGCGCACCGACACTTCTTACTTCGTCATAACACTGTCCCAATTCTAACTTGTG
The DNA here is from genome assembly GCA_036245525.1 of Semisulcospira habei. Lineage (NCBI taxonomy): Eukaryota > Metazoa > Mollusca > Gastropoda > Semisulcospiridae > Semisulcospira > Semisulcospira habei. Next base: position 117,333,938 of record BTPG01000006.1, on the reverse strand, counting down.
TAGAATACCCCAAGCAAGAAGGCAAGAAAGCCGGCGCACGTCGCCAGAGGCGCGGGCGCTAGCAAAACTCGAGACCTTACCTGGACATGTCGCAGGAGCAGGGGAAGAAAAGACCTGAGGTCAAAGAAGAAGTAGCAGCGGCGCCCACACATGGGAAGGCCAGCCGAACAAGGACGGTAGTTCTGCAACGAAGTAAAGGCAGCCAACGGCGAACTTGACCGAAGAGGACGAAGTAGAAGAACACCCGAGAAGCGAGGCGAAAACTCCGAGAGGCCACCGCACAAGCCGCAACAGTTAAAAAAAAACCGGTCAGGGCAGAGTCCCCACGTGGAGCGAAGGCCGGCTCTAAGCCCGAAACCAGTTCTCTCTCTGCACAAGTCTATTCCGTCTCTGAAGAGCACAGGTGCAGAGACTACGAAAAGTTCCTCGAAATTCAAAGGCACACAAGAGCAGAAAGTTCCAAGACACAGGCTAGGTAGCAACCACAGAAGGCTAACCAAGCCGACCATACACAGCCAAGGTAGTACTGCAGAGGGCTAAGCTGACACGTCTGTACGCTGTAAGCTAAAGGAAAGAACTGGTTGGATTGGTAGTGAGCTGGTGCTCACATGTCAGCGGGGGAAGGGAGGCTACCCGGGTACTAGACCACGGTACCCTTGGTGGCCTCCCCTGGCTCTAATGGTACACATCGTAAGTTTTTGGGCTAAAATTACGCTAGCTATAGGTTGTTCCATTGTAGTAATGGCATCGGTAATGTTTTTGAGGAAACAAAATGTGTCACGTCATTAACCCTTATCATTCGGAATACACCAGTGTGTGAAATAATTTGGACTAAAATAGTTCAAGGGTGATTCTGGCACCACCCTCAAACTAAAGCCATTGGTCTATACCCTTATCTGCAAGTACTATAATGTAGCTTGCATGGCAGTGTATAAATTTGAAGCTTTCAGCCTCAGTCTGATATGGGTGCACATATAGCTACAGCCACCTAAATGATGGCCTCTAATGGCAGGTGACGTCTCGTAAAGGTCGCAGCTAAAAACAGGATCTGCTGTACCCCTTTACTGCCAGTGGTTTGAAATGATGTCTCTGATACCATCACAGGCGCACATATAATAAATGAAACCAGCAAGAAGCATTAATCCTCATGAGCCCTCAAAGCTGTGAATGCTCACAAAGATCTATGTCCCTCGCATGTAGGTACAGTGTATATTACGTGTTGTGATCCAGCAGTCAACACAAATCAAATTGTCTTTCAAATCAGCAGTCATTTAACACATCTGAGATGCGCTGCATTAGGACACTGTAGCTTTATGCCATGTATCCGGATGTGGCACATATCGCATGAGTTAAACCAAGATCTTGTCACTAAGCTTGTAACATATGCTTCTCCCTCTTGCCCGGCCCAATTCTCCCCACCCCGCACACACCCTTTTCCCCTCTACTTATATTTACAAGAGTTTAAAATCAAAATGAAAGGTACATGACTGTACTTACGGCCTTTCTCTCCAGAATAACATCCAGCCTCCAGTGATCACCATCAACAATGGGTCGCTTCAAATAGATCTCCGGGCTCAACCTGCAGCACAATTCACACTCTAAACAAATGAAAATAAATCGAAATTACCCCTGTGTGCACACAGCCACCGGTACCGGTGGCTGCATGCAATAGGTGATCGTTCTTTACTGAAAGCAAACACAAGTTACATATCTGCGGAAAATTCGCCACCAAATCATCTCATCGATCCAAGTACAACAGATACAAATGGATTAAGCAAGAGACGAAGAAACTCATGAGCCCCCGCATTTACGGGGGTTCAAGAAGGTTCTTTACCTCTTGCGATATTGACCGGCATTCAGTAATATGTGTATTCCCCTGCAGTGAAGCAGTTGGTCTTGACAGGTACTCTTGTTGCTACCAAGTTTTGTCACACACTTTACAGTCAAGAAACTGCCACGGGGTTTCTCTTCAAACAACATAACATGCCTGAGCTAAGAGTCTGCAGACTAAGACCAAAATGAGAACGTACATCACTGCAAGCCCATACTGAAATGTGATTCAAGTTGGATTTTTCTGTCTAAAGGGAAACTGTGTGCAGGCGTATGGTTTTGGACCTTGGGGCTGCAAGGTCCAAAATCACAGACGGTCACACAAATGGCCCGGCCATTAACCCATATCATACTGAGGCTAAAAGCTTCAAATTTGTACACTGCCATGTGCAAGCTACATCATAGTACTTACAGATAAGGATATAGACCAATGGCTTTAGTTCAACGGTGCCAGCCTGGAATAGCTTGGCGCCTAGAGGCGCCAAGCCATTCTGGCACTATCCTTGAACTATTTTAGACAAACTTATATCACACACTGGTGTATTCCGAATGATAAGGGTTAATTAGACAATCACACATCGGCATACACAATTTCAAGAGACTTAACTCATTCAGCCCCACGCACGTATGTCCCGAATTTTGGAGGCGCCATCTAACGACGATGCGCCTGTTGCAGGAGACGGATCAACCATGATAATTCAAGGGTAGTCCCAGATTAGCTTGGCGTTGACGGGCACCAAGCTAATCTGGCACTACCCTTGAATTATCATGGTCAACCCATCTCCTGTTGTAGTGCGTCAGGGCTGAATGGGTTAAAGCACGCCTAACATACTATGAATTTTACTTGTAAAACTGACCTTTAAAAGACCCCAACCCTCCATGTTCAAATCATTTAGTTGCCGCAGAAGCTCTTCTTTATGGAGGGGGGGGGGGGGGGGGGGGGGTAGGAAACTGATTGTTAGTTTTATTGAAAGTTCAGTTTTCATAAGTAAAACTCACAATATATTTGTCACACTTTAAATCACTCCATTTCCACTTTGAAAGCAACTATTAAACTAAATAAAGACAATAAATTCTGATAAACACAACTGCACTTACTGAATAAAAGAGATTTGAATAGCACTAAATTAAATTCAACAAATACAATGCAAAAACAATGAATGAATGAATGAGTGGATGGAATATTATCATAGAGATATCAACATATTGAACCACAATAAAATGGTGAAATATCAGGCTGGGCAGATGGCAAAATAACAGAAATTAACTACTTTTGAGAAATATGAGACACTGACATACATACATAATGATGCAGATGACAACATAGGAGATTGATTGTATTGATTGATTGTACATTGCTTAACGTCCCGACAGCAACAAGGCTTTCTCAGGACGTGCCTGCACTGCTTGTGAAAAAAAAAAATAAACAGAACATTGAATGTATGTCGCCAGCCGGTCAAATACGTTAAATAAACCTAACACATGGGGCCTAAATAAAGCTAAGACCATTTAGCAACACACATCCAATATCAAGAGCTACAGGCAGTGCAGACAGTAGGGAGAGTTTTAAAAAGGCAAATACAGGTGAATGGACCTCGGGTAGACAGAAACACATGCCCCAGAATAGAGAGAAAAACCCACCCTGTGGGGCTGACCAAGGTGACCCTGGGAACTAAAAAATACCTAACCCCACCCAAGTCCCCCAGGGCAGACCCGGGTGGGGTACAACATAGGAGAGATCTAATAAAACAAATTAACTTAAATAAATGAAACGTGGAAAGTAAAAGTGAACAAAACTGTATAATTAAAATAGAAACCATAAAACAAATCGATATAACTTTATAGGGTCATAAACATGAAGTTGGCATATCAAGTCAACTTAACACAAAAAGTGCAATTGTCAACCTTCCCTCTGTATGCTCCTTTTGAGTAAAATATTTGACACCTGTGAGACAAAAACACCAGCAAAATAATGCTATACCTGTAATGCACATTTTCAAACTTATACATACAAAAATGCCACACTTAAAAAATGGATTACAATAGCTAATGCACTACAGTAGAACCTGTTTTGCACAACCATCTTTTTTTGTCAAGTGGTCTTAAAAGGAGCCTCTTAAAGAAAGACTTAACCCTTTGCGTGTCAGTAGCGGTTTTTGTCGCGATGATTCCTATTGGAATCATTGTGACAAAACCTCTTCCGACATGGAAAGGACTAAATACTAAATAGCAAAAACTGTTATCCATCGTTAGGTAAAGATCATCATCTTGACGGTCTTCCCTGGCAAGAGTGATCTCTCATGAGGGTGGTCACTCAAAATAAGCTCTGTTGTACTGCATACTTACCCACCTCACAAAACACAGAAAACCACACACACACACGCACATACACACTCACATACATAAAACACTTGTGTACACTGACACTGCATGTGAGTGTACAAACGCATGAACACCACCTGCATGTAAACATACATGCATAACCTTTTTCGTGTGTTCATGCCATTCCTTGCATGAAACACTTACATATCATCAAACATGTAAGCTAATCGTGCACATGCACAATGTGGAATGACTGATGAGATTGAAGGGCAATATATGTGTTACAGTCAATCCATAAAATCAGGAAATTCATGAATTTCCTAATGTGTTCAGGAAATCCATGAATTGCCTGTGACCCCCAGTCATTACAAGAAATAACAAACAAAAAAATTCAGGCATTTCATGAATTTCCCGAACATGGCATCCATTTTATACATGGATTTCCTAAGCTGCTTCTGTAATGCGTGAAGTGTGATTTTCACATTTTATCAGCATTTTACCCACATTTGTCGACCTGTTATGACCCTTTACCTTTTAGAGGGGCCAGCTATTTGGTTGTGATGCATAGGGTTAGTATTAGGAAATTTATGAGTTTCCTGACTTTGTAGATTGACTGTAACATATGCATGTCAAAGGAACTGGGTTGACACAAATTACTTAATGGCACACTGGCGAAATGTTATGTAAACCAATTAGACAGCCAATATGACAGGCACAGTAATATGTTTGCTCTTTCATGCCAATAAACTTTGGTAAATGAGTCAGCTCTGAGAGTCAAAAGTATTAGTAACTTGTCTGCTGCACAAGTAAAAAACATTGTGCTTTTAAATTGTCAGAAACAATATTTACCCACACACCAGAAATTTCTTTGATAACCGGTCATTAAAGACCATCATTTACAGGACTACAGCAACCTAAATGATGATCTTTAAAAATGGGGACACTGTTTGCTCTTTGTTACGTGGTGGAGTCGTAGTCGTAGTATGAAAAACACACCAGACGCACGCACGTAACGTTCTTTTAAATAACCTTCATTCAGCTGCAACCCGTCACACGTGGCTTAAGGATGTAGGCTACACTGGGGTAACAGTTCCAACAATATTTTAATTCAGCGATGCGATCTCCACACAATGCATTCCCAAATGCATCAAGCACTGATACAATGTCTCCTCTGAAAATGGCAACACTGGCGACACAAAGTTCCTCACACAACGTACACCACCGTTACGCTGCGTCTCTCACAATGTACACCCTATATGGGCCACATACCTACGATAAACTGTGTGTCCGTACAACTGACAATGTGTGACAATGTACACACGTGCTTCCTAGCACCAACTTTTATAGTAAAACGACTTTCCAGAAAAATCTAATGAATTTACACAACGCACCCAATCAGAACGGAACACGTAACTGAAACTCATAAACATTAATAAAAAAAATGAACTTTCTAGAATAACTACAATAGTCTACAAAAATTTGACTGCTCATTTCAGCCCCAAATCCCAGTGTGTAATGACGTCACACAAAAGTATGGCAAACCGATAACGACCTTTCAAAACACACACTGAACGGTTGTTAATTTCACGCGCACAGAAAATAACATGTTGCAAAATGTTGCCTACTCCCCGACTCACACATACGAGGTCACAAGACAGCGCGACCTTGCTTGAACGTTCTGGTTAATTCTCAACGAATCTACGCATTCCATAAATCGACCGCTCTTCTCCGTGCGACTTTGCTAGAAGCTTCCGGACTAAACCTAGCGTATCATAACAAAACCAACTCTGCTATCTGCGCGAACAATAAAAAAATCTTACTGAAAAGGTACGTGATTCGCAAACATGATAGCTCAAATAAAAATCGGATCGTTTCCTACGATTAACACATGCATGCTCTCACACAGCAACACAACCACAATCGTAACACTCTTGAAGACTTCTCTTGAGAAGGCCTGTCTTGTAAGAGCACTTTTTAAGCAGACGCTACTTTTCAGGTCTGGCACAAGCACTTTTTAAGCAGACGCTACTTTTCAGGTCTGGCACAATCCTGATGACTACACTAGTGGATTTTGGCTTGTGCCTAATTAGTGTGGCACCTCTAAAGCTGCCATGGTTATCAGACACTATCATGAGCTACGACTGACTATCCATTCCACTCCCTGCAATATGTGCTTGAAATGACAGATACAGAGAAATTTTTAAAAAGTGCGGCTCTCACCACCAGTCCGTTATATAGATCTCTTCCTTGGCTTTCTCCAGAGCTTCTGCAACCGCTTCAAAGTATGACCGTGCATCGACAAACCTACACAGAACATAAGAAAACAGGCACCTAAAACAAAACTTCTACTACCTCTTATTCTCTCTCTTTGCAAAGGGTACCAACTAAAAAATAGACGCAAATATTAACAAGAAAAACAAAGCCCTTATGACTCACAAGCATAACCAAACCACAAAACTAATGCAAACTTTGTGACCTTGACCTTTCCAACCGGCCACTGAAATCAGCAAGTGTTCAAGTGTCTTAACATATACGCAAAGGTTTAGCTTCAGTATGTGCAAAACCCATGGTTTCTCCAAATGCATGCATCTTGCAGATTTGTCAGTCTCTCATGACCTTTGACCTCTCCGAGGGGACAGCCAAATTTGTGTGCTCTGCAAGGTATCATAATCACCTAATTTTGTGCTAAATTTGATTGAAAAGTTTGCAAAAACGCTAATAAAAACTGAAATTGCACACAAAACACATTTTTCATAAATTTATTGACCTTTTAATCCTTATTATTTGGAATACACCGGTGTCTGTGTGTGAAATAAGTTTGACTAAAATAGTTCAAGGGTAGTGCCAGAATAGCTTGGCGCCTCTAGGCGCCAAGCTATTTTGGCACCACCCTTGAACTAAAGCCTTTGGTCTATATCCTTATGTGTAAGTGCTATAATGTAGCTTGCATATGGCAGTGTACAAATTTGAAGCTTTCTAGCCTCAGTACGATTGGGTTAAGACCCTTCATCTTTTTTTGAGCGGCCATCCAAATCATTACACATAGGAAGTTTTTACCATCAGGCATCTACACAAAGTTTGGGTCTGAAATTATAAACAATTATAAAAAAAAACTATTTTTGTCAAAATATGGCTGTTTTTTATCAGTACATAGACTCACTTTTCTTATATCACATGAGCCAAAGAGCATGTAGATTTTATAGTACATGATCTACCGCAGACAACCATGTGGCAGAGAAAGGCACAAAATGAGTCCCAAGAACACTAGTCATGAGTGACTTGCTCACAGTACTTGGGCTACCACAAGTAATGTGTATAGGGCTGGTAGCAAGGTCCTTCCTAAAAGCATCAAAGAAAATATTGTACCTGATAATTTGACATACAGAACTGCACAATGAAGCAAGCAAGTGTACTTACCAGCGAGCATACGAGTTGTCACGATCAGGCGCAAATGACCCAAATCTTTTCGGTTTGGTGAACTCAGCAGCCTCTGTGTTTGCAGTGTTCTGAATTGCATCAGCCCACTCTCTGGCTTTGCGATATGTCCAGCACTTGATAAGCAGATTTCTATTGAAAAAGATTTTTAAAAAGATGTTAAATCTGAATGAAATATTTTCTACAGATCTTAACCCATATCATACTGAGGCTAAAAGATTCAAAATTGTACATTGCCATACGCAAGCTACATTATAGTACTTACAGATAAGGATATAGACCAATGGCTTTAGTTCAAGGGTGGTGCCCGAATAGCTTGGCACTTAGAGGCGCCAAGCTATTCTGGCACTACCCTTGAACTATTTTAGTCAAACTTATTTCACACACTGGTGTATTCCGAAGGATAAAGGTTAACAGACAAAAAAAGTCAGATCTTTAATATAAAAATCTGGATCTCTTACTAAAAAAAAAAAAAAAGAAAAAAAAACATAAAATTAACAGTACAATAAAAACAGAAAAACATCAGCAACAAATAATTTAGCAATGTGTATGGAATGCCTATAATGTAAATAATTATTTAACTCATTACTACATCACAGTTCTAGAGACAGATTGACCGTGGTAGTTCAGGGATGGAATCAGAATAGTTTGATGCCTACTGGTGCCAAGCTAATCTGTCAACTATTTAGGATGATCCACATGTCAGGGCTTTATGGGTTAATACATTTGAGACTTGCTGCATGTGGATAAGCGGCAAAAGCCACACATCCAGATGCAGCATGTCTTGAACGAGTTAAAATTGCTTTAACAAAAATTGTATTTCAAATTATGTTTAAACAATGAAAGACTTCACTTCTACACAATTTTCCCAGGTGAGAAAAAAAAATCATAAATATTATTAGATTAGTATCATCATTATTATTTTATTTATTAATATTATGCACACCTGTTGAGATTAGAAATGAGGACGCCATGTTTTGCACCAGTGGCACTCATCCCACATTCGACTCTGAACTCATGGTCCATGAGCATGACGTCACTGATGACCCCATCCTCTGGGCGCACATAGGCAAGAAATGTATCTTTTAGCACCAGCAATCTATAGAACAGAAAAAAACAACATAATAGAGGTCAGTAAAATCAGTAAAATTACTGTTCATCTTTCACACAAGCAGTGGATTAAAAGTCCAGACCAAAACTAAAACGCTAACAGTAGTTGTAAGGTAAATTTTCCTGTTTATCTATATCACTGTGCACTCCCCGCCCCCCACTAAAAAAAAAAAAAAAAAAAAAAAAAAAATTGTCTGGCCAATGATGAAGGGGTGAACAGGTTTATTCTAATCATCACCTCTGATTCCAAGTGCCAGCAAAATGCACTTTCTGCAGACATCCACAGCAGCCAATGCTAATGCGCCGCCCCCCTGAACATTTCTTGATAAAGCCTTCCTTAGCCTTCGGGCCGAGTCGTGCGACGAACGACAGGTGGCTCACTTCCAAGAACTTGAGCTGCAATGCAAGTAGAGGTTTTCCTCTCATGAGAAGTATGTAAAATTATTCACAAATCTGACATGATCTTTAACCCATTACATCCTGAGGCTGATTTTGTAAAATTTGCTTATTGTCCTATGAAGGCTACATTACAGATTAGGAGATAGATCAACTGTTTTAGTTCAAGGGTGGTGCCAGAATAGCTTGGCGCCTCAGGCGCCAAGCTATTCTGGCACCACCCTTGAACTATCAGTCAAATCAAGTCAAGCAATGGGTGTATCAGAATGATAAGGGTTAATTAAATGGACTGACAAACATGCAATATACAAATGTACTGCAAGCTTGTCTGTCCTAATTCAATTGTGTGAAATTGGTGCATTTTTTTTACTTTCTGCTTATTAACCATCATCTGCTTGGAGAACAAACTGTAATGAAAAAAATCATGACAAACTTTTGCCGGCAAAACTGTGCATGTATAAAATGAGGTAATGTAGAGTACTTGCACAAAAATCTAAAGTTAGAAAATCCAAATAAAGGAACCGAAATAACCCTACAACGGAAGCATGCTTCAGAGTTGCAAAAGTAAAAAAAAAAAAAATACTGCTGTATCCTTGCTACTGCAAAACCTGTTTTAAGTGACCACCATTATGAGATTATCATCTGTCATTACCGACCATCTGTCAGGTGGCTGTAGTCCTTCTCTTGAAAGAACCTCTCTTTTAATGCCACTTTTTTCTTGCAAAGGGTGGTTGCTGAAAACATGTTCAACTGTAGACCATATTCCTTTCTTTCCTGGTTATTTTACTGCATTTTCCAAACTCTGCTATCACTCTTGTGTCTGGATTTTAAAGCAATTGATTTGTTACTTACTGTTTCTGGGTGGTTTTTATAAGACTTGCATAGCAGCAGGTTCTGCAGATATTTCTCCAGTTGTTCCTACAGTGACAAGAAAAGGTTTACACTGTCACTTTAACCCATATCATACTGAGGCTAAAAGCTTCAAATTTGTACACTGCCATATGCAAGCTACATTATAGTACTTACAGATAAGGATATAGACCAATGGCTTTAGTTCAAGGGTGGTGCCAGAATAGCTTGGCGCCTAGAGGCGAAAAGATATTCTGGCACTACCCTTGAACTATTTTAGTCTAACTTTTTTCACACACTGGTGTATTCCGAATGATAAGGGATTTATGGGTATCTTTCACTTGTATACTTGTATTGACAAGACAGTGGCCTAGGAACATTTTTCTTGGAAAGGAGGGGGGGGGGGGGTGGGGGGGTGGGGGGGGAGGGTTGGCCAACATGCCTAATTTCTTACATTTTACTTCTAGCCTCCCAAAATGTCAATCGGGATAGGGGGAGTGGGCTGGGGTTGGGGGGATGCAAAGGCATGTGACAGTACATGTGGAAAAAACAAGCATAATAGCAAATTCTTCTCATTTTTTGTTTCTCCGTAAGTTGTTATTTTTGTCTCCATATGATGACGAACAAAACCACCACCACAATGGGAATATGTCAGCTTTACTAGCCTTCTTCAGCCAATACTGCCATGTGACTAGATGTATTTTTTCCGTGCAAAAAAAGAAAAAAACCCAAAACTTCTGATTTTATTTCTGAAAAAAACAAAATATTTTTTTCTCTCCAAAATTACAAGGAGCAGCAGGGATGGTGGATCCCTTTACATTTTTTCATGGGGGGGGGGGGGGGGGGGGGTAGGGCCAGCGGCTTTGGCCCCTCAGTTCCTACGCCACTGCAAGATATTGCAAACAAATGGTTCATATAAAAACGGAAAACAGGATGAAACAAAACAAACCCATCACTTAAAAAAAAAAGTAATTAACAACCAAATGTAGGTGATACAATGCACATATTTTCAGCAGATGGCTGGCAGTCAAAGCCATTCAAGTTCCTATAAGCAAAAGGTCCTTTCGCTGGCCCACACTCACTGGGTTACACTCATGCTGACCACTGCACAAAAGATGCACTGATTCCATGAATACTTGCAATTTGCACCCATGAAATAAATTTCTTGTTATCAAAAATGGAAACCTAAAGCCACCCGCCCCCCCACCACCCCCCCCCCCCAAAAAAAAAAAAAAAAAAAAAATTATTAATTAGTATCAGTCAAACTTACCATACGCTGATGTATGTGCTCTTCTCTGATCAATGGCTCTGGCCTCAGCGGGAATCGAACACTAGTCTGCCTTTGCCACTCTTTTTTCAGTGACTTCTTGCGCTCTTTTTCTCTGTTGGAAAATAAAAATTAACCCATTGTGCTTTTGCAGTCTTCATTAATTCAGCACACACACAAAAAAAACAACTTGGCTGTCACAGGAACATGGATTCAAAGAGGGGTCAGCAAAAGGCATAGATCCTCAGGGGCCCCTGCAACAGCGGGGGTGCATGAGGATCTATATCTCTTGCAGATGGGTGGTGTTTACATTTTCTCAGTAGTAAATGGCTTAACTCTATCGAGACGTGCCGCATCCGGATTCGTGCTTTACGCCGCAAATCCAGATGCGGCACGTCTCGAAAGAGTTAATGACTTAATCTTGCAACTTTTGGAGGTGTCCATAAGGCCTGCATAACAGCTGTGGGCACTGCATCAGCCATAATACACTGACTAGCAAAGGAAATGCCACATCACTGGAAACACTGAAGAATTTCCAATGATGTCACATTTCTTCTGCTCATCAGTATACATATATTTCGAGGGTGAGTTCCAGATTAACTTGGCAGGTTACACTATGTCAAGCCAATCTGGCACTACCCTTGAATTATCAGCAACAAAGTATCTCCTCCTGTGAAATTTTAAAGGCAAATGTGCTAAAACACTCGATTCATTTTCAATGCTGAGTGCATCAGAATGACTTTGTCCTTAACCCTTTTCATTCGGAATACACCAGTGTGTGAAATAAGTTTGACTAAAATAGTTCAAGGGTAGTGCCAGAATTGCTTGGCGCCTCTAGGCACCAAGCTATTCTGGCACCACCCTTGAACTAAAGCCATTGGTCTATATCCTTATCCGTAAGTACTATAATGCAGCTTGCATAAATGGCAGTGTACAAATTGGAAGCTTTTAGCCTCTGTATGATATGGGTTGATCCCCTCACCACCACTGCCAGGGGATGCAGATTGTGTTTTTGAAACAATTGTCAATTCAACCTCAAAGATCCTGGTTTGTCACAAAAACATGGAGACACAGTTGTTTCAGCAAGAGACAAAGAGGCATAGACACTGATGAGACCCCCGCAACTGCAGAGGCTCATGAGGATCTAGACCTCTTGTAGCTGTGCTATGTTCAGTTTTTCTCGGTAGTGAAGGGGTAAAAATATTTTTAAAAGTCAATGAATAGCCTGCATATACAATGTATATCTCCATACCCGCCACTTCTGGGTAGAGGCATTTTCACCCTGGCTCTAAAGAATGCCAGTGCATCGTGAAGCTGGCGGAAGTGCTTGTAGCGACGATAAATGGTCCACGCATGTTCCCCATGGGTCACCTCAATTTTGTATCTGTAAAGAAAGACAAATTATAAAAGATAAAACAACTAAATAAAAAAATTCATAAACCAGAAAATAACTAAATAAAATAACAATCATAAGGTTTAAACTGTTAAAAATAAAGGGACATGCATGTTTGCTATCTTGCGATTCTGGATTTTACAGCTTTTACAGCCAGCAAAAAAATAGTAATGAATTACACTTACAGTAGAACATGTTCTAAGCAACTACCTTTTTAAAAAAAAATTTATGAACGAGAATGGCAAAGCCCTTATGGTTCACATAAATGACTGATCCACATAATTAATCAGACTTTTATGACCTTGACTTTTTCAACTGGTCACTGAAAATAGAAATGAGCAAGGGTTCAAGCGTCTTAACATACATGAGGGGTTGGGGTTTTTTTTACTAGCAAAATACATGTTTTCTCACAAGTTATGAATTTCTAACACAATTGTCAACTTCCCTTTTGACCTTTGCAAAAGGTCAACTAAATTATGCATCTGCTACCTTTGTGATACATTTTGATTGAAAAGTTTGCAAAAACACTGATTAAACTAAAATTGTACATTGTTCACACATTTGCTGATCTCTCGTGACCCTTGATCTTTTAGACATGTGTAGAAAGGTCTTACTATCAGGTATACCAAGTGTGTGCGAAGTTAAAAATTCAATTTCTGTCAACTATTGTTTTTACCTATTTCTTGATCCCCTGTGACCTGACCATTTTAGAGAGGTCACTGAAATTGGTATGTTTATCAAGGTTTTGCCATAAAAAATTCATGGGCCAAGTTTGAAGACTGTGGCTTGAATAGTCTAAAAGAACAACAACCACCAAAGCTAAAGTTTACCACAGACAACATCTGAAAGGTGGCAACAGTAAATACTTACTTCTGCTCTTGTACATAAGCCAAAACAGTGGTCTAAAAAGACAAGTGCTCTCTCGTATCTTGAAAGGCAAAAGGTGTCACCTGTCATTAAAACAACATCATTTTATGTGGCTATGTATACATACACAACCAACTAAATGATGGTAAAATGTATTTAATGACAGATGATCTCTCATAAGGGGGGGCCGCTCACATGTTCTGCAGTACATACACTAGCTATTAACCCTTATCATTCGGGAATACACCAGTGTGTGAAATAAGTTTGACTAAAATAGTTCAAGGGTAGTGCCAGAATAGCTTGGTGCCTGTAGGCGCCAAGCTATTGTGGCACCACCCTTGAACTAAAGCCATTGGTCTATATCCTTATCTGTAAGTACTACAGTGGAGTCCGCTTAACACATATTTCTGGGGACACGGAAAATGTATTTTTCTCTAAAATGTATTTTTTCGAAAATTACTTACCGATGGCATTACTATATGGAATATACCCTTAACTTACACGATTTCAGCCTAAGACCCTTTGTGTGTACAAGGGCCGACAAGGGCCGTAACTCAGAGAGTTGTATCCAAGTGACCGGGTAGTCTCCCCTCCCTCCATCCGGTCATGTGGGCCGTGCACTTACACTTACACAGTCTTACACTTAGCGTAGAGGTGGCAAGCGGGGTAGGTGGGAGGGTCCTCCGAGTAATGCCATTGGTAAGTATTTTTCGAAAAAATACTTTAGAGAAAAATACATTGGTTTCCTCAAAATACATTACCAATGGCATTACTATATGGAAGAATAGCGAAAAAAAGGAGGGTGCCGCCCAAAAGCCCCGCCACGGCTAAAAGCTTAGCTTCGAGGGGCAACCTCCCGACGATTTCAGCTAAGAGGTACCTGTGGCGCCAGAGGCGCTCGGAGGGAGGGTTGTGATGCCGAGAGGTCTCCGATGAGGGCCAGGTTTTATCGTTGACCGGAGAGGTCTCGGAGATAGAAGCGGGTGAAGGTGGACTCTGCGCGCCACCTGATTGCTGCAACGATGTCTCTGACTGCGCAGTTGGGGTCGAATGCGACGCTGGTGACGACTGCTCTGACTTCGTGAGCCCGTATCCGCATTCTCCTGGCCCCCTGTGGGGAGACGTCTATGTAAGCGGAGCGGATGGTCCATCGCAACCAGGACGTGAACGTCTGGGCAGAAATGCCAGCTCGTCCTGGGGCTGAGGGCAGGCAGAGGCGGAAGCGGCCTGTCCTGAAGGGCTTCACTCTGCGCAGGTAGACTCTTAATGCTCGGGCCGGGTCCTGCAGCTGCAGCCGCGATGCCTGGGACCGGCTGAACCCTGTAATGGCGAAGACTCAACACCCGGGGCGCCGCCGCGGGGAGTCTATTTCTGGCCAAAAAGGAAGGATTGGTTAGAAGGAGAACTGATCCGTCGGTCCTGAACTGCATGCAGGCTGGGTCCGCCGAAAGGGCATGCAGCTCGCTCACTCTGGTCGCTGTGGCGCGGGCCAAGAGGAAGCAGGTCTTCCTAGTCACGTCCGCGAGGCGGGCCAAGGGAAGAGGTTCAAACCGACTGGAGTTCAACCAAGGCAACACCCCTGGGAGGTCCCAGCGTGGAACGAGAGAATGAGCAACTGGCCGCTGCAGTGCTAAGTGGAACATCAGGTCTGAGAGGTCCTTGCACGCTCCAGGGTCCGGTAGGCCTAATGCTGATAAGTGTCTGCCACCATCGAGAGGAAACCACGGATGGTGATTGGGGTGAAGTTCTGCTCAGTAAACCGCCACAAGAAGAACTCAGCCAGCTGAGGCGTGGTCAGAGCCATGGGGGAGAGGCGCTGGGACTAGCACCCGGACTGTAGGACCCTCCACTCTCCTTCGTACACCAGGAGGGTGGATGGTCTGCAGGCTACCGCGATCGCCTCCACTGCTGCATAGAGAACCTCGCGCTGTGAGGGCTTGCCACACAACCTCCAGGCATGAAGCAGAAGTCTCTCCGGGCAAGGGTGGAAGAGATTCTGCCAGGGCTGCTCCGGCATCGTTCGAGGCGTGGGGAGCCGGAGAGGAAGGTCGGTGGCGAGGCTCAAAGATCTGTCGCCCACGTCCTGTTCCAACTGAATGGTGTGACGAGCAGTAGGACCGTGTGGCAACCCCGTAGCTTGAGGAGCACCTTGGGCACCAGCACCAAGGGAGGATCAGTGTAGGCCATGAGGCCCTCCCACGCGAGGGGGCCTGGGATGGGCGAGACAAATAGCAGCAGCTGCTTGTTCCATCTGGTCACAAACAGGTCGATCATGGCGTCTCCCCGTGTGCACAGATCATCCGGAAGAAGTCCAGCCGACAGGACCACTCAGCGTGGAGGAGCTATCTTCGTCGCGAGAGGGAGTCTGCGAGAACATTTAGGTGTCCTGGGATGTGCCGTGCTCGAAGCGCAATCCCCCGATCCCTGCTCCACAAGATCTGGTAAAGTAGCATGCAGAGGGCCGGGCCTGAGTGCCGCCTTTCTTCTGAATATAGGCTACCACCGTCGCATAGTCGGACAGGATCAGGACTTCCTGGCCGCAGAGCCGCGATTCCCATTTGATGAGCGCCAACCACACCACCTTCAACTCCCGCCAGTTAATAAGCGTCTTGAAGGACCGATGCCCACCAGCCCGGGACGGTGCTGAATTCCGGCAGTAAGTGGGCACCCCAGCCAAAGAGGCTTGCATCCGCGCAAAGGAGAAGGGGGCGGAGGGGTGAAGAGTTGGACTCCTGTCGCCAACCAAAGCGATCTGTCCTTCTGAGCAGATGCAGCCGGATAAACAGCGGGACTGGGATCGAGGCTGAGAGATCTCCCGAGGACGGATGCCAGTGGAGCAGCACATGCAGCTGTAGTGGTTGTGAGTAGAGCCTGCCGAGGGGTAACCGGTCCGCCGCGGCACCGATTAGACCCAAGAGCTGGAGCCAGGTCCTGCCGGGACCGCGTCCGCTAGAGAGACCTGAAGTGCTAAGGCCGCCACCTTCCGGATCCGGTAGACATACCCTGTTGAGGTCGGTCAGGAATTCCATGCCCAGGTGAATAAACCTGCAAGACGGCACCAAGTCCGACTCCCCTCACTGACGATGAACCCGAGCCGGCGAAGAAGCTCTAGGAGAGCATCCTTGTCCGCCCTTAGCGAGGCCATGTCCTAATTCTAGAGGAGCATGTCGCCGAGATAGTTGGAGGTAGGGCTTGATGAACCTGCCCGGCTCTGGCGACTACGGCATCCCTAATCCTTGAAAGACCCAAGGGCTGAGGTTGAGCCTGTAGGGTAGGACCCCACGAAAGGCGAATCGCAGGTAACACCGAGAGGCCGAGTGCCTGGGAATGTGCAGGTATGCGTCAGACCGGTCGCGACTGACCGCATAGTCCAAAGGCTGTACCGAGGCTCGTAAGGTACTTGCTGTTTCCAAGCAAGGAGGGGGCGACAAAAAACTTGTTCAGGGCCGAGAGGTCGATGATAGTCCAAAGGCTGTACGTAAGGTACTTGCTGTTTCCAAGCAAGGAGGGGGGCAACAAAAAACTTGTTCAGGGCCGAGAGGTTGATGACCGGTCGCCACTTGCCGCTGGGCTTCGGAACCATCAAGTGCTGACTGTAGAACGCCGGGGAGTCCTGTCGAGCTAATACTTCTGTGGCGGCCTTCTGGAGCAGCGCGGCCATCGCCCCTTGAAGAGAGTCTGCCTTGCACTGGTCGACCGGTACGCGCGTCCCGAGCGGTGAGCGTCTCCGCGGGGCCGGGATCTGCAACGAGATCCGAAGTCCTGCCGAGAGCGTATCGAGAATCCCCGGGTCTTCCGGCAGCAGCGAACGTCACTCGTCACTGTGCCTTGCTAGCCTCACACCGACTGGAGTCCCTGTCGGGATCGGTGGGGCCAAAGTCGGGAGAAAGTCACTGTCCTAACCCAGGAATGCCCGGGAGCCGAGGACTGGAGGAGGTGGGCACGACCAGCGGGGGCCTGACGTCTGGGTCTGGGAGGTAGTTTGGCAACCAGCTGGGAGGCGGGTCTGAAGCTCTGCAGGGCGCGACCCCTGTCCTTGCGGGGAGCTGGAACTGGGAGGAATCTGCACCGGGAGTGCTCAGCCACAGGTATTTAGCTGAGTCCTAAACCTCTTGCCAGGTAGAGCCAAAGAGGAGAGGCCTCCCCAAAGGAGCACGGCGACGCTGAGTGATGAAGGTCGAGGGGGTGCCAGGGCAACTCTTCAACATGGCGTCTCATCTCATCAGGTCAATTCGCTGCCGCCGCCGCCAAAGGGTCGGCACACGATCTACTGTCACAGCGAGAGAGGATGTCCATCAACGCGCCTCGTTCGGTCGCTCCCAACTCCTCCACACTCCGCACCACCGGCAGCATGGCCAGGTCCAGAAATCCCACACAAGCCAGGGAGATCTGAATAGACTTGCTGAGTGGTCCAGACTTGGGAGGAAGAACCGACGGGCGGGTACCTTGCCTCCAGCTTGTAACTCCGACGCAGGGTCCACCACTGGGAGAGAGCAGGCGAAGGCTTGAGCGTGTCCCATGTACCAGGTATGCCGAAACTTGAAAGCGACGCCAGTCGGCCAACGGGCGCCCGCAGAGAAAATCCCTATCCCGCAGCATGCCCTGGCATAATTATGTGCTCATCCAGGCATCCGAAAGATCTCTAATCCCAGGGGCTGAGGCAGAGTCTTGAACACTTCGCCTGAAACGGGGCGTTGACCGAGGCCACAGCCTTTCTCTGAAGTGGTGGCGAAGGCGGGCATCCCTCCAAGGGAAGAATAGCTGAGGTCGTACGTGCTGCCTCGTCTAGAGCTCGTGGAGTCTCAGACAAACCTGGTGTCTCTCCTGCCGTGTCGGATGCAGAAGCGCTGCGAGGTCAGGGGCCCAGAAAGAACAGCGCTGATGCAGAGTCCTCCGGGTGCAGAGTGAGGATGTCTTCATTCAATTCGAAGCCGTGGGCAACACAGAAACCAGATCCCAACAAGGAAAAACACTGTCCGGCGGAGACCATCAGGGCCTATCCGGCGAGTGCTCAGGGAGTCCGTGCACCGGGCGAGAGTCAGGGGAAAGCCAAAGGCGCGCAACTGCTGCTGAGGTCCGGGCACTACCCTAGCGCAGACTGGCGGTCTTGCTCGGAAGATGAGAGAGGGAAGACGCCCCATATGCAAGGCCAGAGAAGCCAGCGGGGAGTCGTGATGAGTTGTCCCAAGGCATGCTGAGGGGAGCTTCCAAGGAGCGAGGAATGCGAGGGGAGCCCTGGCTGCACCGAGAGAAGGAGACCAACGCCGAGGTGAAGGGTTCCTCCTGTAGCGGCGACTGTCTGAGCACACCTCCCTACTAGGAGGCCTGCAAGTGCTGAGGGTGGCTGACGGACAGCTTCTAGTGGAAGCTAGCGCAAGAGTATGTGTCTTTCGAGTGCTCTGTCTCTCGGTCGCCCCTTGCGGAGGACCATGCGAGACTGGCAAAGATCTCTCCGTCACCCCTTGCGAAGTGCCATGATGGTGTGGACTCTCCCGGACATCGCTATGAGAGGGCTAACTGGACTGAATCCAGTGTCCTGTGGGAAGTGGGTCCCACCATCTCCGAGATCGCACAACGGCACAGAGATGTGGGCAGCGCGGGGGCTAAAGGTGCTTTAATGTTACGCACTGACCTGTCACTGTCCAACGGCGTGGTAGCATCGTTAGCCCCTGAGTGGCCACGCCGATAAAACTCCCACAGCTGGGACCACTTCCGCTCCTTCCACATAGCGCACTGAGCGCAGCTACGGGCCGAGGAGCAGCCAGAACAGGGAAGACACAGAATATGCGAGTCCATAGGCCACTGGAACCCTTTACATGTCCTGCCTGTGCGAAGCTGCGTACTGCAACACAAAGCAGAAGCCATGAAAGCAACCGCTCGGGGCCAGAACGAAAGGCCTCAAGAACTTACCCGACAGTCCGAGGGCTAAGCCCAGTCTGAACAAAAATTTCGACAAATTTTACGGGAACAAAAATTTCGATAAAATTTACGGGATATGCCGACGCTCCTTGTAAACAAAGGCTCGTTTACCCGTAGGCATAACCCGAGGCCTTAGCTTACCATCTTCTGAGCCACTAGCGAAACCTGAGATGAAGAATAGCTGAAGAATTAATCCAAACAAGGGAGAGGCTGAAGCCGGTGAACCATTCACGGTGAAGCTAAGGGTAAGACTGGCGGGAATGCACGGCCCACGTGACCGGATGGAGGGAGGGGAGACTACCCAGTCACTTGGATACAACTCTCTGAGTTACGGCCATTGTAGTATAGGTACACACAAAGGTCTTAGGCTGAAATCAGGTAAGTTAAGGGGTATATTCCATATAGTAATGCCATCGGTAATGTATTTTGAGGAAACAAATCATTTCGTGTTAAACGTATTTCGTGTTAACCAATATGGCCTCAAAATTGATCACGGCCCTCATGGAGAAAGTGTGCAAGAGATGTGTGCGTGAATGAGTACGAGGTTAAAAGTGCACATTATCGTACTTTATATGCATACCTTCAGCTCGCTAGGAAAACACAAGGAAGCATGTTCAGCTCGCGTATTTAATGTAAAATCCATCAGGTAAAATCCATAGTAAGTTACAATCCATCAGGTAAAAGCAACACAGGCTGAAGTACAATCCTGCATCGGTAAAAAGGTGAATGATGAATACAGTTCAGAAACACTAGCCAATGAGAAGACGGATTACAACAGCCGAAGGCTATTTAGCCAATCACAGACTAGAGTTCGCTCTGATTTGTCATGTGTACTACAGCGCGAGAGCGACATGTGAATTGGTTTTCGGTGAATGGAATCTGTGTTCATGTTAAACTGGTGAATAAATAGTGAAATTGCCCTGGTTGGGAACCGAAACCAGCTTCGTGTAAAGCGAAATTTTGGGTTAAGCATTTCGTGTTATCAGTGAAATTTTAATACAGAATAAGAAGGCCGTCAGCCGGGAATGCAAAAACGGTTCGTGTTAACCAGAAATTCGTCTAAGCGAGTTCGTGTTAACTGGACTCCGCTGTATAATGCAGTTTGCATGTATGGCAGTGTACAAATTTGAAGCTTTTAGCCTCAGTATGATATGGGTTAATGACAGATGATCTCTCATAAGGGTGGCCGCTCACAACATGTTCTGCTATACATACACTAGCTGTTAAGTACATGCACCACAATGTTTTGGCACTTGCACCAATTCACACCACAAACCTGAAAGGTTTGAGAAAACACCCAGGCTGGATGGCTGAATCATTCACCTGTCCAGTTTTCTCAAAATGAAATAACATGGGAGGATTCACACAACAATAACATCTGCTGTACTCACAAGTAGGGATTAAGGACTTTGATTTCCTGCCGATCATAGCCTGTGATGCAGACATTCACAGACTGTCCTGGGATCCAGAAATTTGTTTTGGTGCTGGAGTATGGGCCGGCAGGCTTGAAGATTGACTTGAAGGGAATGATTCGCTCCGTGAGGTCTGGTCCATCTAGGCAAAGACAAAGAACAGTAAACATGTAATTCCCAAATTCTGTGGTTGTCCTCTTAAGACTGAATTGCAATCAAGAAGACAGATCGACCGTGATAGTTCAAAAGTGGTGACAGAATAGCTAGGCGCTCAGGGGCGCCAAGCTATTCTGGCACTACCCTTGAACTATCATGGTTGATCCATATCTTGCTAACGTGTTTCGGGGTTGAATGAGTTAAACTGAAAGCTTCACCCTGAGAGATAAACAAGACAACCTCTGGCTATTGCAAACTTGTGAGGTTGCTATACAAACAGTGCCGATTTTATGGCATGTTAATTGTCTCCTGCTATTGCGGACATCACAAAACGACCTTCAACATCTACAACCCACTATCCCCACAATCACCACCTATTAAACAGAGAAATAAAGAAACTGAAAAAAGAGGCAAGTTAAAAGACCATTAAAATATAATTAAAAAAAAAAAAAAAAGTTTCAACTCCTCAAGGTAAATGACATCTGCGGTATTTACATCTTGTTGTTCTTATCACATAAAGCTTTTGGCTGTCAGTCACATTTTTAGTCAAGGTGATCCCTGCAGGTAGCAGGAATCACTGACAAAAAGCACAAAAGACAGCAAAATGGTTAAAATCAAGATTACAGCTGCGTGCAGATGAGTTGATAGTTACTGCAGATAAACTTAATTTATAGCCTAACTAACAGTAACACTCTCATGCCTTAAAAATGCTGACTCACAAACTGTTAACACATTCTGAAGACATCACACAACGCAGTTAATTTTAACACTCTTGTGCATGCAGCCACCTGAATGTAAGCTGTACCGGTGGCTGCATGCACAAGTGAGTTATTAATGAAAGGACGGCTTTGGCAGGTAAGGGTGGATTACAAGTGAAACAGAGCTAAGGTCCATGGTAGTAGTGGTTCATGACCAAAGACAGGGTGCATCTGCATGAGTGAGCTCAGTCCTGCGCATACCACTAAGCAAGGTGCTCTGCTACAGCGGAGCACCTTGCTTAGTAGCTTGCGCAGGACCAAGCTCACTCATGCAACTGTCCAAAGGTTTTTACAGCCACCAAGCAAACAAATTCATGTATTTTTCAAGGATGTGCAAATTTTCAAGGAGCATAAACGCACTTAGAATTATTTTTACTTGTTACAGGCAACCGACCCTACGATATCTATCACACACTCAGACTCCAAGATAAGAAAGTTTGAAGGAAGGCATTTTTAAAGTACCATTACTTGGCTGTCAGTCACACTTTTAGTCAAGATGATGCCTGCAGGTTGCAGGAATCACTGACAAAAAGCACAAATGACAGCAAAATGGTTAAAATCAAGATTACAGCTGCGTGCAGATGAGTTGATAGCTACTGCAGTACTTAATTTATAGTCTAACTAATACTCTCATGCCTTAAAAATGCTGACTCGCAAACTGATAGCACATTCTGCAGACATTACACAACGCAGTTAATTACTTGTTACTTATATATTTAATCTGCATCGAATTATTTTTACTTGTTTCAGGCAACCGACCGTACGATATCTCTCACACCTTGGACTCCAAGAAAGGAAAGTTTGAATGGAGGCATTTTTAAAGTACCATTACGCATAAATTTATCTAAAGACACATTTCAGCACCATTTGTGCTTGTTATGACATGTCGACACATCTAACAAACTTAAAGAGAAGTTTGGACACTCAGCAAAAACACATGCATAATCGCACGTATACATTGTGTTCTGCGCTGTCATTAGCGTGTCAATCTATTTTTAGCTGTTCCTTGTACTGAAAGTGTTGTATTTTTAGAACAGAGAAGAGTCACTGTCAGGTTACTATATATTTTTAAGATGGCACGTGCTGACCTGGATTCTCCTGTGTCTAAATGAACCATAACTAGACCTGTGTGTAACATTTCATAATCATCTATTACAGAAGTTTATCTTTGAACTGTTATGGCGGTAGTGGGCCTTCAGCACAGATGCAAGCAAGCAGAAAAATCAGATTCAACAAGTTCAGACAACTAACCCCAAAATATTGCTCACAAATTCTGACTTTGTTGTCAATGATTGTATTTTAACAGTAAAATATCTTTTTGTTTTCTTTGAAGAATTTCTGATTTACAAGAACTCAAGGAGTGTTAAGTGGGGTTTCTGACCAGAATTTACATTCTGGCAAGATACTGTCATGTTTCATGAAGAAACTAGAATGTTTACACGGATCATTAAAACCCTATTGTGTCTTATATGTTTCACGACAACCCCTTTTTTCATGGATCATGGGGCTTGTTACGATTGTGGTTGTGTTGTCCTGTGAGAGCATGCATGTGTTAATCGTAGAAAACGATCCGATATTTGAGCTATCATGGTTACGTATCATGTACCTTTTCAGTGAGATTCTTTATTGTTCGTCCATGATAGCGGTTTTGGCTTTGTTATGATACGCTAATTTTAGTCCGGAAGCTTCTAGAAAAGTCGCATGGAGAAGAGAGGTCGATTTTCGTTTTGCGTAGATTAGTTGAGAATGAACCAGAACGTTTGAAACAGTCGCGCTGTCTAGTGACCTCGTACATGTGACGTCAAAAGAGTAAGGTACATTTTTGTAACATAGTAGCAAAGCTGCTGGTCATAGTTGTTTACTGTGCGCGTGAAATTAGCAGCCGTTCTTTGCGTGTTGTGAAAAGTCGTAAACGGTTTGCCATATTTTTGTGTGATATCATTACATACTGGGATTTGGGGCTGAAATGAGCAGCCGAATTTTTGTAAACAATTTAAGTTATTCGAGAAAGTTCTTCTTTTATTAATATTTATGAGTTTCAGTAACGTGTTTCGTTCTGATTGGTTGCGTTGTGTAAATTCATTAGATTATTCTAGAAAGTTTATATACTATAAAAACTTTGTGCTGGGGAGCACGGGGGTACATTGTCTTGCATTGTCAGTTGTAGAGACACACAGTTTATTGTAGGTACGTGGCTCGTATAGGGTGTACATTGTGAGAGACGCAGCGTAACGGTGGTGTACGTTGTATGAGAAACATTGTGTCGCCAGTGTGGACATTTGCAGAAGAGACATTGTATCAGTGTTGATGCATTTGGAAATGCATTGTGTGGAGATCGCATCGCTAAATTAAAATATTGTTGGAACTGTTTCTCCAGTATTGTCTACATCCTTAAGCCACATGTGACGGGTTGCAGCTGAATGAGGTTTATTTAAAAGAACCTTACGTGCGTGCGTCTGGTGTGTTTATCATACTACGACTTTACCACGTAACAGGGCTGAAAAACTGTGTCTTTCACGGATTAACAAATTGCAATCAAGACTCATGAGAACTGAAAAATGCCAATCACACATCATGATTTAAGGCCCCCCCCCCCCCCCCCCCCCCCCCCTTGAAGATAATTTGTTTCAAGAAATTTAGATATTATGATACATTCCTAATTTCATTTGCAACAGACTGTTTAACATTCAGGAATGCCAAGAATATAAATAATTCTCATACTATTCAAGCTAGTATGGTGTTTATACATAACAACAAGTGACCCAATAGTCATCTTTGTCAAACCGATCATCAAACAACACTAAAGAGCATAGACTGAGACATGAGCATCTTTTCACTTGCACTAAACGGCAATCAAGTGTGGAAAATTATTCAACCAGTTTAGCTCAAGGCAGTGACTTGTCACTGGTACCATGCATAGAAGGTACTACTGGCACTATTGAGCTCTAAGTGTTACAGCAAATCTACCTCAAGCCTCTTAATGATGGATTACAGCAGATGATCCTACATTATTAACCATAATTAATTTGTCAGCAACTGCCGATTAGAGGAATTTGCATACAGTGTACACACGCCACACATGACGAACCAATTAATCATGGGGTTATTTCAGCTGTATGTTAAAGAGGTGATGAGGCGCAGCCAAATTATTCCGTGAATAGGGCTCTGGAAGCTGATGTCATCAATCTAGTCATGGCAGCCATCTTGAGAGGATTCATGCTGTCAGGAGAATGTCAGAAAAGTCCTGACGTGCTATAGGCAATAACAGCAAGTCTTGCAATCACCGTAGGAAACCGCTAACCAGAATCTGTTTTTGTTTGTTTTCAAAGAGGAAGAAACATGAAAAAAAAACATGTTGAAACACTACTTCGCTACTATCTAAAGCCTATTTTATCCTCTTAATATGGCGGCTGACGCGCCGACACTGCTAGGCAACGCGGGGAACTTCCTGAGCCCTATAAATCTTGGTTTCCAGTCAGAATGTTATTTTTACCATAGACCTACAACTGTACTGAATACTTGTTAGGCTTACCAATCATCAGCAAGAGGAACTGAGTTTTACCAGCCCCTGCAGCTGCAAGGGCTCATGAAAATCTATGTATATTGCAGATGGATGGCCTGCTATTTATTTCTGTGGATATGCACAGTTTAATCAGGAAGCTGTAATCCAGATTTATGTACGCTAAATAGATCTTTATAAATACGCTGTTCAGACTAAAACCAGCAAGAGGGCTGGATTTTCTTAAGCTCCTGAACTCACAAAGACTCAGTATGTCTGCATCTTGCAGACAGAATGAGATTTATAATGCTACACATGTATCACCGTGTACCCAGTAAGTAAAGGTCCTCGGGCCCACGGCGGCCGCAGTGCACCCGCCTGTGCGCGGGCCCACTGCGACCGTCGTAGGCCCGAAAACGTTTTGCTACTGAGGCGTGTATGTCTGTACAGCTAGTGCAAGGGCTGCATCACTGAGCGAGCACTCCTCAAACAGGGATGACCAGTACAAATGTACCAACAAGAGGCACCAATTTTCATGAGCCCCTGCAGGTGCAGAGGCTCATACACATCTGTAACTCTGGCAGATGCAATGTTTCACTGTACTATACGGTTCAAGCGTGGGATGCATCAGCGGCCAGCATAGCAGCTGTGCACTCTTTGTACCCTGTGCCTTTTGTATCAATAGCGGTGATGTGTACACAAAAGAAAGACAGGCGTGACATCCATAACGTCAGCGCTTTGTCAGCAGATAGACAAGGTCTCACTGAGATAACTAAAATAATGCTCTTGATGTTGATCGTTTAACCCTTGCGCTGTCACTGACGATACTGATCAGCAGCAAAGATAACTGACTCATTCAGCCCCAAGGCCACATTTCCTACATTTTGGAGGTGTCACTTAACAAGTATGCAAGCAGTTGCAGGAGACGGATGGACCATGATAATTCAAGGGTAGTACCAGATTAGCTTTGTGCCTTAATTCAAGGGTAGTGCAGATTAGCTTGGCACCTTCAGACGCCAAGCTAATCTGGCACTACCCTTGAATTATCATGGTCCATCCATCGCCTACTGTAGGATGTTGAGGCTAAATGAGTTAAGCATATTTTCCCCAAGTAGTATTCAATTGCCAACAAGAACAAGAGGTTATCATATTACACTTGTTACACCTGAATTTTTTTTTTTAATTTTATTTAGTAAAAGTGCAATATACCATAAACAAACTTTTGCACAAATTGCTGACAGCCTGTTCAGTTTGTGTCCTGTAAATTGTGTTCAGTGAATGTTTCAAACTTTACATCTGTGATCGTTCATGATCACAGATGTAAAGTAACAGATGTAAAGATGTAACCTTAATGATTAGCCAAAATGTTGCAAAACCTTAAAACATCAAATAAAAATATTAAATCCAAAACTTTCACATTACATTATTCTGGAGCATTGGTGCACAACAATAATATTAATAACCATCAAGCAACCCCCAGCACATTGTGTGTATCATAAATATCACATAAATGCACATCATTCATAAATTATCTTGGACTAAGTAAGTGTTTACCATTTGTGCACCTGTTTAGTGTTACAGATCTACTTCTATACGCATAAATCACTTACTTTCATGTGCTCATATTTCGGACTCCCCCAAGATATATTTTAGTGGAATTATTACTTTTTCCTCAGCAGGTTGCTCTAATACATTTTATCTTCTCTAATACATCTAAGGCAATCATTATTTCATCTCACACTCTACCGGGTACAAATATGAATATCCACAAGCAATGTGGTTTAACTACCGGTGAGCTAATCATGCATGTTTTCCTCCTGCACAACTGGTACACCATAAACAACATCCAAATGGAAGAGGCATAGATTCTCATGGGCCCTTGCACATGGGGCTCATGCGGATCAATACCTCTTGCTGGAGAAGTTATCTGACAACACATCATCTGCTTTGGATGCCCTAGCTAATCTTTCCTTTTCTACAAGTATAACATAAGAAAATTGTATTAGGATTAGAAGCCGTTCTGTTTTTGACACAGCAGTGCCATGTTACAGTGTCTGTACATTAGGAAATGTGATGACTACATCTGACTTTGTCATTGTGTAATATTGGACTATTTCATGCATGTACCCAATATTTCATGCATGCACCTGGGGGAAAAAAACCACACCTTTTTGTACTATCATGGTGATGAACGCCTAAAAATGTAGGCTGCCAGCTAGATTACCAAAATTTAACTCATTCTACCCCAGACACACAACAGCAAGTTATGGATCGACCATGATAGTTTATGGGTGATGCCAGAATAGCTTGGTCGTTGGGCGCCAAGCTATTCTGGCATCACCATTGAACTATCATGGTTGATCTGTGTCCTGCGCCGCGTCTTCAGAGGACAACGGCAAAATTTGGGGATTTCAGTCTTGGGGTACAATGCGTTAAAAGTTAATAGTTGGAGAAAAAAATCAGCCAACCTTCTAGTGGCCACATGTAACCCATTTCACTGTCCCTGCTTCTGCACTGAGCATTCATTTTTTATATATCTAGCAAAGTGTACAACACATCTTGAGGTCTGTCTGTTTCTTTATTTTTAACACCATTCTCTGATGCAATGATTAATGAATGTGGGCTTGCATTCTACAGGGTTATAATTTGTGCATGCATGGACAATTTTCAACTCACTTCAACAGCCATTAAAAAAAGCTAGGTTTCTCACAGGATCATGGATTTATAAACTAAACAGAACATGAATATGAGCCTGTTACAAAATGTTGTATGTGTAACAACCAACATATTTTTAGTCAAGAAAACCACACTACAACGGGAAATTTGTTCTTTCTGTGATTCTGCTATGAAGACACTGTTGTTGGAACACTTATATTTCTCACAGTGTTTACTTTTTACCAAAATGAATTAATCTATAGATGTTTTTCATGTAGTCCATTAGTATGTCCAGTGTGACAACAAACATTTTTCTCTATAAGTATAAAACTGAGTAACAGAACATAATTATATCTGTATTTCTGTCATCTGATCTAAGGACAGTGACTGCATGAAGAACTTTTTAAGTGTTAATCAAGCAAAGAAATGTGTCTTTTTTGTAGTTTAAATTGACTGAGTTGTATGTAACAACCAACACTGATCAAATTGTTAAAGAAAACTTCATTTCAAAAGGAATAAAATACTTTTTATACACACTGTACTTCCAGCTCAGAGAACAGTTATTAAACAAATTGGAAAGAAAATAATCAAAAAAGAGAAACAGACTTAAAGTGACCATATTATTTCACCATATGTCCACCATACCAACCAACAGTTTTAGAAAGAGCCAGATTTAAGTATGTTTTATTATTCTCCTGAAAATCATCTGTTGCCACATTCGCAAGTCTTTAATTTTACACACCCTCATGCCAGACACATCAAAATTAACCAGTGCTAAAATACGACTATTTTAAGACATCTCTTTTGTTGTTACTTTGGACATTTGAGTTGGTTGTTACTTTTGGCACAAACGACCTTTTGTAACAGACTTACAAGTTATATGGACTGATTGGATTTATGGTTCATAAAAATGCACTTACCATCAAATGATCCAAGAGCAGGAGAAAGAGTTAACAAGAAACATAGTAATGACTATGTTTTTACAATAAATCTGCGATATATTTTACTAATGTAATTGGAACACAAAGGCACAAACACCATAAATCACCCTAATATAATAATTAATGCATACTTTAAAAAAAAACTTTTATCCCCAAGGTCCCATTTCTCAACTTTTGGAGGTGTTGCCTAACGACTATGTACCAGTTGTAGGAGATAGATCGATCAAAATTTAAGGGTAGTGCTAGATGAGCTTGATGACAAGCTCATCTGGCACTACCCTTGAATTATCATGATCAATTCATCTCCTGTTGCAGGGTCCTGGGGCTAAAAAGGTTAATAAACATTGCACAAAAAACAAAAGAAAAAATCTATTGTTTAATCCATTTAGCCATGATGTCCTACAGTAGGAGATGGAATGACCATGACAATTCAAGAATAGTGCCAGATGAGGTTGGCACCTTCATGCTCCAAGCTAATCTGGCACTACCCTTTAATTAACATGGTCAATCCATCCCCTGGATCATAGTCGTTAATTTGGGAAATGCATCTGTGGGGTAAAATGGGTTAAAAAAGCTAAAACATGGGCCAAGTTGATAGAGCTCTGCATGTTGCAGTACAATCTTTGCTAATTAAGGAACAGAAACTGATCGCAACCAAAACAGTTGACCCTCTTCATGCAGACTGTTGTGATGGAAGGCATAACTGCAATGTATCAGTAATCACATTACCAGCAGACTTATTAAATTATCACATTGCTAACAGACGTACTGCAGTCCACCTGTTGCGTGTGGGTTGTCCCACAACTTTACTAAAGAAACTGAGTATAGATGAGAACGTGGTATTATATAATGGTAATGATCAGCGGATCGCTCTACTAAATCCATTTCCCTCAAAATAAACTAAGCACCAGTTGAGATATTTCGGTCAACAGCAGATAACATTACCGCAAAGCAAACATGCTTACCAGGCGAATCGCCGCCTGTATCGATCCCATCCGCGGGGGTCTCCGGTATTGGAGACAGTTCGTCAAATTCATCCTCCGAATCGTAATCTACGACCGAGAAAGACCTGAGAAAATCCTTGGTCGAATCGCGTGTCCCTGAATGGACCTCGTCCGTTGCGTCAGCCATCTTTCATGAATCTGCCTCCCCCGAGCCGCTGACTTGACAAAGTTGTTTGCAAGTTCTTGAAGCCAGAAAGAGCTCCTGCGTCGCCATGTTGTTGATCACAGGTGACGTCACGTGATTTGTTGTAAGGAGAGTTCCGGGTCTCCCGATGGGTCGTCTGCTAGTTTTTACACGGCAAGTGCCCCCGAGCATCGATTGTAATTGTCAGCGGCTGCCCTTATCTAATGTTATCTGAAAACGAAATAAAAACGTTGCTATGAAGAACAGGATGCATCTGTCAGCAAAATTGACATAACAATCAATGGCACTGTGTTCCAATGAAGTATTATGACTGAGGCCTCGCCGCCGACCGGCTTCGCGGCTGACTTTGCGTAGTAACGACCACTTTTAGTACCGCCGTCTCAAACATAGCGTTCACTGACAATATATTTTTACACCGCGTATAAAAGAGAGATGTTGGAAGCCTTTACCATGGAATGCTTTTCCCATTTAAACAACACATATTTACCATTGTGTGGCCGCCCTTACGGTAACTCATCAGCGCGACTGACTCAACTTTGTGGCCGGCAATGACGGCCGCCTGTTTCATTGGACAAGTTGATGACTCGGATGCTGCTGGGCCGCGACTGAAACCGATCCAGCGGCGGCCGAAACTGCCTAATTTCTTCGTTTTTCTTCAGTTCAGTTGAATGCGCAGTTGTTGTCTGTGTCCGCCCTAGCGGGTCACATACTTTTCTTTCAGCCAGGCGTACAGACATAAGTTAAAAATAATGTCGGTATATCATTCTGAGTCTGTTAAGACTCAGGCTTTAGTCAACCCCCCCCCCCCCCATCTCTCTCTCCCCCCCCCCCCCCAAGAACTGAGAAAAGCCCGGTCCAAAACACTTTTTAAAACTTTTTTTGTGGAGGGGAAAAACCCAACCACAAACATACATGTTTATTTTATGGTCGTTTAATTTTTTAAAATTTTATTATTATTATTATTATTTTTTAAAGGTTACTGAAACGAGTCAGAGTAACACCGTCTGACCTCGCCCCCCCCCCCCCCCCCCCCCCCGCCCTCAACTCTAGTAGCTTTTGTTAGATTTTTTTGGGAAGTCAGATTGTTGCTTGCCGCCCTGTCCTCAAGCCCCTCCCCCCCCCCCCCAAGCCCTCCCCCCCCCCGGCCCCTTTTCTAGTAGCTGTTTTTCAGCTTCGGAACTGAGTCGGCTTGTCTTGGCCGCCGCCCATGCCGAAGAGTTGACTTGGTTGGTTAGTTCGGGTTTAACGTCCACAGCACCGAGGTGATCATGGACGGCCCTGACGGGCGGGTTATGGGGGACAGGGAAATCTACTTATTGCCTATGGAGTACGACCTGAACACTGATCAACTCAGGCGCAGTCCAACTGTGCCACTTTGATTTACCGGGACCATTCAACGGACATGCTATTCAACAAATCCGTTTTTTTTACCCCTGGATTGTGAGTCCAGCTACCGGGGCCGGGACGTGATTCAAACCCACGACCCGGCAATTCCCTTGGCGCTCTCCTGCTCCGACGTTTACTTAACCGCCTGAGCTATTTCGGACTCTTAAGTGTTGACGCCTGACAGGCGAAATTTATGCTACGGTGCAGCGGCTCGGTTCACAGTGAATTGAACCCATTTAGCCCCAAACGCGGCTACAGCAGGAGATAGATTGACCATGATAATTCAAGGTTAGTGCCAGATGAGCTTGACGCCTATAGGCGCCAAGCTTATTTGGCATACTCTTGACTTATCATGGTCAATCCAACTCCGGTCAAGTTCAGCTGGCACATAGTCTTTAAGTGACAGATCCACAATTTTTTAAATGCGCCCGTGGGGTTAAAATGGGTTATAACGAACGATTCTTTAATCAGTGTATGGTGGTAACACACATGTCAGTAACAGGCCTCATGTAAAAGTAAGTGGACAAATCTGTTTTCGGGACTGTCCAAACAAAAGTTGTACTCGTCACCTGTTCTACTGAGTGAATTTATTTCCTGTCACAACTGATCGATTCATGTTACGCCCGTTGCGTTCAGCCGACTAATTAGTCCAGAGTCTGCGGTTACAATGTACGGATCAGTTACTTCGAAGGGGTGTGTGTGTGTCAGTGTTCAAGTTCCAACTTTTTGTTTCGGACCTTCAACCTGAAAAGGCATCCCCGACACTAGACATTGATTGCAGGGGCCGAAAAAGCCGGGGGGGGGGGGGGGGGGGGGGGAGAGAGAGGTGGGGGGAGGGAGGGGGGAGTTCCAAACACCCAAAATATCAAACAAGCTGGAGGGAGAGGGGGGAAGGGGGTTGCAAACACCCAAAAAAAGGAACTTTGTTATAGCATTTAAAAAAAATTTGGGTCGGGGGGGGGGGGGGGAGGGTGTGTGTGTGTGTGTGGGGGGGGGGGGGGGGGAGGTCCGTACCTTACCACGCTTAAGAAAGGCCAGTTACAAAACATATTAAGACTATATTAATTTAGTAAACTAGTTAAGAGCAGGCACACCAACAAAAGGGACGATTAGTAACTAGCTTTTACTACTTCTTTCAGTTTTGATGTTGCATCAAACAAAAATAAGAATAGGAATGAATTATTGTCCACACAAAGGCAACGTGATCATTGAAGGCAACGTTACCGTTTGAAGGCGGCAATATCAAAAGATAAGCAACATTGTTCTTTCTGATTTTGTGTCCGCTTTGAAAAAAAGCAAAACAGAAAGAACAATGCTACGCTTTGTGAAAGGGTATGAATTAAAAAATTCAGGAACTTATATAAATTTGTCGTAGTCTTTTCAGTTTTTAAAGCTACCTACTTCGGGCAATGCAATATATCCTTTATAAATGTTCATAGTATGTCTTACAATGCCGTGATGCTGGATAAAAGGGCTAATGTAAATTACTGATGAAGTTTGAATGTCATAAAATAATTTCTACTCTTCTTCTCTTTTGTATGCAAAAGAGTTTCTTCTGCTACGCTCGAGACGCAGTGAAAATCTCCGTTACGTGTGCCGCCTACTCACATGGATTGTGAAAAGAAGGGTAAAAAGTCTAAGTTGATTGCTGACTTGTTGTATGGGTGCAGTTTTATCAAAGCCCTCCATGGATCAGACCGTTGCAAGCGTATTCCTTTGTTGGTTATTTTCGTGATTTAAATGAGGAAAATAAGCTTTTCCTGTGTCCATGTGTATATCAGCCGTGCGCGGGCCCACTGCAGGCGACGTCGGCCCGAGGACCCGTGCTTACTGGGAATCCGGGCTGTCGTCACTGAACCGCCGCCATGTTACCGTGTTGCGCGCACTTAACAGCGGCTGACGTGGGAACGAGGACCTTTTGCCAATGCAAACTGACTCTTGATACCGCATTTGTATCCGGTTTCGCATGACAACAGCACTCATTGAGACTGCAGGTTAAACGCCCCAATATCTCCTCCGCCCGGAGAAGACACAACACAGAGGTAAATAAGAAGAGCAAGAGATATCGATTCTGTGAGGGACTCATGGGGATTCGTTTCAGATGAAATGTGCATTGTTTCCTGCTGCACTCAAAATGACAATTTCCCCCTCAGTCATTCATGCACAGCAAACACTAGAGAGGTTTCGTTTGAAACGAACGATTATACCGACAACGAACGACAGCGAAATCGTGGTTGATAGCAAGCTTGTACCACAAGCATAGACAACACTCCAAACATCTCCATGAGGCATAGATCTTCATGAGCCCTGCAGTTTTGTCAGAGCATGGCTTGTGGCTAATGGGTAGACCATCGAAACCGATGATGTCGTCATTGTGCATGACTTCTATTTGTGGGTGCGGGTGTGGCTGGCCAAGCCAATCCTGGAGCCACACCTGCGAGGGCAATGGGGGCACTGGAACGTAGCTGTATGGAGAGTCGACGCTGTCTTTCTGCGAGCTCTGGCACTGGTGATCCGTTCGCGCCGATTTTGTTCAAAGAGCGTGCAGGCTTTCCTGGTGGCGGCACACCAGCCAGATCTGTCTTGTGCTTGTGCTTCAAGTTCCTTTACCGGGAAGACGCAGTACTTGAGGCTGTCTTTTATGCAGTCTTTGAAGCGTTGCTTTGGCCGTCCTTGCTTCCTGTGGCCTTTTGAGAGTGCACCATACAGGATTTGGCGTGGCATACGAGAATCATCCATGCGTAAGACATGACCTGTCCAGCGAAGTTGTGTCGTTAAGATCAAGGCTTCAACACTCACTAAGCCAGCATTGTCCAGGACTTCCAGGTTTGTCGCCTTGTCTTGCCATTTGATGCTCATGAGTGAGCGCAGGGATCTCATGTGGAAAC
Source organism: Semisulcospira habei (assembly GCA_036245525.1). Lineage (NCBI taxonomy): Eukaryota > Metazoa > Mollusca > Gastropoda > Semisulcospiridae > Semisulcospira > Semisulcospira habei. The sequence continues at coordinate 117,299,706 of BTPG01000006.1, read as the reverse complement.
GTTCAAGCTACTTGAGGTGCTTTCTGTACATTCGTAGAGGAGGCTGGGGAAGACTACTGCCTTGTAGACTTTGATCTTGGTGGAGAGCTTGACGTTGTTGTTATTCAACACACGAGTGCGCAGACGACCCAGGGCTTGGCTGATCTGCGGTTTCCTTGTCGATAGTACCGTCAGAAGAGATGATGCTCCCCAGGTACCTGAACTGGTCGACAGTCTTCAGCTCGGTGCCTTCAATATACACTTTGGGTGGGGGTGCTCTTGGCCTGGGGCTGGTTGGTGCAGGACCTCGGTCTTGTTGAGACTGATGGTGAGGCCAAACAGTCGAGAGGCTTCCGAGAACCTGTTGACGTGGTCTGGAGGTCAGACTCCGTGTGTGCCATCAGCGCACAGTCATCGGCAAACAGCGCCTCAAGGATCAGTCTCTCGATGGTCTTGGTCCTGGCGTTCAGTCGACGGAGGTCGAAGAGAGAGCCGTCTAGTCTGTACTTCAGGTACACTCCCTTCTCAAGGTCGCGTACTGCATGGGTCAGGACACACGTGAAGAACAGGTTGAACATCACGGGGGCAAGAACACAACCTTGTTTCACACCGTTGGAAATATCGAAGGGTGCGGATGTGTCGCCGTTTGACTGGACAACTCCTACCATTCCATCATGGAAGAGGCGGATGATGTTGGTGAACTTCCTGGGGCAGCCGAGCTTTGCGAGGATGACCCAACGCGCTTCTCTGTTCACGGTGTCGAATGCTTTGGTCAGATCTATGAAGACAGCGTAGAGGTCCATGTGCTGCTCAATGCATTTCTCCTGGACCTGTCTCACAGAGAAGACCATGTCGACTGTGCTGCGGCCGGGTCTGAAGCCACACTGAGCCTCTGGGAGTGCTTTTTCAGATACAGAGCTGATCAGGCGGTTGAGGATGACTCTCGCGAGGATCTTGCCAGCAATGGACAAGAGTGAGATCCCTCGGTAATTGGCACAGTCTGCTTTGCTGCCTTGTTCTTGAACAGGGAGACGATTGTAGCATCTCTAAATTCCTGTGGCGTGTTCTCCTCTGCCCAGATGCATGTCAGAATGTTGAGGAAGGCGTCAAGGATCTCAGGTCCAGCTGCTTTGAAGAGCTCTGCGGGGATGCCATCTATGCTTGCAGCCTTGCCGGAGCTAGTCTGGTTGATCGCTTTATTGAGCTCGTCCAGGGTAGGCGGGAGGTCAAGGTCATCCAGTGTCGGCTTCTGGGGAATCATGTCCAGGGCCGCGGGGTCGACAGTAGAAGGCATGTTCAACAGATTTGAAAAGTGTTTTCTCCAGCGCTCAGTGATACTGCCGTTTTCCTTCAGCAAGGTGAAGCCGTCGGAAGAAAAGAGAAGGGTTGTGCTGGGTCTGGCAGGGCCATAGACAGCTTTCATAGCGCTGAAAAACTCCTTGGATTTGTTGGATTCAGCAAAGTGTTGAAATTCTTTTGCCTTGTTCTCCCACCAGGTGTCCTGCATGTTGCGGAGCTCTCTCTGGCCTTTTCCCTGAAGGTGTTTGAAGCGGTCTTTCTTGGACAAGGAGTTGATGTCGTTCTGCCACTCGATGAAGGCACTGCGCTTTTGCTCCAGTAGCTTGTTGATCTCTTCATTGTTCTCATCGAACCAATCCTGGTGTACCCTCTGCTTGGGTCCAAGCCTGTCTTTGGCAGACTCCGTCACCATCCCCTTGAACTGGTTCCACATTTTAGGTGGGTTACCAGTCAACGGTACATGGGCAGTTAGCAGGTCATCAAGGTGGGACTGAAAGTTTTCCTTGACGTCAGGGCGCTTAAGCTTGGCCAGGTTGAATGAAGGTCGGGTGAGCTTTGGCCTCTTCCTGTGTGCTGGTGCAATGTGCAGGTTGAGGACAGACCGCACCAGCCGATGGTCGGTCCAGCACTCGGCTCCTCTCATGGCTCTGGTGATTCTGACATCACGAGTATCCCGCTGGCGGACAATGACATAGTCTATGAGATGCCACTGCATGGACCTGGGATGCATCCATGTTGTCTTGTACTTACTATCCAGCCTGAAGAGGGTGTTGGTGATGGCGAGTCCATTCTCAGCGCACAATGTCAGCAGCAGCAGGCCATTGCTGTTCATCTTGCCCAGTCCGTGCGGGCCCATCACTCTTTCCCAGCAGTCACATTCGCGCTCAACTCGAGCATTGAAGTCACCAAGCACGATGAGTTTATCACTTGCAGGAGTGGACCAGGAGGGAGTCGAGGCTCTCATAGAACGCCCCCTTGTCGTCATCGGCGCTGGTGAGTGTCGGAGCATAGGCGCTGATGATAGTGATATGTCGGGTGTGAGAGATGGGGAAACGGAGCTTCATCACTCGTTCGCTGATGCCAGTGGGAAGAGAAAGCAGCTGTCGGAGGAGCGTGGTGCGGATGGCGAAGCCAACCCCGTATATCCTGTCCTCGTTCTCAGCTTTGCCCTTCCAGAAAAAGGTGTACCCACCCTCAGGTTCACAGATCGAGCCTTCGTCAGCAAATCTGGTTTCACTAAGAGCCGCAATGTCGATTTTATATCTCGCCAGCTCCCTGGCTATGAGGGCTGTTCTTCTGTGCCGTCTCTGCGTCTGATCTCTGTCCAACAGGGTTCGTACATTCCACGTACCAAGAATAAGTTTCTTTGTTTGTTTTTCTTTTCGACCGCATAAAAGGGTTAAACCGCCAGCCGCGGTAAGCTGACCGGTTTGTGTAGGGCAGTCAATGTTTTGAACACCTTTTCTAGTTCCCTCCCTTACTAGGGTGAGCAGTGCTGTCCTGAAGAGGGCTGCTCAGTCGCCTGGGATGCTGCCGAACTTCCCTGCTGCCCCTGGTACAGGAAAGAGCGACCACTGGTCCACAGGCCGCCTACGTGCAGGTTCGGAGCTACGACTCCCAGTAGTAACCTCTACCTGTCGGTTCGCCCGGCCCGTTCCCCATCGCTGCAGGGCTTTTGGAGGAGGCAGAAGAAAAAAGAAGATGAAGAAGCAGATTTGGTGAAGTTGAAGATCCATGCACAAATGCGGATCATGCGGATCTGTGCCTCAGTCTTGGAGATGGCTGCAGTTTTGTCCGAGCGTGGCTTGTGGCACACACACGTTAACCGACGTGATTTCAGTTCACTCTCATTCGTTGTTGGGAGTCGTTCGTTGCAAACGAAACCTCACTACTGACTGATATAACAACAGTTGTCTTCAGACAGGCCTTTCCATCGCCAAGAGCGATAGATCCTCAGGCGCTTCTGCAGCTGCAGTGGTGTCACTCATGTGTGTATGTGCTTTTGTTGGCACAGATCGTCTGCTGTACACATTCTCAGATTCAAGAATATCACCGCGTCAACTGCAAAATCATTGTATTTGCTGTTACATGCGTCATCACATGAAATCAAATTTAAAATTTGAGATGTATTGCGCGGATTGATATTTTATGCAATTCAGTCCTGCCAGACAAAAAAAAAAAAAAAAAAAAAATATTGGGTGTTGGCATACAGGAACAAGAATACAGCCATAGCACATGCACGATGAATGCAGTAGGATCAGCTTCGCACAATTGCAAATGTTTTGTCACAGTTTTACTGACAAGGCGTTATATTGCGCTTTGAGCCTGACTGTAGAGAAAATGCGCCTTATTTTTATTATTATTATTATTATTATTATTATTATTATTATTATTATTATTATTATTATTATTATTATATATTATTAAGTTATTATTATTATAACGCAGCGCTGTTTAACCCTTATCATTCTGATACATCCATTAAAAAAAATAAATGTGACTGACAGTTCAAGGGTGGTGTCAAAGTGGCGCCTGAGGCGCCAAGCTATTCTGACACCACCCTTAAACAAAACAGATGATCTATCTCTTATGTAGCCTTCATAGGACTATTTAGCAAAGTTTACGAAATCAGCCTCAGCATAAGCCGCGCATCCGGATGCGGCTGCCCGCGAATGAGTTAACGGTCCTCGGCTGTCGGTAGCGCGGCTTTTTGTCGCGATGGTTCAGCCCCTCACTGGAATTTAGATAGAAATAAGTACGACGTTCAGACAGTTCTTTCGAAAGCTTTTTTAACTGGCCCAGTGGCACGTCTAAAAAAATATTGTTTATAGTACATATTTATATGTGCACAGATTTCACGTCACATTATAGTCGCTAATCAACTAAAATTCAGCTACCTTCTGTATGCAGGAGACAAAGATACTTTTAACTCATTCAACCCCAAGGCTTTGGAGGCGTCATCTAACGACTATGCACCAGTTGCAGGAGATGGATCGACCATGATAATTCAAGGGTAGTGCCAGATTAGCTTGGCGCCGACAAGCGCCAAGCTAATCTGGCACTAGCCTTGAATTATCATGGTCAATCTATCTTCTGCTGAAGTGCGTCGGGGCTGAATGAGTGAAGCCCCTGCAAGACGTTGCAGTCTCTTATGAGAACTGTGACCATTGGCGCGCAGTCCACGTGTTGAAGATGTTAGACAGCATAATTATGAGTCATGAGTCAAGTTATGACTGATCAGGAACTCCGCCCAATTATCGTGGCGAAAAAACATGAGTGCACATTGAAGTGGCTGAAACCGGTACTATAGTAGCGTCCTTAACATCACGACGAAATGTTTCATAATAAAACTTAGGCCCCGGAACTAATGACAATTAATACTGACTATTTTATGAACCGCCGATTGCAGTCATTTCAGTCCGCAGTTTTGATTGGCTGACCTAATTCAGCTGAAACCGATACATGACATATTTGTGGGACCGTTCTGACTCTTCATCGACCAGGACCTTATAACTAAACCCTTTGGACGTCGGTAGCGTTCTTTGTCGAGGTGATTATTGTGGGAATCAGCTCGACAAAGAGCGCTACCGACAGTCAAAGGGTTAATCGTTTACTGATCTACTGAAGCTCAGTGAAGCTCATTTTTTTTTTTTTTATAATGTGGTCTGACTACACTCAGTGACCCTTCAACGCGCAGAAACAGCACCCAGTCAGTCCGGCCACCCCACAGCTAGACGTGGATCGTCAAGTATAGTTCAAAGGTGGTGCCTGTACCAGAATAGTTTGGCGCATGTTCTGACCCATGGACTATGGTCGACTGAATCTGCATAATGCGCTTACCTGATTAACATGAAAACGTGCCGAAAACAGGCCAAATATTTCTGGTTCATTTTAAGGGCCATCAGTCATTATATATTTTTTTTGCACATTGTGGTCTCTTTTCAACAGTGCCTTACAAACACATTTCTTGAGCGATCAAAATCCCCAAATTTGGGTGTAGTTGTACTCTGAAAACTGACTAGGTTACAGTTCTGGATACAGATCAAGTTAATCATAGTTCAAGGGTGGTGCCAAGCCTTAGTTTGGCGCCTTCAGGCGCCAAGCTATTCTGGCACCACCTTTGAACTGTCGTGGTTCATCCGTGTCCCGCAGTAGTGTTTCAAGGCCGAATGGATAATGGTCTGAGGTTATATGTATATGACTCAGGGCTTTTTTGTTTTTTTTTTAACGCTTACGATCAAAGAGCTAGCTCAGTCTTGGAACCGGCTATTCAGGCAATACCCTTCAGTTGCGACAATTGCTCAATGTCTTTTCTAGTTTGTCAGACCTTTGCAGAATACCAGTTTTAGGCCTATAACTTGAGATTGCACTGAAAGCCCACTCCTGACTGTGCAGTTATAAGCGGGCGCTGTTCAGTTACAACACGAAAAGCTCGGAGCTCGCTCACTGTCAAGAAACCATGTCTCCACAATGGCTTTAATCAAAGCAGGCGCTGGCGAAGGCTAAATTATTCATTACTCAAGTCCGCTGAGGCATTCGCCGGCCCGGGAGTGGCTCTTTCACCGTGATTGTGTAACGGGCCTGATCATCGAAGGTTACACTGCTCCGACTACTAGTGGCGGAGAAACCGGGGTCGGGTGCCATGGCCTTGGCTGTACCTCCTCCTCTGGAAATTGTAGGGCCGGACTGACTAGAGCATCGTTTAAATTTTGGCGTTACGTGACGTGATCCGTTTTTGACTTGGACCATTACTCCTCCTCTTGTTCCAGCTTATCCCATTAATTTTAACCCCGACGCCCTACAATAGGAGATGAATCGACCATGATAATTCAAGGGTAGTGTCAGTTTAGCTTGGCGCCTGAAGGCGGCGCCAAGCTAATCTGGCCGACTACCTTTGAATTTCCATGGTCAATCCGTCTCCTGCAACTGGTACACGGTCGTTAGGCAACACCCCCAAAATGTGACCGTTGGGCTAAATGGGTTATGTCACAAAAGCAAACTTGGGCAAATGATGTAGGGCATTGGGTTTGTATGATAGAGTATTAATTTTTAAGTCCATTCTATTTATAGAAGGGACTTTTTCACCAGGACGGGTCGCGGTGGGGCGAATTTAATAGCATGTCCATGATGTCAAAGGCGGGCAGGCTAAACCTCTAACACTGAATTGAAGTAACAAGATAAAAATTACGTCATGTCCGAGTCTAGCTACACGCTGCTGAACTGACCTGACGTACATTTGGCGCGAAGCACCGTATGTGCGTATTTATCTATGTGCGTATGTCTGTATGTATGTGTGTGTGTGTGTGTGTGTGTGTGTGTGTGTGTGTGTGTGAGTGTGTGTGTGTGTGTGTGTGTGTGTGTGTGTGTGTGTGTGTGTGTGTGTGTATGTGTGTGTGTGCGTGCGTGTGTATGTAAACAAGAGAATCTCCGATATTTCTGTACAAACAAGCTTGAAACTTGGCGACTGAAATAATTTCTCAACTTAAGTGGGTGGCTAAGAGAGCCTTAAGCATATTGTAATTGAATGTCTCATTGAAGACATAAACAACCGTTTATAGCAAGTCGGTTGATCCACATTAGAGCTAGAGTCCGTAATTTTTGTCATACTTGAACTTTTGCATATACATGTAGCTAGTTTGGAGCACGTAAAATATAAAATTACGTAAAAACTAATACTTACGTCATGACAAATGACGTTTGACAAATCAATGACGCGTATGTCCTGCGCCCCTTATAGAACTCACTGACGCATTGGCAGATCTGCGAGACCTTTTTAATAGGGATAATTCAACATCAGAATCAGCTGAGATCAAAGACAAAAGGTAGAGACCATTGACAGCGAGGACAGCTGTTATATAGAAGGGACTTTGTGGGTTATGGTTCATCACATTTTGTTTCTTATTGTTGACTGTGATGTTTGTAATTGTAACGACACCAACACACATTTCTATGCTTTATGTTTCTTAACCCATTCAGCCCTGACGCACTACAGCAGGTGATGGGTCGACCATGATAATTCAAGGGTAGTGCCAGATTCACTTGGCGCCTGTGGGCGCCAAGCTAACCTTGTACTGCCCTTGAATTATCATGGTCGATCCATCTCCTGCAACAGGTGAATAGTCATTAGATGACGCCTCCAAAATGTGGGAAATACGTGCGCCGGGCTGAATGAGTTAAGGCAATTGGCAATAAACAGTATCTATATATCTATTATCTACGTCCCCGGGCCCACCCGTCAAGTGGACAAGTGAAGCTCTTCTTATGTGCACAACATGTGAAATAAATATATATATATATAAACCCCCCCCCAAAAAAAAAAAAAAAAAAAAAGCCAACAATAATGCGTCCTCTGTTTGCTGCTGACGATGTCGTTCGGCGGAAATGAGATGACTGTAGTTATGCCGTCTTTTTTTGACGAGCGGTATCGTCAGCAGCAGTCAAACGACTAAACCCGATTCTGCCCTGATACCATTATTTAGCATCTATTGTTTATCCCCCCCCCCCCCACCACCACCCTACCCTCAAACCTCTCTCTCTCTCTCCCCCCCCCCACCTGCCCCCTCCCCCCTCCCCACCTGCCCCCTCCACGCCGTGTCCTTCGCTTCAGGAGTTTGATTTTCTTGTAGTTTAGGGGTGTAGGGGGCTCTGGATAGAGGTAGTACCTTTGCTGTTCGGCAGCTGCGTCCTAGGACGGACTGGCATCACTGGTCCTCATCCATCTCGATCCTTAATCTCTCATGTGCTGGGGCTCCAAGCCGCGCCACACCCTGGCAAACCACCGCAGCTCAGTGGTGGGCTAAACCACGTGAGGGGGTGGTGTTCACATTGCACCACTAGGCGGATGAGCTGTTTCTAACAGCGGCCAACGGCTAGAGGACGGAGGAGATCAGGCTTGATCCAACGGCCAAATGTGGGGGAGTAAACCCTTCAAATCAGTAGTGGAGCCCCGAAGGCAGACAGCTGCCTGTATTCACGCACTGTTCTGGCAGCTCCATGTACTGCTTTGCATTCCTTTGGACTACATCAGCGAGGCCGAGAGGGAGATCTTGACGACTGGGCATCCCAGGATCTCCATACACTTCGCCCAGGCTTGCGCCCTGGAGAGGTCACTCCAGTGACTGACCCAGCAAGCGCATATACTCCATTGTCTTCCGAGACAGGATGCCAAACTAGGGTAGCACCTCCCACCTCCCACGCCACTGATTACGCTTGTCTTTGCTGTGAGTCTTGGGACCAATACTCCAGCGACCTAGCATGCATAATGCCTGTATAATATACAGTGAATGTCCTGACAGCCGTCTAAATAATTTATGTCTCAGTGTTTTCAATATGCGTGTTAACCCATTACATCCTGCGGCCCTTTTTACACAAAATATGCTTATTGTCTCATGAAGACTACATTACAAATTTGGAGATAGATCAACAATTTTAGTTCAAAGGTGGCGCCAGAATAGCTTGGCGCCTGAGGCGCCAAGCTATTTAAGGCACCACCCTTGAACTATCATAGTCAAATTAATTTCAAGCAGCTAGTGACAAGAGACCGCTAAATTGTTGGCACACATCCATTCACGTTTGCTTGTTTGTGGCAGTGCAAGACAACGTAACAACGACTGCAACTTCAGTTGTTATAAGCGAATAAAAAGCAGGACTGAAATAATCAACAACGTAATAAACAACTTTAAGGGTACACAGACAATGCCAAGTTAATTTATTGCATTTTCGGGTTAGTAAAACTCCCTTTTCAGTACAGGCAACAATAAAACGAGGATGAAGGCAACCACTTGGTTTAACTCATTCAACTCCGACACGCCACGGCAAGACATGGATCAAGCGTGATAGTTCAAGGGTTGTGCCAGAATAGCTTGGCGCCCATAGGCGCCAAGCTATTCTGGCACAACCTTTGAACTATCACGCTCGATCTGTTTCCAGAAGTGTAACTATACAGCCTCTTCAGGGGGCAACTTCAAAATTTACGGATTTCGGTCCTGGAGCAGAATGTGTTAACTGTCAATTGACATGCGTAAAAGCGTGTTTAGTTGTACTTTGTTTCACGTCCTGCTGCTATGCCTTAACCCTTTGGCTGACGGTAGCAGTTTTTGTCGGTGATTCCCACAGGAATCATCGCGACAAAAACCGCTACCTAGAGCCACAGTGTTAAATCCCAATAACAAATCTACCGCCCCTACAGCAACAAAGACTTGCTCAGGACTTGGCTATACACAAAAGAAATTTAAAAAAAAAAAAAAAAAAAAAAAAAAAAAAACCAAGAAGAAACTAAAACGGAACATTGATTGACTGAAGCCGTAACATCCTCTACGGACGATGTACGGAAATTAAATTATTTCTAACCTCCCTTTACACATTAGAAATCATTAAGGTCAACATTTATCAGTCAAACTGAGAACTAGTGACTTTTTTTTCTGCTGGGAGATCAGGCATGATTTATTTTACGACTTTCGAAAGCGTTTTTCTCTTGAATGGACATAGTTTTCATTTCAATGAACTTCAAATCGGTGCGTTGCCATATGTCTTGTGCGTGACTGAGTCGCTGCTAACTTCTTCTCCGCCACAGTACAGGCCGTTAACCCGTTTTATCCTGATACACTCATTGCTTGAAATAAAATTGACTATGGTAGTTCAAGGAGGTGCCAGAATAGCTTGGCGCCTCATTCGCCAAGCTATTCTGGCACCACCCTTAACCCAATCAGCCCTGACGCACTACAGCAGAAGATGGGTCGACCATGATGTCGGCAACAAGCTAATCTGGCACTACCCTTGAATTATCATGGTCGATCCATCTCCTTCAACTTGTGCATAGTCGTGAGATGACGCCTCCCAAATTTGGGAAATACGTGCGCCGGGCTGAATGAGTTAAACTAAAACGAAAAAGAGGCACCGTACAGGAGAGATGTCTCCTAATCTGTAATGTAGCCTTCATAGGGCAATAAGCAATTTTAAAAAAAAAATCAGCCTCAGGATGTAATAGGTTAAGTGGCATTGCAACGAAAAGGTCAGCAGTACGGCAGCGATAGCGACCTTTATCACCACACGTGAACTGAGACAGCTTTTAACACATGGTCGGGAAAAGCGTGCGAGTTGTGTAAGAGCTAGTATTGTGTGCAGGTTTTGTTCTTGTCCTCACAATAATATAAGTTATTGGTAGCAGGGGTTTGCTACACGGACCTTTGTAGGCATGAGGGAGGACAAAGGAACCATTGTACCAGGCATGAGGGATTCTGTGATTTCTTTGACCTCTCGAAGGTCTACAAGGGTCCGTGCGGTAAACCCCTGCTCCTGCTACCACTGAATAACGTATTTGTTTTCATTCCTCCACTATTTTCGTAAAAGAAATCACGACGAAATCTTCCGACCTGGATCACGCCAGACATGACTGACGTAAAAGATATTTATATATACATTTATGCATAACAGACTTATGACGTAATTTAAAATCTTTCACGACGTTGCCATCTCTCCTGTACGGTGCCTGTTGTTTCGAACAACACTTAAGTACCAGTGGCTTTGTACTTTAGAACGTTTTTGGTGATATTTTCATATTATAACTGACATTCAAGACGCGTCAGAATGAGGGCTACAAAAAGTCGGCCATTTGTCGCTACACTGAAGGGTTTTTATAGCTCGGCCATGTGGTACAGTTTGTGCTAAAGGGCTTGCTCGTGTGACGTAGGGATGAAAACAAAACTTTTTATTCTGTGCACGCACAATGGCCAATTTGTCCTTGAATTTTCAACTTTCTTTCTTCGCTGGTCATATTAGATGGCTTGACCAACTTAACTCATTCAGCCCCGACGCATGTATTTCCCAAATTTCGGGGAGGCGCCATCTAACGACTAAGCATCTGTTGCAGGAGATGGATCGACCATGATAATTCAAGGGTAGTGGCAGATTGTGGCACCGACAGGCACCAAGCTAATCTGGCACTACTCTTGAATTATCATGGTCGACCCATCTCCTGCTGTAGTGCGTCAGGGCTGAATGGGTTAAATATAATGATCAAACAGTGCTTTCCTGCAATAACTTGGGGGAAATACCTGGAATGCACAAAACTGACCGATGGCCGTAAAATGTCTTTTTCTGCGGTATCTTATAACAAACACTTAAATGAAAGGCATTTAATACACAATCATATCGTCACTCAGTGTAAAACCCAATGCACACATCGGCCGCCGTTCGCCCGCGCACAGTCGTGCGCGGGCCAACAGCGGCTGATGTCGGCCCGATGGCCTTTGCGCACTGGGAAATACAGTAGGTAGGCCAGTACAATAGTAGTAGGTATTTAACCTTTTCTCCGCCGGTAGCCCCAAGTTGTGTTCTGAAATCATCGTTAACCCTATGTCAAACAACCCCGGCCGTCCAAGCAACACTAATAATTAACCCTTATCATTCAGAATACACCAATGTGTGAAATAAGTTTGACTAAAAAGTAGTTCAAGGGTAGTGCCAGAATAGCTTGGCGCCTCTAGGCGCCAAGCTATTCTGGCACCACCCTTGAACTAAAGCCATTGGTCTATATCCTTATATGTAAGTACTATAATGTAGCTTGCATATGGCAGTGTACAAATTTGAAGCGTTTAGCCTCAGTATGATTATGGGTTAAGGCGGCCACCAAGATGCACAGAAACCGATGAGCCCTAAAGATGCGGGGGACGCATGAGGGTCTATGACTTTTGCAGTTGCGTGGCACATACATTGGTTTGTACCGGCAGCCAAGGAATTAAGGTCAGATCATCTTTTGGCGTAGAAATCTTGGAGTCAAGAACGTCGTTGAAACCCCGCAGCACTGAGCACCTTCTGTACGCGAGAGGCATGAATTATCATGAGCCCATGCAGCAGCTGGGGCTCATGAGAATTCTATGCCCCTTGCTGATATAGATCGATCCAGCTGCCTCCTCAGATTGAGCGTTCCTGTCCGGATCAACCCTTCGGCTGTCCGTGTAGCGACTGCAGGAATCCCCTCGACGAAAATCGCTACCGACAGCGTATTACTCTTAAGTCAACACCTGCAGATTAAGTTAACCCATATCATACTGAAGCTAAAAGCCTAGAGGCGCCAAGCTATTCTGGCACCATCCTTGAACTATTTGAGTGACACTTATTCCACACACTGGTGTATTCCGAATGACTCGATTAAGCATGAACATTGAACCTTGACCTTGGGTAATATCAGTATATAAGTTAGTTATTAGGTGAGCGGCGACCAAGGCCATCTCACGGCGGTAGTATCATTCAATGTTTGCTAAACTCCAGATCCTTTCACCTGACAAGCAATAAAGACATATGTCCTTGCCAGGATGAGGTATATATTCTTATGAGCCCCTACAAATGCAGAGGCTCATGAGAATCTATGCCCTTTGCTGTTCGGAAAGGTGTTAGAGACTGTTCTATGCCCAAAGTCCGTAAGACTTAGTTTGAAAACGCAAGAGGTACTTGTGCGTGTGACTGTCGAAACTTTACTCCAGTACGTGTATAACATAAACAAATTGTGACTCACACTCAGGCTGGTCGTAGGATCCTAGATTTTAAATACTTATGTTATCATAGATTTTAAATACTTATGTAACGTCTTGAATAATAAACAATTATTGAATATCGTACATGTGGATCAGTGTCTCACAGACTGTATTCCGGCACTACTCTCAGAGTCGTCAGTTCGTGACACAGTGAGACAGTAAACTAGTTAACCCATTTAACGCCACGGCCATTCTCCCAAATTTTGGAGGTGTTACCTAATGACTATGTAGCAGCTGCAGAAGATGGATTGACCATGATAATTCAAGGGTAGTGCCAGATTAGCTTGGCGCCTTCAGGCGCCAAGCTAATCTGGCACTACCCTTGAATTATCATGGTCAACCCACCTGCTGTGGGGCGTTGGGGCTAAATGGGTTAATATATATGAAATCCTGCGTTAGTTCAGTCATTTCATCATTGTCTATGCACAGTAATGTTTCGGTGATAACGCGCGTGCGCACGCGTGTGAGAGAGAGATTCGCATCCAAAGTTTATGACAAAAACAATAAGAAGTAAGATATAAAAAAAAAAAATACACAACTTACGCGTTATACAGATTAACATCAGCACAAGAGCCACATTAGGCCCCATGCGCATGTTGCCACCGGTACTGTTCACAGTACTGGTGGCTGCATACGCAAGGAGGGGGGTGGGGGATGGGGTGGAGTGGGGGTAAGTTTCGTTTGTATTGTGCGTAGGATGAAAACAGACAGCACCAAACCAATATAAATCAACGTTGTCTACGCCAACAAAGCAGCTGTTGCTGATTTGTGATAGATTCACAGAACGTTTCAAAGATCAGTTCTTATCTTTCCCGTGATATTGTGCCGTATGGTTGAACTCAGCTTGCTCAATGACATAGGTCCGTTATGTACAGTTTGTGGGAGTCAATATCATGTCCGTCGCGTAACATTTACAGGACTGGGACTCGATATCAAGCGCATCAGTAGTAAACACAACTGAATCGTCGGTTAACAGTTGCTTGACACCTCCCACTCCCCCCCCCCCCACACCCCCCAGAAAAAAAGAAAAAAGAAAAGAAAAATAATAATAATGAAAGTAGTCACAGACAGTTCGCAACAATTGGTTTATGGTAGAGATACCAGTCTCTGAGTAATCTGTTGTCAAATGCCTGCACCTTGAAGCAATGTCGCGGTCGGTAGCCGTTCAATCCTTGTAAAGAAAGGTCATCGGGGCCACTTCGCTTGACGTCGGCCCAAATGTCTTTGCCTACTGGGCAGGAGATGATCTGCCACAGCAGTGAGCAACGTTACTTTGATATATATATATATATAATATATATATATATATATATATATATATATATATATATATATATATATATATATATATATATATATATATATATATATATATATATATATATATATATATATATATATATATATATATATATATATATATATATAATAGAAGGTGAGCCATCTTTGCTCTGAAAATACGTCGTTCAAGGCATACTGCCCCCCTTAACCCCTTCACTGCCGAGAAAAAAATGAACGCGATCTATAGTCCGCAAGAGGCATAGATCCCATGAGCCTCCGCGACTGCGGGGCCTCATGAGGATCTAGCCCTCTTGCTGAGACCACTTTGTATCCATGCTCTTTGGACAGACAGTTGTAGCTGTAGTGTTGGTCGTTCAGTCAACACGGATTTAAGATACAAAAAATATACATGCGTTGGTAGGGAAGAGTTTAACCATCGCGCCGCCCTCACCACGCCCAGAGGAAAAAAAAAACACAAACAAACAAACAAACAAACAAACAAAAACAGAGAAAAAAAAGGTAAAGAAAAAAAAAAAAAGAAAAAAGAAAGGGCAATACAATGTCTATTACGTTAGCAATGTACCAGCTAACATGATTGTCGCTTTAGTCAGCGTATCCCTGAGGACAGATCGTCACTGTCTAGTTTTGCTTACCCAGTTCATTATACCTGGACGGGGCCAAGCGCAAAAGGTGACTGTCATCACTTGACGCTGTTTCAGTAAATCCTGCAAGCGTTAGCACATATACTACCGAAAAAAATGGAACACTACCCAAATAAAAGAGGTGTAGATCCTCATGAGCTCTCGAGATAGTGAACACGATTCTACTGCGAGAGAAAACGAGAGCTAAAGTCTGCAAGAGGCATGGATCCGCATGAGCCCCCGTAGTTGATCATGGCTGATCATGTTAATTCAAGGGTAGTGCCAGATGAGCTTGGCGCCTGAAGGCGCCAAGCTCATCTGGCACTACCCTTGAATTATCATGATTGATCATCTCCTACAACTGGTACATAGTCGTTAGGCAACACCTCCAAAATTTGAGAAATGGGACCTTGCAGCTAAAAGGGTTAAAATACGAATAGGCGTAAATCTGAAGAAAGCTTTCAGCACCATGTGTGTTTGTGCTTTTACGCGTGCGTAATCACACTTGTTCATTCTGCACAGCCGTTAGCACATCAATCTGTTTCAGTTTAGCCGTTGCTCGAACAGACTGCGTTGCATTTATAGAACAGAGAGGAGTCATTGTCATATCACCGGATATGTTGCATGTAGCGTATCGTAATCAACTTGTTGCTTAAAAGCCCACCCTACCGCAGCAATTGTTCAAAGACACACTTCTGTACGGTAACAGATGGTTACGAAACGCTACACACAGGTCTACTTATAATTAATAAGGAGTATTTATAATGCGCTTATTTTATAATAATTATAACTCTAAGCGCGCACTCACAACTCGCACACCGCATGCGCACGCTTTAGACAATGACTCACGTAACACAAATAGTGAAAATACATTCAGTACGACGGTCAGCTTGGGGTGGGGAGCGTGGTGATATAGTGCTAGAACTGTTGAAAGAGGTGAGTTTTGAGGGCGGACTTGAAGGAGGAGAGCGAGTGTTTCTGACGGAGAGAGAGTGGGAGAGCGGTGTTCCAGGTGGATGGACCGTATACTGAGAAGGAGCGGGGGCCGAAAGTGCGGGGGATGAGGAGGCGGAGAGGGTCGGAGGCGGAGCGGAGGGAGCGGGGAGGAGGTGTAGGGATGAAGTAAGTTGGAGAGATAGGCATTAGACACAGGACAGACAATCCGCTTCAGCACACGTCGTCTTTATATCAAGTAACCTGACAATGACTCCACTCCGTTCTATAAATACAACTCTATCAGTACGAGAAACAGCAAAAAATAGATTGACACGCTAAAGGCAGCGCAGAATAAATAAGAGCGAGTACGCGTGTGCTTTTGCTGTCAGTCCCAAACTGTGTCGACAAGGTATAAGAAACACAAATGGTGCTGAAATGTGTCTTCAAATGTACGCGAAATGGTACTTAGTTAAGTGTTTCTCTGAACAATTGTGGCGGTACAGGGCTGTTAATGATTACGTGTGAACCAGACTGTACCACTGCTACCAGAAATGTCATCGTAACGGTCCTACCCCCAAGGGACAGCCAGATGCGTTAGCGGGCGATTAATGCTTTCATCTGAGGTAAGATACAGGCCCTAGAGACTGATCCCCCATGACAGCTCCAGCTCCAGCTCCAGGGTAGTGCTCAATCAGCTTGGCGCCTGGAGAGGCGCCAAATTGATCAGGCACTACCACTGACCTATCATGACCAGTCCACCCTCGCAGTTGGCGGTGAAAGACGCCACATACAATGTACGCAAGTGCACTGCCACTGTTATAGTTGACCCTTTCACTGTCAGTTGACGCAGATTGTGCTTCTAACATCTTGGTTAAATTCACCCAAAAAAGAGCACCAGCCGTCCAAGGAACACAGATGCAAAGTGATTTTAGCAAGAGGCATAGATCCTCATGAGCCCACGCAGGTGCGGGGGCTCATGAGGATCTATGTCTCTTGCAGTTGGATCGTGTTCCACACTTTTCGCGGCAGTGAGGAAGTTAACTCATTCGCGGCCAGCCACGTCCGGATGCGCGGTTTATGCCGCGCATTCGGATGCGGCTGGCCGCGAATGAGTTAATGTGTCCCCCGTGCAGTTTCAAAGAATTACAGACGATCCCTTTAAAGGCTTATAAAGAGATCGTCTGTAAACAGAATCTCTTGAATTGAACTCAATTTGAACTGAACTGAACTGAACCGACCTGAACTGAACAGAATTTAATTTAAATTGATCTGAACTGAACTGAACAGAAATGAATTTGAATTGAACTTAAATGAACTAAACTGAGCTGAACTGAATCGAATTATACTGAATTGAATCACTGAATCGAATTGAACTAAGTTGGAACTGAAAGTTGGTGTAGTAGCACGCCCATGCCCACAAGCAGAGCTAGGACAGACCCGGGCAGCACTGCCCAATGAAGACAAAAGACAGCCAGTTGTGAAAAGCGAGAATTTCATTGTAATACAATAAAAATCAAATCTCGCTTCTCACACACACACACACACACACACACACACACACACACACACACACACACACACACACACACACACACACACACACACACACACACACACACACACACACAAATGGACCGTACCGCCTGTTGCCCTGCCTTCACAGATCAACCATGCTAAACAAGTGCTTTCGTTGAGCTCGCGTGGACTTGAACAATCTGTCCCCAGCAACTGGCACGGGTTATACTGGTTAACCCATATCAGTATACTGAGGCTAAAAGCTTCAAATTTGTACACTGCCATACGCAAGCTACATTATAATACTTACAGATAAGGACATAGACCAGTGGCTTTAGTTCAAGGGTGATGCCAGAATAGCTTGGCGCCTACAGGCGCCAAGCTATTCTGGCACCACCCTTGAACTATTTTAGTCAAACTTATTTCACACACTGGTGTATTCCGAATGATATTGGTTAAGTGGTGGCACGCTCAAGAGTGAGAGACGCACTTCAGTCCCAGGAAGCAAAAGACCACTGGACCGACGTCGACCGATGGGCCCGCGCGCGGCGGCACTGCGGCCTACCGGCATCGGCCCGATGGACATTTTGCATACAGGGTAGCCTGTGTACGGTTGACCATAATGTAGGTGGTTGGCGAACAGCCTGGACATGGCAAAGGTAGCGGCGCCTGGTTAGTAGCTAGCTACGCAGGCACGACCTTTGCGATATCCATCTATTCGTCGACCATAAACAGTACAATATGTTTTGAGCAACCACTGAACTGAAAAATAAAGTCAGTCTTGAAATACGAGTGCCGGTGCTCTCTCTCAAAGTGAATTCTTCAGTGAAGGCCAAAACGAGTCAATTGTCGGGAAAGGCCATCTACATCCACCTAAATCATGGCGTTTAACCCTTTTCATCCTGATAACCCATTGCTTGAAATAAATTTGACAATGATAGTTCAATGGTAGCGCGCCAGAATAGCTTGGCGCCTGAGGCGCCAAGCTATTCTGGCGCCACCCTTGAACTAAAACGGCTGATCCATCTCCTAATCTGTAATGTAGCCTTCATAGGACAATAGACACATTTATTTATTTATTTTTTTAAATACAAAATCAGCCTCACGATGTAAAGAGCTAATGACGGCCGTTCTCATCAGGGTGGTCACTCAAACAGGTACTGCTGTACATGGAATTAAAAAATAAAAATCCTTATCTGCAAATGACATCGATCAAACCTTATCGGCTGCAAGTGACACCGATCAGTGTCGGCTTGGGAATATGTATCATTGTTATTTTACCCCCACTTACAGTTGCAGACATAACCACTAGAACTACTTTCTGTAATACCTCTTATACATGTATTAATCGAGACCACTCGGCCAGTGACCAGAAGACATACATATTCAATATCTATCAGACACTTATTTCCTAACCATGACAGGGCAAAATACAATTATTTGCCTTTAATTGCTTGGCCCATACCACCAATGCACTCAATTTGTTTTCATAATTTGACAGGAAAAATGTAGTTCTCAACTGGTGCAACTTTTCAGTCTTGTACATGGCCCATACCACCAACGCTGTCAAAGTTTTCTACTTTTTGACAGAAAAATGTTCAGTCTTTCCATACAATTCAGAGTTAACACTTTTTGGCCCATACCACCACCGAGTCAAACATTTTTTTCCAATTTTGTCACGAAAAACGTAGTTCTGGTGTCGTTGGCTCCCATACCAAAGACTGCTTAGCACAAGGCACTCGCATCAATAGCTGCTATTGATGCAGGGCGCCTTGAATGTACTAGATTGAGCAACATTCGGAGGGTGGGGGAAAAACACAAACAAAATAGGACGGGCCGGTTTTGGTCTTTGATTCTGAACCGTACGAACGGATGCAAGCTTATGTGTTGGTCTGTGATGTTAAACCTGACAAGGGGCACATTGCTTTTGAATTTCTTCGCCCGTGTGGCTGTAGACATGATTTCAACAACGGACTAATTCTACAAAATCGAGCTCACATGAATTCATGTCGATGATAGTCCTTGACATGTCTACACACGCGAGCAGCTGCCTGTCGGTCACAATATACATGCCATACATGCCATTTGAATAAAACTAACAAGTAAATATGTTTCTCTCCCAACGCCAGGTGCGGAAGACACATCGACCGTGATAGCTCAAGGGCAGTGCCTGATTAGCTTGGCGCCTTTCAGGCGCCAAGCTAGTCAGGCCGCGTGACTACCCTTGAGCCATACAAATCACCTCGTACATTTTAGGGTCTCATCCGTTTCCGGTAGTTGGCGCAACCGGGGAGTGAGAGAGATTCTTCAATATATACACCAGATGGTGAATAAACACGCTTGGCTGCGGAGTGTGGGATCGATACGAAAGACACAGGCTCACACCATAGAAAAATCTCCTCTATGAAGGCTAAGACAGTATTTTCCATGTTTTGTGGTGAAAATATACATTTTCTTTGCGTATTACAATGAAAATCCTGCTTTTCACAGAGATGGATTTTGATTTCTGTCTTTGGCTTCCAAAGAGCAGAAAAACAATGTGTGCCGGCCTGTGGTCGTCAGTGGATATGTCAGGTTCAGAATCGAAGACCAGCACACCATTATGATACACATAAGCCCAGACTGTAAGCAAAATACTGACCCTCAGGCCGACATCGGCCCGAGAGTGTTTGCCTACCCGCGGGCTAGGTGTGGGACAACTTCATTATAGCCCGTGAAAAATACAGAGAGAGAGAGAGAGAGAGAGAGAGAGAGAGAGAGAAAGTCTTTCTATGACCGGCAGGACCAATGGTGTTAGGAGTTAGAAGTGAGGTTTGGGAGGGGGCGGGGGGGGGGGGGGGGGGGGGCAGGGGGGAGGAGAGAGCGGGATTGTGTGTGCCGTGTGTGTGTGTGTGGGGGGGGGGGGGAGGAGGGGGGAGAGAGGGTTGCAGAGAGGTAAAGCGAGAACAAACTTCAGTTTGTCACGTAGATAAGAACATGTATCAATATTAGCAATATTAGCAACAGTCAATGGGGTTACAATTAAGACCCGCACACAACCAGCTGGTCATGCAATCGCAGCACTCTGCAAGATAAGCAAGCAGAAAATGATCTGAGGAAAATAAAATAAAATAAAATAAAATAAAATAAAATAACTACACATAGTTAGATTTAGAGGGGGCATGGCCATGAGAATCAGACTTCACACTGAGTTAGCGCCGCAGAAGAAACGACGTGCCAATCGCTCAGTGTCGCGGGAAAAAGTACACGGTACTGAGACACAGAAATCGCGGCGGAATGCTACAAACAGCTTCTCACCTGCCCCATCGTGCATACAAACGTTCTCCACAAAAGCGCTATACCTTGTAAACGGCTGGCCTGTGCGCTCGACCCGGCATTACGTTTTATGGGTCAGGAACAATTTTATGTGATGTAAACTTCACAATAGCATATGCAAGTCAACCGTCCAGCGGGTAAAGGGAAATAAATGGCTGTTGTATTTGTGATAGCACGGTGGAAGTTAAGGAACATGCAGAGAAAGTGCTGTTGCCATTGTCCTTGAATGTAGCAAAATGACTTCGGGCGCGTGCCAGCATGTCTGTGCTGTTACACTGAGGTCAATTATTTGATTAGCTCATTCACATGAAAAAAAAAAAAAGAGGATATTTTGTACTGTGCTGAATATATCTGAGGCATATATGGGGATGAAAACTTGGCATTTCATGAAACATTTCCGCCCAGTTTTACAACTGTACAGCAAAACTGGCAAATTGAAGGCGTTTCTTTAAGGTAATTAGGTCAACTGGCTTCGAATGACATTTGTTCTAAGAGTGGCATATGAAAGTGTATCTTTGCGAAAACTGAAAAGGGTTTGCGGTCCGATGTTAAACGGTCTATAGGGACACACAAAGGGTTTTTTAGTCGAAATATTGCACGAGGCCGACAAGTTTTGGGCCTAACCTGGCAAGCCTACTTTGTTCGCTTCGAAATATCGGTGCCATTAGTCTCAGCTTATTTAACTCATTGTACCCCAAGACCGAAATCCCCAAATTTTGCCTTTGTTCTCTGAAGACTGCATTGCAGTGCAGGACACAGATCGACCATGATCGGTCAAGGGTGATGCCAGAATAGCTTGGCGTCCATAGGCGCCAAACTATTCTGGCATCACCCTTGAACTATCATGGTCGATCCATATATTGCTGTGGTGTGTCTAGGGTAGAATGAAGTAACGACAAATGACGTAGGTGGAAGCTGACCTTTCACATGACCCCGAAAGTCAATGTGCAGCAATAAAACAAACAAACAAACAAACAACAACAACAACACAAACAAACAAACAAACAAACAAACAAACAAACAAACAAACAAACAAACAAACAAACAAACAAACAAAAAAACCCACCAAACGAACATGACTTGACTCTGAAGTTATTTATAGTGAACGTGTGAAATATTATCACAATAACAATGAACATTATCACATGAAAAATTTACAGTTTGTAATTAGTAAAACGTTGACCTGGTGGGATTCCCTGACCTGTCATGGGTTCATCACGAGCAGTTTCCTCACCCGTTAGGGACTTCTTTTAGCTGCTATGCTTTCCTCGCTTGACAGTTTTCATAAAGAAAATCGTGTACCACGGTTTATATCAAACTTCGGCCTGTAAATATTCTTCGTTCTCGCACAGCTCTACTGAGGAAAAATGATGTGTTTTGTTTACTTTTTAACCCAAATCATACTGAGGCTAAAAGCTTCAAATTTGTACACTGCCATATGCAAGCTACATTATAGTACTTACAGATAAGGATATAGACTAATGGCTTTAGTTCAAGGGTAGTGCCAGAATAGCTTGGCGCCTAGAGGCGCCAAGCTATTCTGGCACTACCCTTGAACTATTTTAGTCAAACTTATATCACACACTGGTGTATTCCGAATGGTAAGGGTTAAAACAGCACAGAGATTTTGAATCTGGCATTCTGGCCAATCATTGAAGTCACGTGAATCAAGGTTGTCAGGAGTATTTAGACAAGTCTGTAGGGAGACTAACCTGTCAAGGACCAGGTCGGAGAAATGGTACGGCTATTTCGAAGCAAAAAAGTAGGCTAGGCCGAGTTCGACTTAAAAAAGTGTCTGGAAGAGTAAGAAAATTGGGTCGAAAATAGCTGACAAAACTTGCATTGGTTGGTTGTCGGTCCAAAAAGATTTTAGCCTAGTTCCATCGCTCCGCATGTCTACAAAAAATCAATCCAGACCAAAAAGATGACTGCCAAGCGTGTGAAGTGCAAAGAAGTACCCAACGGAGAAAGAAACACGCTTAGAAAAGACGGGTACAACACAATTTATTAATATTTCGGGCAAATACCCTTTGTCAAAAATAGACAAACAAACAGAGAGATCAGTCGCTACTTATCTTCATTCGCAGAAGGAATGTGGCCACATTCCTTCTGCGATTGAAGATAAGTAGCGACTGATCTCTCTGTTTGTTTTTCTATTTTGACAAAGGGTATTTACCCGAAATATTAATAAGTTGTGTTGTAACCGTCTTTTCTAAGCGTGTTTCTTTCTCCGTTGGGTACTTCTCCGCGGCATGTCTACGTTTATACAATAAAATACAATGCAATACAATACAATACAATACAATACAATACAACACAATACAATATAATAATACTTTATTAATCCCTTATGGGGATATTCACTGTCTACATCATTCACTCGTTGTAATAATCAAATAACCCATAACTCTCAGTTAAAGAGATGAACTATAACAGACGTATTGTTACCTTTGTAACACTCTTGGCATCAGAAACAGTCACTTATGGTGTATTCCCCCTGTGCTTCTGGTGTCAGAAATGTTGCAGTGAACTACTGAAAGGGCTAGTACTAAAGAACTAAAGAATGTTGACAGACACTATCTACTGATATTACTGTCGAAAATGGTAACAGCCTGAGGGACAAAAGAGTTGGCATAGGGTGATGTATTACTTTTGGGTACTCGAAGTCTGCCACCCCTTTGGATACGGCTGCTGTCAAATTCATATCCAAGTGGATGTGTTTTGTCATCAAGAATGTCAGCCAGTTTGTTCGTAATCCGTCTGTTGTACAGTGTGTCCAAAGTATCTTGTGCTCTACCAATCACCCCACCCGCTTTCCTGATTACTTTGTTAAGACGATCTTGATCTCTTTTACATAAATTTCTACCCCAGCACGTATCAACGTAGAATCACTTCTATCACTTTTATCAACGTAGAATGACGTAAATGGGGAATTGACCTTGCAAGGTGACCCGAAAGTCAAAGTGAAGCGTTTTTTTTTTTTGCTTAAGCATTTCTCGTAACTAGAGTTATTTAGATTAAGTTTACTATGGGTTTACTTTTTTGTTATTGTTGTCGTTGTGGAAGCAGCAAAACAGTTTCTGCGTGTGGCAATCTTTTTCCTGCACTGCACATTGGCCTAGTTACCTGCACGCGACCTGTGACATATATTTGAAACAGCAGGATGAAACCCAGTAGCATTCTGGCAAATCCTTGAGATGGAGGTATGATGCAAATGGTCACGTGAAGTGAAGTTTCGCAGACCCAATTCCGTCTGCATAGGAGATTTCCATGAGGTAACGTACTGATACGACGAAGATTTCTGCAGTAACATCCCCTGATAATGACCATAGACACTTATAGAAAAAAGACATAAATTCCAACTACAGTTAAACACACCTAAAAATGTTCATTTTATTTTGCAATAATATTGATGAAATATTCTCTTAGAACATTATGTGCATATAAAATGGTCAAACTAACATAAAATAAAAATTTAAAACATTTTACGGTTTGCAAAATTACCCCCCTGCCAAACATTCTCGTCGACTTACACAGCATGCTGATTGCCATAGGGTGTAAATTTGCTATCGCAGGTTAGACTATGTTACCATTACCAAAAACCATTTAGGGTCTTTGGATTGACTTTTTTAGTGACCCTATTCAATAGGGTAAATTGTGCAAATGGTTGCGAATCTGCGACTGTAATGTCAATGACGTCAAGAGAAAACAGCAACACGACGTCACGCCGTCTGCTTGCACGGCCCCAGCAATACGTAATACTGGCACGCAGGGCAGTGTATGTTAGTGCACGAATATCTCCAGTGTTTTTGCACTGACAAAAGGTTTAGGGAGTTCTCACTTTTCATCGAAGTCTGCTCCTCTCAGCTGTAGGTAACCTAGTAGAATCTGGCACTGTTTGACGCCAACACATGCACTAGGTAGGGCCTACAAGTTTCAGTTAATGACTGACTGATTAGCACGTTGAATTAAATTGTTGTTCATTGCAGTTTCTTCTGCTCTTAATCCCTGCAAAGCTGTCTCAATGAACCATATTACCCGACGGCCGCATCAAACTTTCCCAAATTTTGGAGGTGTTACCTAACGACTATGTACCAGTTGTAGGAGATGGATCAATCATGATAATTAAAGGATAGTGCCAGGAGAGCTTGGCGCCTTCAGGCGCCAAACTCATCTGGCACTACTTTTGAATTATCATGATCAATCCATCTCCTGCTGTTGGGCGTTGGGGCTAAATGAGTCAACCTCTTTCCTGCCACTGGGCACACATTTTGTTTTGAGTTATTCAGTTGTTAATTTAAACGACCAGAAGTTACAACCGTCCAAAGAACATGGATACAAAGTGTTCTTAGCAAGGGGCATAGATCATGAATTCGAGCAGTCGCGCGGGCTCATGAGGATGTATGCCTCTTGCAGTTGGGTCGTGTTCAAATTTTCTCGGCAGTCCCGGCACACGGAAGGGGAGAAAACTCTCAGTTTACGGATAATCTCAACTAGAACAGTCAGTTAAAATTAGTTGTTTGGGTTTAACTCCGAGCAGTTTCTACTAAAACAAAACGAAGTTTGCACCGAACTTTGATGTGATAGTGACAAAGACTGGTTGTTGCTTGAAAATTACCATTTTTTAGAAATAAAACCGTTCCTGGTCATAACAATAACTGATTGACTGACTTGTATTGAAAGATTTTTGTTGTAAAGGCATCGGGGACCACAAGGGACGCAACCATTGCGCCATTGTTCACAAAATGACACGGCTATCGACGTAGTAGTGATGGCCCTGTTCTTACAAGATGGAAACCGCTGTGAAATACGAAGTACACCCTGAACACTGATCAATTCAGGCGTACTGAAACTGTGCCCAGGGGCGCATCAGATACCTCGAGGAGGAGGGGGTGGGGGGAGTGGAGTGGGTGGGCATCTTTTTGTTTGGGACCTTCAACTCGACACAAAAGGCCTCCCCGACAAGGGGTGGGGTGGGGGGCGGGGGTGGGGGGGGGAAGGGTAGCGTGTGCGTTTGTGTCGAAACTCGCAAAAAATCAAATAGGGAGATGGTGTGTGTGTATGTGTGTGTGTGTGTGTGTGTGTGTGTGTGGGGGGGGGGGTTCCAAACACCCCAAAAAGGGACTTTGTTATAGCATTTTAATCATTTTTGAGGGGGTGGGTTCCGGAACTCCTAGGATCCCCCGTCCAGATCCGCCCCTGGTGCCATTGATTTGAATTTACCTCTCAACAGACATAATCAAACTGAGTGTGCATGTGTTGTACGGGATCCTTCAATCGTTTAGAAAACGTCGGGTCAGTTGTTGCAAGAGCGTTGACGTGCATCCCATCCATCTTTTACGAGAGACATAGATTTTTATGAGCCCCAGCAGTCGCAAGGGCTCATGAGAATCGTTGTCTCTTGCCCGAGCTCGTGAGAATCTGTATGCCTTTTGCGAAGATCAATTCCTGTCAATCCGAACTGTTTCTCAAACAAATTGAGGGTGTCAGCTCGTTGCGGCGGGGCTCGCTAGATAGTTCGATCGTGTTCAGCCGATCATCCATCTGCAGAAGACATAGATACACATGAGCCCCTGCTTCTTGCTAACTACATCATTCTGCCCCAACTCTCAACTTGAGTTGGCAGTGTCGTGCCTATAGCTACGATGGTTCGATCGTTACGCGCGGCGCAACAGTTCAATAAAAGCAGGCCCTGGGGGAAAGATCCGAAAATAGCTCATCACTCGGGGTGACGTAAATTATCTCATTATCCCGGGACTGCTGGACTGACTGACAAAAACAGCTGTTGTGTGAAAAACTTGTCGACTGACGAAAGTGTTGACAGCGCAGCGGTGTGATGTGAAACGAAGGTGATGAGGACGTGGACTCAAAACGGGCGATGACACTGAAGCGGTTTGGTGCCTGCAAAGAAAGGTAAAAAGGCTCAGTGTTAGCTTGTGTATTACATTCGAGTATAGACCAGCTGGGTAGGACCACCGCGACCATCAACTCGACAGTGATATAGTTCACCGGACGCATATTTGCTTCTTCAATATTTGTTCCTTCAACGACCAAAAGCCACAACCGTCCAACCGTCTCAGTAAGAGGCATAGATCCTCATGAGCCCCCGCAGTCGCGGGGGCTCATGAAGATATATGTCTCTTGCTGATGGACCGTGTTAACCCAAATTTCTCGGCAGTTAACGGGATAATGTGCGTTTGATAGTGAGAAGGACGTTGCAACAAAACGTGCAATGATACCTACTAGATGTTCGCAGCGTGCTTATCTTTTTGGTTGTCGCTAGCGCTTTTGTCGTCGTGGGTACTTTTCGTCATTTTGCTTCCAAAACTGAAAGCGCTACCAAAAGCTAGAAGGTACGAAGGTACGAAGGATCAGTGCTGGCATGTGTAAATTTGCCAGCTAGGAGCATCAGGGCCGGATCAATCAGTTTTCAAGGGAGTGCTCAACTTTTTTATTTTCTACTGCCAGGGTCTAGTATATATCAAGGGGCGGGGGGGGGGGGGGGGAGGAGGGGGGGGGGAGGGGAGGGGTGCTGTAGTACAAAAGCACCCCCCTGGATCCGGCCCTGAGCATATTTGAAAAGATGATCGATGCATCTGTGTGAGTTTATGAGTAAACAGAACAATTGTTGCCACGGACAATAGACAGGTAATCAAGTCTGTTGAGATCGAGCCGTCACAAAACCCGCGGTGAAACCCTTCAGTCGTGGCTAACTCTTTATCTGTTGGTAGCTTGTTTGGGAGAGTTGATTCCTTCAGGAATCACCTCGACCAAACACGCTACTGACAGGCAAAGGGTTAATTATTTAATATCTGCTTCCTATCACACATGTTTTCTTACGAGCTGTCAAAATGATATGCACGTTCGAGTCATCATCCACACTTTGCGATGCAAGGGAAAAAAGTGGTGCAGAACAATAATTATTTTTATGTGTACTAGCATGCGAGTGATCTTAATAATAATATCGGTTATTATATAGGCGCTTTTCCCCAATTCTGTGAATAGGCTCAAAGCGCCGCGAACTGCACCCAACACGTACGCTCACGTGACACACACGCATTCACTCTAAAGACAAACACAGTACAAGACAAACGCAGGACATTCACGTGGTGCGAAGGGTCAGCTCAGCAATTGAGGATCGGAAATTTTGATCGCTTGTATTTGAAATTTATAAAGTGGCCTGAAACCGGTCCCAAAGTGGGTAGGATCCACTGGTGTATTCCGATCTTGGGCCTAACGGACCGTAACGAATGCATAATCTAACAGCTCTCAAGCTGCTAAGGATACAACAAAGTTGGATTTCACAGAAATCGGATATAACAACAGTTTTTCTAAGGCCCCGACCATACTACCTTTATGTAATTTACTTCGCTTCAAAACACACTCCAAAGTTTGCTTTAGCTGGTATAACCCTTATCATTCGGAATATACCAGTGTGTGAAATAAGTTTGACTAAAATAGTTCAAGAGTAGTTCCAGAATAGCTTGACGCCTAGAGGCGCCAAGCTATTCTGGCACCACCGCTGAACTAAAGCCATTGGTCTATATCCTTATCTGTAAGTACTATAATGTAGCTTGAATATGGCAGTGTACAAATTTGAAGCTTTTAGAATCAGTATGGTATGGTATAAGCGGACTGGTCACGAAACGTCCTGATCATGTTATGGGACTAAAGTCAGTGTCGGCGTGTTTGTGGAGAGGGGGGTTGTGGGGATGGGGGTGGGGGGGGTGGGGGTGGGGGTGGCGGGTGCTGGTGGGGGTGGGGGCGTGTGTGTATGTGTTTGTGTATTTGACAATTTGTGTCTGTGCGTGAGGCCTTTGTGTGTGTGTGTGTGTGTTGTGCCTGTGAGTGTGTTTGTGTGTGTGTGAGTGCGTGTGTGTGCGTGCGTGTGTGCGTGCTTGCTTGCATGGGCATGAGTGGATGCGTGCGCATGAGTGCATGCTTGCCTGTGCACGCGCTTATCGTAAACCCGTTTTCTTACAGCACGCCACGGTACTGTGGGTTGGTTATTGTATAGCAGTTCCTAAAACTATAGCCACATTTT
This sequence comes from Semisulcospira habei, assembly GCA_036245525.1. Taxonomy (NCBI): domain Eukaryota; kingdom Metazoa; phylum Mollusca; class Gastropoda; family Semisulcospiridae; genus Semisulcospira; species Semisulcospira habei. Next base: position 117,271,165 of record BTPG01000006.1, on the reverse strand, counting down.
TATTATTTTCTGTCAGTTCAGTCTGAACAGCTTGGTCAGAAAAAAAAAATCGATCCGACACTCGGTAAACAAGGATTGAACAGGCGACAGATGTGATCGTGAATGCGGGTGCTGTGGAGCAAAGCATCCACGGGCCGACGGTAGCCGTAGTTGGCCCGCGCACGGCCGTGCGCGGGCCAACTGCGGCTATCGTGGGCCCGAAGACTTCCTGCCTAGTGTCGATTATTTGCCTTGGACTCGTTTTCCGAGTGGGATGGAATGCTGTTGGACTCATGCGTCTTGCCGTCTCGAAGGCACAAAGCTAGGTATTAAATAACTCTTATCATACGGAGGCTAAAAGCTTCAAATTTGTACACTGCCATATTATACAAGCTACATACTTAGAGATAAGGATATAGCCCGATGGCTTTAGTTCAAGGGTGGTGCCAGAATAGCTTGGCGCCTAGAGGCGCCAAGTTATTTTGGCACTACCTTTGAACTATTTTAGTCAAACTTATTTCACACACTGGTGTATTCCGAATGATAAGGGTTAACTGAATTAGGGGGCGTTTGAATGCGAAGTCGAAGTCTCGCTTTAACCCCTTCACTGGCGGGGCAAAGGCCGGCGAACGCTACCCTGATGCGGTCGCGGTCGGGGGCTCAAGACTAATTTGTGTTTCTTGTTAGTCCTGTACTGAGTATGTTTTTTGTGTGCCTAATTTTGTCCCATTTATAACTGCGCTTTTCTGCAGGCGAAGGTCGGTCAGTGTGCATTTCTTTCAGACGCGCAATTCTTGATGAGCGGCGGAGAAGGGGTTAGGTGTAGCCACAGGATTTGGTCGAGAAACGGTGTTTTGACGATGTGAGTACCGAGAGAGACAGCATAAAGACACACCGCTAGTTATTATTGATCGTTTGAGTGAAGGAGTATTCATTGCCCAGTTTTGCAACCATGACCGAAGGTCACTGCCCAGTAAGCAAAGGTTTTCGGGCCCAAGACGGCCGTAGTGGCCGTGCCCGGGCCCGCCACTGCGGCCGTCGTGGCCGCCCGAAGACGTTTTGCGAGTTATGTGTCTCTGACCGGAGCCAGTCAGTGGCAAGTAACTCGTGGATTTCCTCGCCCTGTGGTTCCACTTACGTGAGCACAAGAGGTTGATAAAATAAATGGACCCCAAGCGTGAAAACGGACACGTTTCTCCTCCATCAGTGGCCTGCAAAAGTAATTATCAACAATGTACTGGGCCATGGGAAGGAGATTCGGGAAGGGAGGAGGGGTGGGGGGTGGGGGTGGGGGTGTGGGGGTGGGGGGTGGGGGTGGGGTGGGGGGGGGGGGTGTGGGGGTTGGATGGGGGTGGGGTGTGTGGATTGGGGAAAGTCAAATGGGACCTCTACATTGGCACACAACAGAACAGACTTGAAATTCTCACACATAGCGGAATCGATAGTGCCCCAGTCAGGTACGAGTGAGTGGCTGTAGTCCCGGAGCAACGAATGTCGCTAGGACTGATGATCTACGCCCATGTTACGCGTGCACTCATTTTAACGCCCACGTTTACAACAGGCTGACATGTACAGTAAACTTCGGATGTAACAAATCTGTTCGTTGTTATATCCGAAGTCTGTTATAAGCGAAGTACTTGTATAGAAAATGTTGTCGTCGGCAGCTCTGAGAAAATGTTGTTATAGCCGATTTTTGTTATATCCTACCTTGTTGTAAGCGAAGTCGCCTGTGCAATATTATTCGTGAAGGGAAAACTGGATTTCTGCAGAAATGTAGTGTGTCCTTGATGGATCAATATGGTGTATTGCATTACAGACACCGAACCTGAATGCTGCTAGTCAGAAATGAAAGAAGGATATAATAAATGTATACTGGCTGACGAGCAAAAGAAATGCGACACCATTCGAGTCATCGGAAACACCTCAGTGTTTCCGATGACTCAAATGATTTCGCATTTCTTTTGCTCGTCCGTCAGTATATGACGATATAAATTATTCATTGATTGCTATTAGCACCGTGAACGGCATGCACTGATTTACATCAGGCAGCTGCTCTCCAGGCCAAAACGGTGACTGCCAAGCGTGTTAAATGCAAAGAAGAACCCAAGGAAGAAGTTAGTTAGGTTTTTTTTTTTTTTTTTTTTTTTTTTTTTTTTTTTTTTTTTGGGGGGGGGGGGTTAACGCCGCCCAAGGAAGAAAGAAACACGCTTAGAAAAGACAGTTACAAACAGTTGTGTTGTAACTGTCCTTTCAAAGCGTGTTTCTTCTCAGATAGCTAACCTGACATGCCCTGGCCTGTAAGTCCATGTTTTTGTGTACAGCGAGAGTTTCATTGAAATACAACGAAAATCTTGCTTTTCATTGTCTTTTGCCATCACAGGACAATTAAGTTGCTATTTGCGTGTGAATCATAATGAAAAACAGATCGAAGAACGCATGTGATTGTGTAGTTTTACATAGGCAGCTGTGTGGATATAGGTGGACATGCATGATCAAAGATGTTTCATGGGCTTTCGCAATTAACTCTCAAAACCCACCCCACCCCACCCCTACCCCCCCAGTGCGCAAAAGGCCATCGGGCCGACGTCGGCCCAATGGCCTTTGCGCAATGGGTCTCTTCCTTGCACATAAGCCTACACAGAATGACTTTGCTGATCATAGTATCTGACCGCATTCTCTTTAGCCAACCAGTGTCTCAGGACATGATTGTCAACTAGATCGTCCACCACATGAACAGAAAAGCGATGGATTCAGACTCAGAAAAGACAGAACTTAGGGCCATGCCCAAGCGGCTGTCTGCACGTGCAGACGATGACGTCACAGCTCGAGCAGACCACGTGCAGCACGTTCCGTCCTTCACACGGGACAAGAGATGCTGCTCGCGCTTCGTGTGCTCCAAGTACTGGCTTTTTGTCATCAACTTTCTTGTCTGGGTAAGAAAAGAAAAAAACACAGCCTCCTACTTTGCTGTTATATGGCAAAATCCACTGTGTCCATTTTTGAGAAAAACGAGATTGTCATTGTTATACAATGAAAATGTCGCCTTTCTCAAAAATGAACATAATGAAAAGAGGTGCTGGAAATCTAGTGAATATCGGAGGGTGGGGGTGGGGGTGGGGGGTGGGGGCTTCCATATTCATTACTCCAGTCACTTACTTAGGGCACCCTTCTTTTCTATTTTTAATTTTTTTTTTAAAATGTGCTTTGATCAAACTTGATCTATGATCATTGGTCGATACTGCACAATTCTCTGCCCTGACATTGCTGTTACTTACTTTACTTTGTAATCTTCCTAGAACATTTTATTGGCTTTTGCCATTTAACGGCACCATGGAATTTTTCGTAAATTTGCTGTCGTCATAATTAGCATTAGCCGTTAGTAGCAGCAGAAGTGGCTGAACAAGAACAATATATACTGGAACAAGAGCACTGACACAACCACCAAGCACAGCCACAACTACAACAGACGCGGCGTCACCAAGAAAATAATTCAAGATGAAACATACATTGCAGCATTACATTTACGGAACAAACAAACAAACAAAACAGTTCGAAGACGGTCCCCCCCCTCCCCCCCTCTCCCCCTCCCCGTAACATCATCATATTCATTTCACCAGTTCTAGTGAACTGACATTTGTTTTAACTCATTGGAGACGTGCCGTATGCGGATACGCGGCGATTCGCCGCGTATCCTCATACGGCACGTCTCCAATGAGTTGACCTACATGCACTGTCACATGTGACGTTGCAGTTCTTTACGCTGTGAAGAGTTAAATTGTTTTAACCAGTTCGGTGCCAGTGGACGCAATTTTTTTTACGCAAATCTTCGTTAATCAAAAATAATCCTACCTGTCCCAGGGACGTGGATTCAAAGTGGTGTCAGCAAGAGGCATAGATTCGCATAAATTGCGGGGGGCTCATGAGGATCTATACCTCTTGTAGTTGGGTGGTGTTCAGATTGTCTCGGCATTGAACGGGTTAAAGTGAGAAGCTGTGAAATTCGTTAATTTAAAAAAAAAAATCCTAGCAGGGACATGGATTCAAAGTGGTGTCAGCAAGCGGCATAGATTCTCATGAGCCCCCGCAACAGCGGAGGCGCACGAGGATCTATACCTCTTGCAGTTGGGTGGTGTTCAGATTGTCTCGGCATTGAACGGGTTAAAGTGAGAAGCTTTGACAGAAAAGAATCCTCAAAGAGTAATGTGTGCGGACAAGCAGTCCCCGCAATGCTGCCCTTATTTGATTCTCACAAACCAGATAGGTGAGGCTAGCGCTGTTAGAATTGTACACATAGCAAGCGCTGGACAGACAAACGGTTAGATCCCCTCAATGCCCCCTCGGGTCCTATCAGGCACCCTCAGTCGCCAGCCCACAGAAAAATACGCAGGTAAATAACAAGACGATCATATGCATCCCTTGGTATGTGTGCCGTTATTTTGCAAAAGCCAGTATTTCCATGAGTTTTTGAGAAAAGCTGGATTTCTATTGTCATACAATGAACATCTGGCTTTAGTCAAACATGGACATATGTATTGGCTTTAGGCAAATAACAGCAGAATGGTCCCAGTTGTGTATTAGTCTGTTATTTGTACCTTGGCGATAAGGCTCAAAGTCAAACACTAACATATTTATTTTATGACAAACTTTTGCTTTCTCCCAGATTGCTGGAGGAGCATTGGTTGGGGTTGGCACGTGGTCACGACTTCAGACGACGTCATTGGTTGCCTTTGATCACGTGACCATTGACGTAGCGTATCTGCTGATCGGGATTGGTGCCATCATGTTTGTCGTCAGCCTTTTTGGGTGCACGGGGGCGCTACGGAACAATGTCTGCCTTCTGAAAGTGGTAATGAAACTTCGAAATTCTACAACATTTCGGGAGGAGAGTATGCTCGGGTGTAATTACGTAAGGGAGAGATTATGTAGATGTCATTGGGGTTGTGGGGGTGATTTAAGGGCCAAGGTTTTCTGGTTGGCAAATAAAGAAGGGGTTTTGGACATATATATGACCCTTTGTATACTTCAAGAAATGTTTTGAAAACCATATATTATGATACGGCACATGCATTTAAAATTGTAATATTGGCGGCAAAATGTCAGGGTACGTTTAGCAAAATGTCTTTAGCACTACGTTCAAGTTGCTACGGACTAACAGCTACGAAAGTGTCCTATAGCGTTTTTGGCAGATGGGGGGGTGGGGGTGGGGGGTGGGGTGGGGTGGGGAGTGGGGTGGGTGGGTGGGTGGGGATGGCCGAGGAGACGGAGAGAGAAAGAGGAAGTACGCTTACAATTGTCCTCCAAGTTAAACAAAGATTGAGCACTCGCACCCGCGGGCAGCACGCCTGCACTAATTTCTGTTTAACCCTCTGGCTGTCGGCCATGGGCAGCGCGTTTTGTCGCGATGATTCATTTAAGAATCATCGCGACAAAACGCGCTACGACAAAAAAAAACAACAACAAAACAAAACAAAAAACAACATGAAGCAAACAAACAAACAAACAAACAAACAAACAAACAAACAAACAAACAAACAAACTCTCCTCCCCTTTTTACTACGTTTTCCAGCATCTCGAAACAATAGCCTCCTCCCCTCTCCCTTAATTTTGAAACAGTGTCCCCCCCCCCCCCACTTTCCATCAATGCCTCCCCCCTCCCACCCCCCCCCCCCCCCCCCCCCCCCCCCCCGAGGAGCCGGGTAGTTCAGAGAATGATTTCCTCGTTTATTCATTTTCGTCTGCTCGTAACAGTACATGCGCAGATATATACTGAGGAGCAAAGGAAATTTGACATTTTTGAAATCATCGGAAACACTAAAGTGTTCCAAAAATGTCTTTCTTTTGCTCGTCAGTATACATGATGAACATTCTTCGTTGGTTCTTCTTCATCATGTTAATGCTTTTTGTTTCCAGTTTATCGTGGCTGTGGTGCTGTTGTTTGTGGCTCAACTGGTTGCAGGAGTCTTAGCCTTTGTTCTTCTTGACACAGTAGAAAGTAAAATGATGGACTTTCTCCGAGAATCCATCACAAATTTCAACAGTGGAGGCAGACAGGAAACAGACGAAGCCATTAACCATCTACAGAAAACGGTGATTTGTTGTTGTTGTTGTTGTCGTTGTTTTGTTGTTTTTCATGAAAGGAGTAGGGGTGGTTTCTTTGTTGTTGTTGTCGTTTTTCTTTTGTTGTTCATTTTTTGAACTTTTGTTGTTCGGTGTTGTTGTTGTTGCTCTAGTTCCTTGTGAGGGCTGATAACTGCGTGGGTGGGTACGTGGTGGATTGATTGGTTGTTTGGTTGGTGGTTCCTTAACTCATTCAGCCCGACGGACGTATTTCCCCAATTTTGTAGGCGTCATCTAACGACTATGCACCTGTTGCAGGAGATGGAACGACCATGACAATTCAAGGGTAGTGCCAGAATAGCTTGACACCGACAGGCGCCAAGCTAATCTGGCACTACCCTTGAATTATCATGGTCGACCCATCTCCTGCTGTAGTGCGTCAGGATTGAATGAGTTAATATTTAAATGACAGTGATCGTCAAGTATATGATTTATTACACAGCTTCACTACAAAATGCGACATTGTTAGGAAAACGGCAAGGATGGGAGCTGTTCATACTGACAGTTTATATACCAACTGTGGGAGATGGATCGGCTATGATAGTTCAAGAGTAGTGCAAGATTTTGGTGGTGCCGTCGGTAGTGCCAGATTAGCTAATCTGGCACTACCCTTGGACTATCTCGTCCAGTCCATATCCCGTCAGTTATACATCCCATCTTGAATGAGTTAACAGCAAGCTGCAAGTGAAATGTGCATGCAAGTCATGATTTGAATGAGGTCGCATTTCTTTTGCTCGTAAGTATAGATCGACAGGTAAAACAATCGCTATCATTACTTTTTTTGGGGGGTGGGGTGGGGGGTGGGTGGGGGGTGGGTGCGGGGTGGGGTGGGGGAGGGGGGGTTGTTTTGCCTAGCGACTCTTCTCCTTGTTTTTGTCAACTCTTCGGGTGTCGGTAAGTCTTTTGGTCGAGGTGATTCGTAAAAGGAATCACCTCGCTCAAAAGCGCTACCGACCGCCAAAGGGTTACATTTTCACAGTTCGTTGTCCATCCTCTTCCGTTCCACTCTCTCCATCGATCCATTCGTTACTAGTTTTCTCACTGCCCTGTCCTAACTGTAATGCAAGTGGTTAATTTAGTGTATATTTGAGAACAGACAGTTCCATGTTCACATATGACAAACACACGTGTCGTGATTTTTCGATCATGGGCATGTGGAGTGGAAAGGTAGTGAAAGACGAACAACGACGAACGAGAGCGAAATCACGGTGGACAGACACAACACTCGAAACATCTCTAAGAGGCATAGATACTCATGAGCCCTGCGGGCTCATGAGGATCTATGCCTCTTGGAGATGTTTCGAGTGTCGTGTAAGCTGATGGAACAAGCTGGTCGTTCGTTGCAAACAAAATGGCCTTTGCGCCGTCTAACTCTCCCCCTTCTCCCCATCTCGCGCTACCCCTCTCGTTTGATTTTTCTAAATTCCTGACCCTACGTGTCATGGAAAACAAAACTATGGAAACGGCGCCCCTCGACGGGCATCTGACCCGCCCTTGCACGGTCCGTTGCATGTTACAGTCAGACCTGCACATAACGGCCACCTAAAGGCCAGAACAGAAGTGGCCACTATAGACAGGTGGTCGTTTTATACAGGGTGATGATGCAGTAAAACTGAAGGAGAGGTAGGCATCTGAGGTGGTCACTTTGTAAAGGTAAGTTAGTTAGTTAGTTATTGGGGTTTCACGCCGAGCAGGCGACTAAGGCCATCTCTCGGTGGCACTTTATAACGGTGGCCCATAGCGAGTTTGACCGTGTCTCGTTCTTTTCAGTATTCCTGTTGTGGAGGGGCGTCGTACCAGGACTGGGATGTCAACGTTCACTACAACTGCTCGTCAACGATCTCTCCTAGCAAGTGTGGCGTCCCCACTTCATGCTGCCTAGAGACTACTTCTCCTCAGTGTGGCTGGCACGTCAGAAGTTATACGGTGATTTTGTACAGTAGAACCTGTTTTGAGCAACCAATTTATCGCAACGAAGAGTGGTCCCTCAAGAGAAGTCTGGAGGGGCAAAAAGGTGTCACCTGTTATTAAAGACCCGAATCAAAATGTCCGAGGCGTCAGTCGAGGACATTTTTTAAAATGAATTTGGGTCAAGTATTCACATCTGTCGGAACATTCGGCTCAATATAACGTATGTACCTAGTGTAAAACAAAACTTTACCTTATGATGTGAGTGATATGATGTACCCACACACCAGAAGCTCAGTTTTGATAAAGTTGACCTTTGGTCACAATTTTGCTCTTATCTACCATGTTCAGCTGAGCGACTTTGTCACTAATTTGTCAGAGCCTATCACATATATACAAGTACATAATTTTGCTCTGTGTGTGCGTGCGCTGGTCTGTGATTTGGACTTACGGCCCCTGGCCGTAAGGTCCAAAATCACAGACCAGCACACTCACTTACATCATCCGACTATAGTATCATGAAGAATGTGACTACGACCTGTTCAAACCATTTTCTTCTGCCCAGGAAACGTTCGCAGAGCAACAAATATATACGCGAGGCTGTATAGGAGCGCTCATGTCCATCTTCAAAGATAACCTGGTCCTCATCGGCATCATCGCTTTTGTCGTCGGTGTCCTACAGGTAAGGAGGAACATTTAACACTTTGGCGGCTGTCGGTAGCGGTTTATGCAGCGATGATTCCTGCATGCATGCAGGCGCGACATAAATCGCTACCGACAGGCAAAGGGTTCAACTTATTTAACTAATCCTATGAATTTTTTTTAAAATTACTGAAGCAAAAAGCTTGTTATTGTTAGTCACATAGCGTACGATTGTTAAATACTTTTAGATAAACGTATGATGTTTAGAAAGTAAATCAATATGCACATGTATACTTACTTACTTACGCCTGTCACCCCTCCCCGGGTATAGGCCGTCGACGAGGGACCTCTAGCGACTCCTGTCCTGTGCTTCTCCTTCGATTTTACTCAGTCCAGGTGGTTTCCAGTCTCTTGATGTCTGCTTGGAGGTCTCGACGCCAGGTGTTTCTCGGCCTGCCTCTTTTCCTCTTTCCCGCCTGGCCGGGGTTCCATGACAATGCCTGCCTAGTGATACTGGAAGTTGGCTTTCTCAGACTGTGACCGATCCATCCCCATCTTCTTCGCCCAATTTCATTCTCTGCTGTTATCTGCTCTGTTCTCTCCCTGAGTCTGACGTTGCTGATCTGGCCAGTGGCCGGATTTTCAAAATTCTTCTAAGGCAACTGCATGAAGATCTGTACCGTCTGTTGACTGTGGTTTTTGTCACTCTCCAAGTCTCTGCTCCATATAGGAGAACCGCTTTTACGTTGGAGTTGAAAATCCGGACTTTGGTGTGTTGTGACAGCTCTCTGGAACTCACACTTTTTTCGACTGGAGAAAGGCTGCTCTGGCTTTACCGATTCGTGCTCTGACATTTGCATCAGTGCCGCCTTTTTTGTCTATTTTTTTTTGTCTATGATGCTCCCATTTTTTTTTCGTCGGCGTTTTTGTAGCTATTCAGTCCTTATTTGCAGGGTGGGGAAGCTACCCCTACGCCCAACCCCCTTACTAGGAGGACCAGGGGTTTTCTGTCGGTGTCACCTTCCCTTAGACCATGTCAGTTGGTTCACGGCACCTTATTTCATTCATGCACCCCTCTCGCGAGGGACCCCCTATCCACCACCCAGGGGACGCGCCTCAACGCCATATGGTCCCAGCGCGAGGATACACATGTATACAGCGTGAAAAATCCATAAAGTTTCTAGACCACACTGAGCTTGTTGTCAGAAGAATATAGTGATTGGTAGTTCTGACTTGAAATTCAGTTATCGCCGCCTGGCCTTTTCGGCACTTTGATATAAGACTCAGTGACCTACATATTTGTGTCCGTTAACCGTCATTTTTGACTGACCTTACGAGGTAGAGCCGATATCACAGAGCAGCACATCTTATTTTTGAATCAAATTTCTTTTTTGTGTGTACTGACCGAGTGTTGTGTGTACCGAGTGTTTCGTGTGCGTTATTTCTTGTCGTCGAGGTTTGGCGAGTTGATACTACGGTAAAGACGGGCAAAGGGACGCAATCGTTTATTAGCGTGTTTTTTAAGTCCCACACTGAGTGATTCCCCTTATCCCACTGGATGTCGGTAGCGTTTTTTGTCGAGGTGATTCCGGCAGGAATCACCTCGACAAAAAACCCGCTACCGAGTACCGACAGCCAAAGTGTTAATACCTTTTTAATACTCGTTGTTTCAGTTGTGTTCATTGTTGCTGGCCAACTGTCTAATGAGATACATCATCACAGACTCCAAACACAGCCTCTAGAAGCTCATTGGTGCTTCGTCAACTCATCCAGCAATACTTGACAAAGAATCAACGACAAGCTGTGTTCACTGGCCTAGTAAAAATGACACTTTGTAATAGTTTATGAAAATGGAGGCCGTCCATGTTGTTGATTTATCACTTCATTGCAAGTGGCAATGAATTATACCTCCTGAATCACTCACAGCACTTCACTGAACTGGTGTGACAGTCATGAAAAAGCGGTGACAGTAACAGGTATCAAGGACCCATCTTGAAAGGAGTGTTCAACATATTCAGCCCCGACACACCACAGCAAGACATGGATCAAGCATGACAGTTCAAGGGTGGTGCCAAAAAAGCGTGGCGCCCATAGGCGCCACGCTATTCTGGCACCACCCTTGAACTATCATGCTCGATCTGTCTCTAGAATTGTGGTGCGATAGGCGACAGCGGTGAGACGAAACTGTTTTGCCCCAGGGCCCGATTCAATACCCATTCTGCCGCGATTTCAATGTGAAGGGAGCGTGACTTTCAGTATTCGACAACGACGCACAGCAATTTTAAACAAATAAATAGAGGAAGTATATAGAAACACCGGAAGCGACTGATTTTCCGCCCGCTGCCGCTCAGCTACTTTCTTACCGTGTCGCTTACCGCCGCTGTCGCGTAGCTATATATAGAAACACGCCCTAACATTGTCAGGTCCGTGTATGCCGGGAACATGGATAACGGAATGCCGGCGGGCCAGAAAGACTGAGACATAGACCTTCATGAAGCCGCTCGGCGTCTGCGAGGGTTCATAAGGATCTATGCCTCATGCATATGTACTGTTCTCCCGGCCTTTTCCCCAGTTACCACAATCAGCCCCAACACACTGTGACAAAGAAGATATGACTGAACCATGATAGTTCAAGGGTTGTGCCAGAATAGCTTGGCGCCCCTGGCGCCAAGCTATCCTGGCACCACTCTTGAACTACCATGGTCGTACAGTCGCGTATCCGTATTCGTCAGGTCTCGATTGAGTTAAACACACTGTCCGAAATCGTTCTGTACTACGGCCACAATGCCTTAAGTAATCACGAGCTGCGTACTTATTGCTGTTTTCTTTTTGTGACTCAGTCATTGTTTTTAGCGCCGTGTCAGCAACGAAGACTAAAGCTACGCTTCCATAAACACGAATCGTATTCATATCGGCGGATTCGTGCTTATGGAACCGTAGCTTAAAGATAAAGTTCCATAAGCACGAATCCGATACGAATACGATCCGAACCCGATGCGGTGGTGCAATTTTCGGCCTTCAAAAATTACGTCATTTTCGATCTAGTTTGTTGGTTGGTCATTGGGGTTTAACGCCGGGCAAGCGACATTTTAAGCCGGATGCGAATTCGTGTACCGCAGACAAGGCCGCACGCTGCTGCCGCGACTGACACTACCCATGAGCTGTCAAAGTCGACCCACCCCCTCCAATTAACCCCTTAAACGCCGGGACAAGGCGAACGCGGGGGCTCATGAGGATTTATGTCTCTTCAGTGTTAGTTCTATCTTCTTTATGCCTAATTTTGTCCTATTTACACCTGTGTTCTCCATGCTAATGTCGGTCCGCGTGCAGTCGTTTCAGACGCGATACAGACCGCTGTGTAGGTCCTCACATTACATATTCAAATGAGGTAGGCCAGTGAGGCAGTGCAAGGACCGGTTTAAAAAAAAACAACAAAAAACCTTCTGCCTTCTTTGGCATTTTGTATAGAGGCAGTATGCTGGAATTTGCTTAAAATCTCTTGATAGATGAGAAGAGACATGTTTGGTGCTTTGATTCATACCAGCCTTGGTTTAACCAGCGGACTCCGCTTTTTGCCTAGTTTGAGTTGCCAAGTGGATGGTGATTTGAGGTGTGTACCAGTTTTGGCTGCGCTTGGGTGTAGACTGGAGTTGGTCCAGAATCATGTTGATAGCCAAGACTGAAATGAGACTGGCGATGTCAGTCCTTATTCTTTTTTGATTTTGTGCATGGCAAATGCGCAGCAAGTTGGCGATAGTGTTGTTTAGCGGATTGAAAAATTAGGGGATGACTGGGACAGATACTAAGGCATTTTAATAAATGGTACTGCAGGGGAGGCCGACTGTGTATTTTGACCTGTAGAATTCGCTGCCATGATGGATTCTGTGCATGCGCAGCCGGGCTCGCGCTACTTCGAGATTTTTTGTAAAGGAACGACTGCACGATGTGTGACCTAGTAGGGCTGCTAGTTTTGTACACCTGTTGAGCCCTGAAAAACTATTGAAAATCCATACCGCCACGCAGTGTTGCTAGCAACCTCGACGTTCACTCAGATTGTTTAGCAAACCGTAGACTGACTGAAAAAAACGCAGTCAGAATTTTAAATTTTGTTTAAACATCTGAATAAAACGATTTGCGGGGTCTTGCACAGTATGTTCATGTGCATTATGTCCTATATGTGTTAACAGTTTGAGTGAACATTGCGCAAGAAAAGGTGTTTACTTAGACTTGGTCCCGTGGCTTCAGTCAAGGGGAGAGAGAGAGAGAGAGAGAGAGAGAGAGAGAGAGAGAGAGAGAGAGAGAGAGAGAGAGAGAGAGAGAGAGAGAGAGAGAGAGAGAGAGAGAGAGATCAGAGAGAGAGAGAGAGAGAGAGAGAGATCAGAGAGAGAGAGAGAGACTGAGAGAGAGAGAGAGAGAGAGACAGAGAGAGAGAGAGAGAGAGAGAGAGAGAGAGAGAGAGAGAGAGAGAGACAGAGACAGAGAGAGAGAGAGAGTGAGAGACAATGACAATGACAATGAATCTTTATTTTCCAAGGATAAAAAGATTTAGGTCTGAAGACCTTTCTTCCATATTGTCCTCCAAGAGAGAGAGAGAGAGAGAGAGAGAGAGAGAGAGAGAGAGAGAGAGAGAGAGAGAGAGAGAGAGAGAGAGAGAGAGAGAGAGAGAGAGAGAGAGAGAGAGTGAGAGAGATGATGATGATGATGAATCTTTATTTATTCAGGATAAAGCTATTAGGCAACTCAATGCCTGTCTTACAAGCTGTCCTGTAAACAAACAACATAATAACAGGAAAATAAACAGAGAGAGAGAGAGAGAGAGAGAGAGAGAGAGAGAGAGAGAGAGAGAGAGAGAGAGAGAGAGAGAGAGAGAGAGAGAGAGAGAGAAAGAGAAATGAAATGAAACTTTATTTTCCAAGGATAAAAGAATAGGTGCACAGACCTTTTTTTCATTCCTGTCCTTGCTACAAAACTACATGTAAACACACACACACACCCACACACACACACACACACACACACACACACACACACACACACACACACACACACACACACACACACACACACACACACACACACACACACACACACACACACACATGGAGACAAAAGCCTCAGAGTGGGTTACCTACCATTTTATGTGAAAATGGGTTCCCATATTTCTATTTATTTTAGGGCTCTGGAATTGATGCGAATGTTTAGAACTCACCTTATAACTAAGCTCTATAACTTAAAATAAAATAGACATTTTCTAGAAACAGAGCCACTAGATGGAGAAAAAATGGGTTTCTACCAATAAAGTGGGTGCCTCTCACACAAAAACTGGCATTACAGTGAAAATGGGTGTCTTCACAACATTAGGCGTCTGTAATAAGGTCAAGTTCATGGAATACTTCTTTTTCACATTAATGTTTTTTTCTTTCAACTTAATGTGTATGTATGATTTAACATTTTTAACATTGTATGGTGCAAAATTGAATGAACACTGGCCCGTAACCTTTCGATTATGATTTTTACAGAGGAAATCTTTTAAACATTGCTACGTTTTGTCCTTCTGAAGCAAAACAGTTTATCATGGCATTTATGTGAGAATCAACATAATGTATTCTGGAAATTAAAGGACTTTTTATGTACTCTGGAGTGTGAGACAAACAGCAACAGAGCATTTTGAATATTAAACCTTATCATTCGGAATACACCAGTGTGTGCAACCGAAAAGCCGACCGACCAATCGACCGACCGAAGTACCAACCAACCAATCAGTCAAGCTATCATCAAAACTCACACTAAAATTGTACCATTTGCCTCCAAATGATAAGTAACGAATGGTCTGTCTTGTCTGTAATTTGGTCAAATTTTGTGCTCGCTTTTGAAAGAGTGCTTCTTTCCTTGTTTGATATTTTCGTTTGCATTTTACACGCTTAGAAGTCACCTTGTTTGTCTGTTCGATTCCGAATAGTCAATACTATAAGTTATTGGTAGCAGGGGTATGCTACACGGAGCTCCCAAAGGCCTACAAGGGTCCGTGCAGCAAACCCCTGCTACCAAATAATATGTATTTATTTTCATTCCTCCACTATTTTCGTAAAAGAAATCAAAAAGAAATCTTCCGACCTGGCTCGCGCCAGACATGACTGACGTAAAAGGAATATATATTTATAAATAATAGACGTATGACGTAATTTAAAATCTTTCATGACGTTGCCGTCTCCAGTAGTGTCCCTGTTGTTTCGAACAACACTAAGTAACTTAAAAAAAAAATTTTTTAGAACGTTTTGGTGATCATTCAAAACAAAACTCGCATCCAAGATGCGTCACAAAGAGGGCTACAAGAAGTCCGCCATTTGTCGCTACAAGGGTTTTTGTAGCTCAGTCACATGGTACGGTTTGCGCTAAAGTGATTGGTCGTGTGACGTAGGGATGAAAACAATATACGTTATTGGTCGCAGGAAACCCCTGCTACCAATAACGTATTTGTTTTCATTCCTCCACTATTTTCGTAAAAGAAATCAAGAAGACATCTTCCGACCTGAATCACGCCAGACATGACTGACGTCAAAGAAATATATATTTAAACATAATAGACTTATGACGTAATTTAAAATATTTCATGACGTCGCCGTCTCAAGTACTGAGTGTGCTTGTTGTTTCGAACAACACTAATTAACCTTTTACTTTAGAACGTTTTGGAGATCTTTTATAGAACAAAACTCACATTCAAGATGCGTCACAAAGAGGGCTACAAGAAGTCCGCCATTTGTCGCTACAAAGGTTTTTGTATCAAGGTCACATGGTACGGTTTGCGCTAAAGAGGCTGGTCGTGTGACGTAGGGAGGAAAACAATATAAGTTATTGGTAGCAGGGGTATGCTACAGGGACCCATGTAGGCCTGAGGGAGGTCAGAGGAACAATTGTACCCCGAAGGCCTTCCATGCTACCAATAACGTATTTGTTTTCATTCCTCCACTATTTTCGTAAAAGAAATCAAGAAAAAATCTTCCGACCTCGCTCGCGCCAGACATGACTGACGTAAAAGAAATATATATTTAAACATAATAGACGTATGACATAATTTAAAATCTTTCATGACGATGCCGTCTCCTGTAGTGTCTCTGTTGCTTCGAACAACACTACGTAAATTTTTATATAGAACTTTTTTGGTGATCATTTATAGAACAAAATTCGCAACCAAGATGCGGCACAAAGAGGACTACAAGAAGTCCGCCATTTGTCGCTACCAGGGTTTTTCAGTGTAGCTCAGTCACATAGTACGGGTTGTGCTAAAGTGATTGGTCGTGTGACGTAGGGATGAAAACAATGTAAGTTATTGGTCGCACTGAGGGGTTTGCTACACGGACCCTTGTAGGCCTGAGGGAGGTCAAAGGAACCTTTGTACCCCGAAGGCCAAAGGCCTGAGGAGTACAATGGTTCCTTTGACCTCCCGAAGGCCTGCAAGGGTCCGTGCAGCAACCCCCTGCTACCAATAACGTATTTGGTTTCATTCCTCCACTATTTTTTGTAAAGAAATCAAGAAGAAATCTTCCGACCTGGATCGCGCCAGACCGCAAGACTGACGTAAAAGGAATATATATTTATACATACTGGGCTAATGACGTTATTTAAAATATTGCATGACGTTGCCGTCTCCAGTAGTTGTACTTTAGAACGTTTGGTGATCTTTTTTTTTTAGAACAAAACTGACATCCAAGACGCGTCAGAAAGAGGGCTACAAAAAGTCCGCCTTTTGTCGCTACAAGGGTTTTTGTCTCACGGTCACATTGTACGGTTTACGCCAAAGTGAGTGATCGTGTGATGCAGGGATGAAAACAATGGACAATAATTAATGGGCAATGGACAATAAAAACACGTTCATCAAGTTGTTGCAGCCAGCACTCCGTAAGAGAAAATATATGTCTCCGTTGACGAGTGCCATCATTCGGTGAAGGGAAGGCACCTCGGGTTGACGGCGTTGGCCCGGGATACCGTCGGCAAGGGGACCCTTTTGCTCACTGAGCACAGTCGTCTTTTGGCCTTTGCACGTCTGCTTGTGTCACACCGACGGTTACGCGAACAGAAGTCCAGTAGGAAAGGGAATTGAGTTCGAGTGATATCGTGCGCCGATACATCCCGGCGTAACTGTGTGTTGGCAGTCTGTGAGTTTGGACTTTACTGTTGTCTGGAGGAGTGGGGGGGGGGGGATGTGCGCTGGTCTGTGATTTTTAACCTTGCGGCCCAAGGGCCGCAAGGTTAAAAATCACAGACCAGCACACATACAGACTTGAAACTCGGGCGGAGACGGCGCGACAAAACTTGACATTGGAACTTGACACCGACCCTACGCAGATTGCTGGCCTGTACTCGAGACTGCCCGGTACTGCAAAGGCTGTCGTCTCGAGATGACGTCGGCGGCAGTCGGCCACCAAATCGTCGGCCCGATGAACTTTTGCGCTACTAGGCACGCTCTGCATAATTGTACGCCCGCTGGTCTGTGACTAGCAATGTCCTCACATCTCTTGACATTCAATTGACACTGCTGCTTCAGGCTTTGTGTGGGCTTGGGCTTGCTACTCGTGACATCGCTCGAATTTTTCCGTATGGGAAAAACCGCTGTGAGATATGGCTTTATGTCCGTGCAAATCCGGGTTAAGAGTTTCAAAATAGTTGTCACATTTCTTGCTATTAAGGCATTGTGCGTATACAGATCGTAAGATTCGGACGAGGAAGCCGTGCACAGTGATCGGCGGTACATATACTAATGGTCAAAACTTAAGGGTCACTTTTTATCGCAGACGCACCGACAACACCACACAAATAATGCAACAATACTTGTAGTCAGGACTTTGCTAATTTATTCGGTAACAATTTCATTTAAGTTTTGAGTAAATCAAGCAATTGTAACAACATCAGTACGTTATAATGTTCACCCACCCCTCATTTGAAAAGTCACACAAGACTGGTCCAGTCAGTAGTATAGCGAGTTTGCTGCCAAGCATTCAATGCAGCGTTGACTCATGGAGTTCACCAGGGTTCGGAGAACATGTTGTGGGATCGCTTCCCACTCTTGATGCAGGAACTGAGTCAGCTGGGGGACGCCTTGAGGTGGGGGTGGGGGTCGGTTGCTGACTACACGTTGCCCCAGCACGTCCCAGAGGTGCTCGTTGGGAGCCAGATCAGGTGAACGAGCTGGCCACTCCATCCTCATGATGCTCCGTTGCTCAAGGTACTCATCCACCACACGGGTGCGATGAGGTCGAGCGTTGTCGTCCTGCAGAACAGCATTGTCGCCTATGGCTGGCTGGATGAGGGGCTGCACAATCTCGTCCCGATAGCGCAGTCCAGTCAGGGTGCCTGGGATGACGTGGAGGGGGACCCGGGCTTCCCTAGTGAAGCCTGCCCAGACCATGACTAAGCCTCCTCCGTAGCATCCATCCGTGAATCGCTCGCCCTGGCGTCTCCAGACCCTCACCCTGCCGTCGTTGAAGGACACAGTGAACCGTGACTCATCGGTAAACAGAACCTGAGTCCACTGGAGTCTGTTCCACCTCACATGTTCACGACGCCAGGCAACCCGGGCTCTGCGATGAGCTGGAGTGAGGGGTATTCACAGTGCTGCTCTGCATGAAGCCAGGCCAATTTCGCGCAGACGTCGGCAGACAGCTGACGTTAACGTTTGCAGCTTGCATCAGTTGATGTCGCAGAGTGGTTGGCGTGACAGTTCTGTTGCAGCGCGGGCGTCCTGAGCAGGGTCGTCGTTCTGCCCTTCCAGTTTCTTGGAATCATGCCAACAGCCTCTAGATCACTGAATGGGACACCCCAAGACGTCTCCCAACTTCTCGTCCGGAAATTCCATCCTGCAGCCACGTTAGCGCCCGGTCTTGATCTACTGACGTTAGGCTTCGTCGTGGGGGTATGGTTAGGAAAGTGACAATTATGCCCCTACTGTACCGGTATTTGTAGCGAAACAAAGGTGCTCAGTGTTCACGACTTTAGTACGTGAATCACGACTTTACCGTACCGAGTTTTTCCACCTGCCTGCTTTGGTACGCTTACAAATATCGCACAGCGTTTCACAAAAACTGACGATGTTTCACGTGCATTTGACACGTTCGTGGAAATTGATGAATTGTTAATAATAATAATAATAATTACGGTATTTATAATGCGCTTATATTATAATAATTATAACTCTAAGCGCGCACTCACAACTCGCACACGCATGCGCACGCTTTAGACAATGACTCACGTAACACAAATAGTGAAAATACATTACGACGGTCAGCTTGGGGTGGGGAGTGTGGTGATATAGTGCTAGAACTGTTGAAAGAGGTGAGTTTTGAGGGCGGATTGGAAGGAGGAGAGCGAGTGTTTCTGACGGAGAGAGAGTGGGAGAGTGTTCCAGGTGGATGGACCGTATACTGAGAAGGAGCGGGGGCCGAAAGTGCTGAGTTTGGTGCGGGGGATGAGGAGGCGGAGAGGGTCGGAGGCGGAGCGGAGGGAACGGGGAGGAGTGTAGGGGTGAAGTAAGTTGGAGAGATAGGCAGGAGCGTAGTTGTTCAGGGATTTGTAGCAGAGACAGACTCTTGTATTGGATGCGTTGGGGGATGGGGAGCCAGTGAAGGAGTTTGAGCAGGGGTGTGATGTGGTCGCATTTTTTCTTTCTGAGGACGAGGCGGGCAGCATTGTTCTGGACGCGCTGGAGAGTGAGAGTGGTGGAGTGAGGAAGGCCAGAAAGGAGAGAGTTGCAGTAGTCGATGCGAGATAAGATGAGAGAGACAGCGAGTTTGGTGGCAGCTTCGGTAGTGAGGTATTTTCTGATCTGACTGATGCGGCGGAGGTGGAAATAACATGCCTGGGCCGTGGCGGAGACGAAGCTGGTCATGGAAAGAGAGGAATCGAGGATAACGCCAAGGTTCTTGACCGAGTCAGAGAGGGAGATGGGGGTGGAGAGAGGGAGGGAGCTGGGAAAGTTTCTGGCGAGTGCCTACCAGCATGGCTTCGGTTTTGTCGTCGTTCAGTTTGAGCTTGTTTGCTGTCATCCAGTTTTTCACGTCTTCATAGCAGTCAGCCGTGCGAGTCAGTAGTGTCTGAGTGTTGTCGAGTTTGTCTTTGTCTAGTAGTTGTGAGTCGTCAGCGTAGAGGTGGTGGTGTATGTGGTGAGACTGGATGATGTTGGACAGGGGGGAGCTGTAGAGTGTGAAAAGGACCGGGCCCAGGACGGACCCCTGTGGAACGCCTCAGGAGAGCCTGACTGGGTTGGAGGAGACGCCGTCGATGGTGACGGACTGCTGTCTGTCGGAGAGGTAGGAGAGAAACCAGGAGTGAGCAGAGTCAGTGATGCCAAAGGAGTGAAGGCGGTGGAGGAGGATAGAGTGGTCTATGGTGTCGAAGGCGCAGAGAGATCGAGTAGCGTAAGAAGGGAGATGTTGCCCGAGTCAGTGGAGAGAAGCAGGTCGTTAAGGATATGTAGAAGGGCTGTTTCAGTGCTGTGATGTTTGCGATAGGCAGACTGGAAGGGACTGAGGAGGTTGTTGTCGGCGAGGTGGAGGTTGACTTGGTTGAGGACAACTTTCTCAAGAAGCTTGGACAGGAAAGAGAGATTGGAGGCTGGGCGGTAGTTCTTGAGTTCGTTTGGGTCGAGGTTGTGTTTTTTGAGGAGAGGACGGACGATGGCGGACTTGAAGATATCGGGAACGGAGCCATTCTCTACAGATGTGTTGATGATGTCGGTAATGAAGGGCAAAAGTTTTGGGAGGCCGTCCCGGTAGAGGGAAGCTGGGAGGGGGTCTAGTTCGCAGGTTTTGAAAGGCATGGACTTTATGGTCTTGAGGACTTCATCCTGAGAGACGGGGCGGAAGGACGAGAGGGGAGTGCCGGAAAGGGGGGGGGGGGGGGTCAGGAAGGCAAGGCGGAGAAGGCAGAGTGTCGAGTGTGTTGCGCAGAGTTTGGATTTTGTCGGAGAAATAGGAGGAAAAAGTGGACGGAAGTTCTTCTTTGCTGTGTGTGTTGGGAAGAAGAGAGTCTTTAGAAGTGCCTAGGAGTGTGTTCATGGTAGCGTAGAGGGTTTTGGATGAAGTGGATTCCAGGATTTTGTTTTGAAGGTGTTTGCGTTTGGAGTCGGAAATCATTCTGCAGACTTTGGATCTGGTGGTTTGGAAGATCTCTCTGTGAACGGTGAGGTCAGATGAGCGCCAGCGGCGTTCCGCTTGTCGACGCTCGCGCTTGGCCTCAGCTATGTCGTCAGTGAGCCAGGGGGAGGGGAGTCGGTTGGGTATGGAACAGGTGGTGACAGGGGAATGGGTGTCTAGAAGTTTTCGAAGGGAGGAATCGAAATGGGATGCAAGATCGGGAGAGGAGGCGGGGTCCAAGAGAAGGTCGACAGCTTCGTCGAAGAAGTTCTCTCGGTTGACAGATTTTAGTTTACGACGAAAGACAAAGAGCTTGGTTTTTTCGGGGGAGGTAGGTTGAGGACGACGAGAATAGCGAGGTGGTCGGAGGGAAGCACAGAAGAGGTGTCAGAGTCGAGGAAGAGTTGATCGGAGGTGCGGGTGATGATCCAGTCGAGGGTGTGGCCGAGTCGGTGGGTGGGTTTAGTGATGTGTTGTGTAAGATTGTGGTTTGAAAGTGACGTGCAAAGGCGTTTTGTGTCGGGGTGGTCGGGTTTGTCGAAGTGGAAGTTAAAGTCGCCAAGAAGGATGTGTTTTCCGGGTCGTGTGCTGTAGTGGTCGAGGAGGAGATCGAACTCGGTGAGGAACATGGAGTTTGTGGGTTTGTTTTGAGAGCTTGGAGGGGGGCGATAGATACATGAGAAGATGAGGGACTGGCCAGGGAGTGTTGCTACGGCCTCCACAGATTCAAAGGAGGGATGAGCAAAAGGGAGAGGTGAGCATAAAGACAGTCCCTGTAGATGATGGCAATGCCACCCCCTCTGGAAGCACGCGGGAAGGAGGCCAGGCGGTAGCCTCTCGGAGTGACGCTGGCGATGATGGGTTCATCGCCAGCTGAGCGGAGCCACGTTTCGGTGATCACGACAACATCTAGGTCATTGTCTAGGATGAAATCTGAAACCACGTCGGCTTTGCCATGTTGTCTATTGTTCTCTGTACAGTGGACTGTCTAAGGTCAACTTTTAACCCATTTGGATCGAAAAAAAACATTGTATTTTATTAGCGTTCTGGCGACGATAAACAATGACACAAAAAAGTGGGCTGGAACTTAAGTTCTGACCATTAGTATACGTACCTACACGAATCCGGCCTGCTTTCTCAGGACGGACTCGCAAAAGATGAACCGAACGGCCATGGCACAGAAAGACCGGCGATAGTCTTGGCGTCCCAGTCTTCCACAGTTTCCTTCCAGTATTTCGAAGTTCAAACGCGTTTGGAATTAACCCCTTCGCTGCCAGTGATCACGAATAGCGCGAATGACCGGACACTGGCCGTAAACAAACAAACAAACAAACAAACAAACAAACAAACAAACAAACAAACAAACAAACAAACACAGACATAAATGAGTGAGATCGAAAATATGCATAAAGAACGCAGGTCTACCAAGAGACATAAATCCTCATGAGCCCCCGCGACTGCGGGGGCTCATGAGGGTTTATGTCTCTTGCAGCTGGGTAGCGTTCACCTTGCACCGGCAGTTAAGGAGTTAGACGATTTAAAACGAAAAATATTAGCGAATGTGTATTCGTGCAGCCTGACTTTTGGTGTACGAGATCGATCATGTGAGCGGAAGGGTTGTGCTTTGACGCGCATTACGCTTGACCAGACAAGGCCGCACGCTGCTGCCGCGACTGACACTACCCGTGAGCTGTCAAAGTCGATCTACCCTCTCCAATTAACCCCTTAAACGCCGGGACACGGCGAACGCGGGGGCCGGGCCATGAGGATTTATGTGTCTTCAGTATTGGTCCTATGTTCTTTATGCCTAATTTTGTCCTATTTACACCTGTGTTCTTCATGCTAATGTCGGTCCGCGTGCAGTCGTTTCAGACGCGATACAGACCGCTGTGTAGGTCAACATATTCAAATGAGGTAAGTGAGGCCGAGTGCAAGGACCGGTGTTTACCAACAAAATCATCTGCCTTCTTTGGCATTTTGTACAGAGGCAGTATGCTGGAATTTGCTTAAATTCTCTTGATAGATGAGAAGAGACATGTTTGGTGCTTTGATTCATACCAGCCTTGGCTTAACCAGCGGACTCCGCTTTTTGGCCTAGTTTGAGTTGCCAAGTGGATGGTGATTTGAGGTGTGTACCAGTTTTGGCTGCCCTTGGGTGTAGGGTTGGTACAAAATCATGTTGATTTCCAGGAAATGAGACTGGTGATTCTTTTTTGATTTTGTGCATGGCAAATGCGCAGCAAGTGGGCGGTAGTGTTGTTTAAGGGATTGAAAAATTAGGGGATGACTGGGACAGACTAAGGCTAAGGTATTTAACAGATGGGACTGCAGGGGAGGCCGACTGTGTATTTTGACCGTAGAATTCCGCTGCCATGATGGATTTTGTGCATGCGCAACCGGCTCGCGCTACTTGGAGAATTTCGAGTAAAGGAACGACTGCACGATGTGTGACCTAGCGGGAGGGCTGCTGATCTCCACAGTCAGTACGGCACCTGTTGCCTAGACGCACTATTGAAAATTTATACACCTCGACATTCACTTAAGAGTGAGAGAGAGAGATGCTGATGATGATAATGAAACTTTATTTATCAACGGTAAAAAGTTTTGACAGAAACAAATCGTCTTACAAACTTGCCGTTACAAACTTGCTGTTGCTAACATCTACAACATAAAATAGGTTAAAAAAAATAATAATATAGACATTATATTTACACACATTATTTTATGCAACAATAATGTTCAAAAAAATAAAAACAAAATAATAATAAAATTAAAAAAATTATATACACAAAATAATAGTAACACTCAACATTCATCTTATACACACATACACACACACACACACACACACACACACACACACACACACACACACACACACACACACACACATACACACACACACACACACACACACACACACACACACACACACACACACACAAACACTATACATAAATGCATGTATTACATGAAAGTATTAACCATCAGGGTTTGTTTAAATAAATGCCCAGTGATGTTATGTTTGGCTCATCAGGTAATCGAAAAGTTTCGTTTTAAAGATTCCAAGCGAGGCTATAGTCTTCAAATGTGCAGGAATAGTGTTCCATACAAACGGTTCAGAAAATGATAAACTAGTTTTAAAGAGGTCAATTCTAGGCAGAGGTAGAGGTAAAGTATTGTTCTTTGAGGTCCGTTCGCGTTCTTGCTGTGGCATAAATTTGGTGGTTAGATACTGTGGTGTCATTTTTATTTAATATCTTGTGCATGAGGATACCTTTGTTGAAATTAAGTTGTTGATGCAGGCCGAGAATGTTTAGATGTCTAAATTTGTCTGTGGTAGGAATGGGCCGCTTATCTATCATTTTGACTGCTCTTTTATATATAGAGTTTAACCTATTCATGTGAATATCACTACAACCGTCCCACACTGTGGAGACATAATCAACGTGAGACTTGATTTGGGCATGAAAAATCGGTTTACGAGTATGTGTATCCGTTACTTGTCTAAGCTGGGACAACAGGAAAGTGTTTTTAGCAATGGTTTTACAGACTTTATTTATATGCGTCTCCCAACATAGTTGTTCGTCAACGTGTATCCCCAAGAATTTACGCTCTGTGACTTGTTCTATCGGTTTAGCGTTCAGTTGTAAATGTAACGGCTGTGGTCGGCGTTGGTGTTTTTGTCCTGTAGTGATTAAAATACTCTTTGTTTTTCCTGGATGAAGAACCATATGATTCACTCTACACCAGTCGGAAACATCGTTGAGACTACTTTGTAAGCTAAGGTTAATGTCAGCTGTTTTTTTAACCCGAAACATGGAGGCTCGTATCGTCCGCAAAAAAAGTTGCAGTTGACATCAGTGTTAGTAATATGTAAAGGCAAATCATTAATGTATATTATAAATAGAAGAGGTCCCAAGATCGAACACTGGGGGACACCGTAGTTAACCTGTCCTTGTTTAGAGTATTTTCCATGGGTATATACCTTTTGTTTTCTGTCTTTTAGGTATGATCTAAAGAATGCTATGGCAGTTTCACTTATATGGTATGTGTTACGTGTTGAGTCGTAGTCGTAGTATGATATCACACCAGACGCACGCACGTAAGGTTCTTTTAAATAAACTTCATTCAGCTGCAACCCGTCACACGTGGCTTAAGGATGTAGACTACACTGGAGTAACAGTTCCAACAATATTTTATCAGTTTCAGCGATGCGATCTCCACACAATGCATTTCCCAAATGCACCAAGACTGATACAATGTCTCTTCTGCAAATTTCAACACTGGCGACACAATGCATTTCTCTTACACCGTACACCACCGTTACGCTGCGTCTCTCACAATGTACACCCTATACGGGCCACGTACCTACGATAAACTGTGTGTCTCTACAACTGATAACGCATGACAATGTACACACGTGCTTCCTAGCACCGTCATTTATAGTAAAATAACTTTCCAGAATAATCTAACGAATTCACACAACGCAACCAATCAGAACGGAACACGTAACTTAAACTCATAGATATTAATAAAAAAAGAACTTTCTATATAACTACAATAGTCTACAAAAATTCGACTGCTAATTTCAGCCCCAAATCCGAATGTATAATGACGTCACATAAAAGTATGGCAGACCGTTCACGACCTTTCATAAAAACGCACTGACTGGCTGCTAAATTCAAGCGCACAGAAAACTATGACGAAAAATAGAGTGGCTCTACACTATTGATGTCACTCATACGAGGTCACAAGACAGCGCGACCTTGCTCGAACGTTCTGGTTTATTCTTAGCGAATCTACGCATAACAAAAATCGACCGCTATTCTCCGTGCGACTTTGCTAGAAGCTTCCGCACTAAACTTAGCGTATCATAACAAAGCAATTCGCTATCTGCGCAAACGATAAAGAATCTTAGTGAAAAGGTACGTGATTCGTAACTATGATAGCTCAAATAAATATCGAATCGTTTCCTACGATTAACACATGCATGCTCTCACAGAACAACACAACCACAATCGTAACATTACCCCCCTTTTTCGAAAGAAATTTCACAAAAATTTCTTCTCAAATCTCAAAATTACGGTTGTGGCTGTATTAACCTATTACTTACTTACTTACGCCTGTCACCCATACCCGGGTATAGGCCGTCGACGAGAGACCTCCAGCGACTCCTGTCCTGTGCTTCTCCTTCGATTTTACTCCAGGTGGTTCCCATTCTCTTGATGTCTGCTTGGAGGTCTCGACGCCAGGAGTTTCTCGGCCTACCTCTTTTCCTCTTTCCCTGGGGATTCCATGACAATGCCTGCCTAGTGATACTGGAAGCTGGCTTTCTCAGACTGTGACCAATCCATCCCCATCTTCTTCGCCCAATTTCATTCTCTGCTGTTATCTGCTCTGTTCTCTCCCAGAGTCTGATGTTGCTGATCTTCTCTGGCCAGTGGATTTTCAAAATTCTTCTAAGGCAACTGTTTATGAAGATCTGTACTCTGTATTAACCTATACAAAACCACAAATAATAAGAATTTCACATCAAAATGAAATCAAATCAACTACTTTAAAATAATCGTCTCACTGTTCCTTTAAACTGTCCTGAGCGAAGACATGTCCCTTTAAACTGTCCTGAGCGAAGACATGTCGCTTTAAACTCTCACGAACACCGAAATGTTTCTTTAAAGTGTTATGGGCACAGAAATGTTCATTTAAACTGCTCTGCTCAGGTAATCTGCTCCAAAGTTCTGCGAACCCTTGATAGACTGTAATTTAACGTCAAAATTCTGCAGGAACATCGCCCATCTCATAATATGAGAATTTGTAAACTTTGCAGAGTTTAGATAGTTCAAGGGCTGATGGTCCGTTTGGAGAACAAATGGCACGCCCAGACGGTACAGTTCGAACCGCCTTACTTCCCAGACGATGGCTAGGCACTCCTCGATGGTGGAGTAGTTTCTCTCAGCTCTGGTCAACCTTTTGCTGGCGTAGCTCACTGGGTGGAGTTTTCCATTATCTCCTTGCATTAAGACTGCATCTACTCCTTCGTTGGAGGCGTCTGTTCTCAGGAAGAAAGTTTTCAACGGGTCGGGAGGTGTAGAACAGGCTTCTCGGTTAGGATGTCTCAAACTGCCTGGAATGCTCGCTCTTGGGCCTCCTCCCACTTCACTACGTTAGGTTGTCCTTTCTTCAGCAAGTCAGTCAGGGGACCTGTGACTGCCGCAAAGTTTGGTATGAACTCCCGGTAGTAGTTCGCCAAGCCCATAAATGAGCGGACTTGCGACTTGGTCGTAGGTCGCGGGGCATCCCTGATCTTCTGCACGTTGTCGTCGTGTAGCCCCTTTAAACCTTCGCTCAATTTGTGTCCGATGAAGTCTATGTTGTCGGCCCGAAGAATACACTTGCTTGGACGGATGGTGAAATTTGCATCTGACAGTCTTTGGAGTAGTTCTTAGAGGGTTTTGAGGTGATCCCCCCAAGTTTTGGTATGGATCAAAATGTCATCCCAGTAAAAGACCACATTCTGCATATCTTCTAGGATCTTTTTCAGTCCTCTCTTCAATGTGGCACCACTGTTCACCATACCAAAAGGCATCTTCAGGAACTCCCAATGACCGTCGGGTGTGACGAATGCTGTCTTGGGGATATCTTTTTCTGCAACCTTGATTTGCCAATATCCTTTGCTTAGGTCAATTTTGGAGAAAAATCGGTCTCCGCTGACCTTCTGGAACAGTTCTTCCGCTGTGGGCATAGGCTCTGGATCAAAGACTGTTAGTTTATTGAGTCTACGGTAGTCCACACACACCCGGTTGGATCTATCTGTTTTTTTCACGATGACAACTGGGGACGCATATGGTGACTTGGACTCCCTGATAACTTCCAGGCTCAGCATTTCCTTGATATCCTTTTTCAGTTCTTCCCTCGTGTTATAAGGAAGACGATAAGGTTTGCTGCGAACTGGCTCATTTGACGTCAGATTAACCTCGTGCTGGATGGTGTCTGTTGTTCCTGGGTCAGGTTTAAACCGATGCTTAAACTCTTGAGTCAGGACGCGCAGTTCTTCTCGTTGAGTCTGGGTCAGATTCTGACTGAACTGGATGTCTTCTACATCCTCCTTGTGGCGGAGTTCATTAAGGTCTAACAGGTTCTCGTCGTCTAGTCTTTCGTCGTCAGCAAGACTCACCGATGTCGCCAGTTGTGGTTTGTCTTGACTTCTTGTGGTAATAGCACATGTTTCAGGTCTCCACTCTGGATCTCGATCGTATGCGTTTCTGGCACCATCAATGTTTCCGATGATAAGATCATAGACAGGGGTCTTTACGCATATCATCTTCACCTCTCCTCTCAGGTACGGGGTGTCGACGCTGACATTGGCAAGGGGGATAATCCTCACAGTTCCGTCGGCCAAGATGAGGCTTGTCCACTCCTGTAGCTTCTGGTCTTCAGCTACTAGGTCCTCTCTCACGATGATGCAACTGCAACCGGTATCTCTCAGCACTTTCACTGGTGTGTTTCCGACGAATCCTGACACCACCGGCATGTTCGGCACTTCATTCTCAGGCAGCTCAATGTTTGAGACTGGTAAGAATGTAGCCCCATCTCCTACTGGGATGCGTCCATTCTTTCTGAAAGATTCAATCAGCTCGGTGTCACTCGCGTTTCTCCAGATTCAAATCACTGGATGACGTCGCATCATTGGCTAATACAGCGGCGGCTCTGTGTTGAGATGTAGTACTGCTTTTGCCTGCTATCCCACGATCTTGGTTGGATCTTCTGATGTTGTCGATTCGGGGAACATCTTTAGAAGGACACTGTATCGCCTTGTGTCCTTTCTTTCCACATAGAAAACATGTGAGGTTCTCCACCGGCTTGTATTTCGGGGTGTCTCTGACATTGTGGATTTCCTCTGCTGGGGCAGACACACGCTGCGGCTTACTTGGTCCGAACTTCATGTTTTGGGCGTCAAGGTATCTTTGAGCAAAGTTGGCCAGGGCCTTTAGGGACTGGTCTTTTTTCTCCTTGAGTCGGGCGGCCAGGTCCTTAGAACATGCATTGAGGACTTGTTCTTTGATGATGAGGTCACACAGGTCCTGGTACTCTTTGTTTAAACCAGCCAGCTCTATCCATTTCTCCAGGTAGCTCCTGATTCTCTCAATGAATAGGCCGGGTGTTTCTCCTTCTTCAGGCTTGCAGTTCCGAAATCGTCGCCTGTAACCCTCTTCAGTGAAGTCGTACTGTCTCAGCAGGGTGGCTTTCAACTGCGTATAATCTTCGGCTTCTTCTCATGGCAAGCGGGTGTAAAATTCAAGCGCTTTGCCAGTTAGAAGTGCACTCAGCTTGATAGCCCAAGTCGCTTGTCTCCAGTTATTGCTGCTTGCGAAGTGCTCGAATCGCTCTAGATAAGCGTCCATTTTATCTGAATTTTCTGTGAAAGGTGGTAGCTTTGGCGCACGGGCTGTTTGCTCTCTGCTGGCTAATGCTGTTGCTTCAGTAGCTCTCTGGCTCTGTGCTTCTATCTTCATCTGCTTTAGATGAATTTCGTGTTGACGTTGCCTCTCTGCCTCTTCTCGCTCCTCTTCTCGTTGTTTCTCTGCCTCTCTTTGCTGTTTCTCTGCCTCTTCTCGTTGTTTCTCTGCCTCTTCTGCTTGAATTTCGAGTTTCCTGATCTCACGTTCTTTAGCTCTTTCTTCTCTCTCCAATCTCTCCTTTTCTTCTCTCTCTCGTCTCTTTTCTTCTTTCTCTTCTCTCTCCAGTCTCTCCCTTTCTTCTCTCTCTCGTCTCTTTTCTTCTTTCTCCTCTCTCTCCAGTCTCTCCTTTTCTTCTCTCTCTCGTTTCTTTTCTTCTTTCTCCTCTCTCTCCTTTACGAACTCGAGGAGTTGAGCTCCTTCGAGTCCACATTCCTTTCCAATTTTCAGGAATGTCTCCATTTCCGATGTCGCCATTTCTGCGTTTCACTGCTGGTTGTTTTCTCCGGCTACCCTTTCCACTGAGCCAACTGAAGAAGTCCCGTGGGAGGTTCCAAAATGTTACGTGTTGAGTCATAGTCGTAGTATGATATCACACCAGACGCACACACGTAAGGTTCTTTTAAATAAACTTCATTCAGCTGCAACCCGTCACACGTGGCTTAAGGATGTAGACTACACTGGAGTAACAGTTTCAACAATATTTTATTTTAGCGATGCGATCTTCACAAAATGCACCAACACTAATACAATGTCTCTTCTGCAAATGTCAACACTGGCTACACAATGCGGTTTTTTTTTTACAACGTACACCACCGTTACGCTGCGTCTCTCACAATGTACACACAATATACGGGCCACGTACCTACGATAAACTGTGTGTCTCTACAACTGACAATGCATGACAATGTACACACTCCTAGCAGCGTCTTTTATAATTAAACAACTTTCCAGAATAATCTAACGAATTCACACAACGCAACCAATCAGAACGGAACACATAACTGAAACTCATAAATATTAATAAAAAAGAACTTTCTAGAATAACTACAATAGTCTACAAAAATTCGACTGCTAATTTCAGCCCCAAATCCCAATGTTTAATGACGGCACATAAAAAGTATGGCAGACCGTTCACGACCTTTCATAAAAACACACTGACTGGCTGCTAAATTCACGCGTACACAAAACTATGACTAAAAATAGAGCGGCTCTACACTTTGATGTCACTCATACGAGGTCACTAGACAGCGCGACCTTGCTCGAACGTTCTGGCTTATTCTCAGCGAATCTACGCATAACAAAAATCGACTGCTGTTCTCCGTGCGACTTTGCTAGAAGCTTCCGCACTAAACTTAGCGTATCATAACAAAGCCAATTCCGCTATCTGCTCGAACGATAAAGAATCTTACTGAAAAGGTACGTGATTCGTAACCATGATAGTTTAAATAAATATCGAATGGTTTCCTACGATTAACACATGCATGCTCTCACAGAACAACACAACCACAATGGTAACAGTATGCTGCTAGCTTCTTTAAGAGAATGTCATGGTCGACAAGATCAAATGCTTTTTGTAGGTCTAAGAAAACAGCTCCAGACATCAGGTTTTTATTTATTGATTCCAGCCAGCTGTCTACAATGTGTGTCAGTGCTGACTGACATGAGTGTTTATATCTAAAGCCGGACTGATGAATATTTATGAAATTGCCATTTTATAGAAAATCGAGCAGGTGTTTTTGTATGTGTTTTTCAAGGGGCTTTAACAGGGCCGACAAAAGTGAGATAGGACGGTAGTTATTGAAAATTTCAAGATCTTTTGATTTAGGGATCGGAATTACCTTTCCTTCTTTGAAAATAGTTGGAAACGTGCTGTGTTTTATACAGAGGTTAAAGATATAAGTGAGTGCCTCGACCGTATATGGTAGTGACACTTTCAGAATTTTGTTGTCGATACCATCCATCCCAGTGGACTTTTTGTTCGGCATGCTAGAAATAAATTTGCCGACTTCAGCGACGGTAATATCAGGAATGATGAATGTCTGCAGTATATTTTTGGCCTCACAGTATTTTTCCAGTACACTAGGAACTTGGTACTCTACGTTTCTACTTGCAGCTGACTGAGCAAGTGTTTCAGCTGTCCATAGAAAGTGGCTATTTAATACACCAGCTGACAAATGGGTAGGAATTTCAGGGGCTGATTTACCCTTCGTTATAACGTTCAGGGCTTTCCAAACCGATGCTGTATCTTTTTTTTCTTGTTGTCCCTAATCATTTCCTCAAAGAACAGTTTTTTTTACGCTCTCACTAGGTATTTAACACGATTTCGTTATTTCTTATATTCATCAAACTGTTTTCTTTCTTAAGTTTGTCTCTAAATGACATGGTCTGTTTGATATCTACTGTTAACCAAGGTGGCAGGGTAGAGTGCTTAACTCGTTTTTTTCGTATGGGCGCATGCTTATTTAGGACCCCAAGGAATAGATCCATCCAGTACGACAGGGCACTGTCAGGAGAAGTGTGGTTATACACGTCACTGAAAGGAGTACTGCGCAGATCCCGTAGAAAGTCGCCGTTATTAAATTTTTTGAAAGAACGATATTTAATTGTTTTATGTCTTTTTTTGTTATCTTTGTCTAGTTTTATGGAGACTGTGCAACATACTGGGTTATGGTCGCCGACAGCTAAGGAGGGAACGTGTACATTTGATATTTTAGCATCATTTATCACATAAAAATGATCAATCAGGGTTGAAGATGTACATTTGGTTCTAGTGGGTGTTTTAACTAACTGTTCTAAACCGAATAGTGATGTTGTTGACGCCCATGCAGCATTGGACCCTTTAGATTTAGATAGATCAATATTAAAATCGCCCAAAAGAACAACGTCAGCTTTATTTTGATTTACGCTATCCATCATTGCTACGAAGTCATCATACCAGTCCCAGAGAGAGAGAGAGAGAGAGAGAGAGAGAGAGAGAGAGAGAGAGAGAGAGAGAGAGAGAGAGAGAGAGAGAGAGAGAGAGAGAGAGAGAGAGAGAGAGAGAAATTGAAAAGAAAGACAGGCCAGGCCAATGGTATTGAAAAGTGAATGAAACCGCGATCACGTGGGTTTCCTTCATCGTCTCCCCGAAGCGCGATACACTACAGCGGTCGGCTATTCGTGATGAATGGCAGCGGAAGGGGTTAACGCGGCGCAGAATGTGAAAGAGGCAGAGTTGTGAAGTGCTTCCGGGGTCGAAGATCACGCGCTCAGTCGTGCTGGTTTTTGAGTTTGGACCTTTCGAATTGAGACCCGTAGTAAGCGGGTTTCAAAAATTACAGATCAACAACGACATGGCGGAGCAGATCCGTAATCCAATACGCAAAAAAAGAAAAAAAAAAGAAAAGAAAAAGAAAAAAGGCAATCGGCCGAAATCGGCCGCAGTGGGCCGGCGCACGACTTCGGCCCGATAACCTTTTACGTACTGGGAAAGTCCCCAAATCACACGCCGGCTTGCACGAATATCAGACACAGTCGTCTCGTTCAAAATCACAGACCTCAAAATGCTATACTGATAAGGACGGACTTTCGGTTGTAGTGTCACCTTACTGCTTACGAGAAATGCTGTGGGCTGAGCAACTTTATAAGCAGGAGCTTCAAATGTGCAATTCATTCAGTAGCACACCATCGCAAGGCCGGACCTCGGGGAATTCTTAGCGCCACAGTTTAGCACGGCATGAGACACAGTTGTTGATTAGTACAGTAAACGAAGAAGAATTTCATTAAATTTATTTCGTTTAACGTTCCTACTGAAGCAAGGATCTTTTTTTTTTTCAGAATGTAAACGCAGACGAGAAAGCAGAAATAAAGTCACGGAGTTTTAAAATAATCTAACTAGTCATATCGGACTTAGTGTAACTGAAACGTTGTACCTATTTACGATACTCCCGATAACAGTAAAGACAGATAAAGCCAGATGTTAGAAGAAGGAACAGACTAATTTGAAACGAAGGAAAAAGCCTGCAGAAATCTAGTGACTCGTACCATACTAAGAATTAGTTTACCTGGCTTCTCACAAATAGAAACTTGTTGTAACTCAGTAGACGCGATGGCGTGGCTGATAGTTGTTCTGGTTTTGGTGATGGGGGCGGTTTCGGCGCAAGATTTCGCTCCGAACAAAACCCTTTACTTCGCGGCGACGGACACGTCCTCGTCTCAGTCCCTCAACGTCCGACTCAGCTACGAACCGTACGAGGAGACTTGGATCAGCTTCAAGAAAATCTACAGTGAGTATTTATTTTGTTTTTTCTCGACCCATTCAGCCCCGACGCACTGCAGCATGAGATGGATCGGCCATGATGATTCAAGGGTAGTGCCAGATTAGCTTGGCGCCATCAGGCGCCAAGCTAATGTGGCACTACCCTTGAATTATCATGGTCGACCCTTCTACTGCAACGGTATATAGTAACGGTTATAGTATATATGAGTAACGGGAACGGTATGTAGTCCGCAGGTAAAACCTCTACACAGTTTCGGGAAATGCGGCAACAGGGTTATATGTTTTTATGTGTGCTTATCCATAAATTTGAGCCTTCCGGTCTGTAGCTGTAAGGTTGAAATTCATGGACTACCATGCTGAATGTTTCTGCAAGACGAAGTACTAATGTTTTAAGAAATGGGGGATGGCCGAACGGAATGAATAGATAAACCTTGAAGGTGACACAGCAAGGAGGGGGTAGGTAAAATTGAACACACGGGCACACAGGGCAAACACGATGGACGCACGAATAAAGTAATACGAGTAGGTTACCGTCCAAAGCGGAAATTTGCATTCACTCACTGACGCGCGTCATGTAAACATGTACAGTAGGCTGATTGTAATCTCTCTCTCTCTCTCTCTCTCTCTCTCATCACGAGACAGGAAAACAACGCTTGCCGAAGCCACTTCATGTCCGCGCACAGCGGGCCGACGTGCTTTGCAATCGCTCTCCTTTCAATCTGCAAGAGGCATAGATTCTCACGTGCCCCTGCTGCCGCAGGAACTCAGTCATGAGAATCAACGCCTCTTGCTGTAATAGCTCTGCCTCTCTTGATCTCTATGCTTGGTAGGCTATTTTGGTTACACTTAGTGACTGTTTGAGACCTTCGCGTGGTTTCTTTATTTAGTACCGAACGATTTTGTCACGATGTCTCATTGTTTCTCTGTCGGTGACGCAATGGAGCGTCTGAATATTGAAATGGTTGTAATGCTTTCATGGAGAAATAGAATATAACAATTATACTAAAATGCACCCAAAGCGCACAAGGTCATCGGGCCGACGTCAGCCGCTGTTGGCCTGCGCAAAGACGTGCTCGGGCCAACGGCGGCCGACGTCATGACTCGACAGTTCAGATACCTGGAAATCCCCGGGAAAAAATCCCAAGATGATACTTCCTTGTTCTACTGTCAAGGACGCCATAGATATACGATGAGTATAATTAAAAAAAAGGCGCATATCGTTAAAAAGCTCAATGCGCTGTACAGCTGAGTGCTTACAGAATACTTGCTAACAGACCACATTCAAGGACATAATACGATATATATACGATTCACGGGGGGATCTGCGGCAGAGAAGGGGGTGGGGGTAATCATACTACTACTGCTACTACTAATAATGAGCACGTATAGTGCCTAACCTCAGACAACATAGCTCTAGGCGCTTAACAAAAAGCTATGTACAAAAATTATTTAGTTACAAAAAACGCAATTTACAAAAAGTTATAAGTATTAAACAATAACCCCCAAAACCAAAACCAAAACAAAACACAAAACAAAACAAAACAAAACATAACAAAACAAAACAAAACAAAACACAAAACAAAACAAAACACACCACAACACAACACAACACACCACACACCACAACACACCACAACACACCACACCACACCACACCACACCACACCACACCACAACACAACACAACACAACACAAAAACCCGCACTCTATAAACAATCTACACAGTCACCTTTCAAAAATGCATATCATTCATTCAAGGGAGGTGTTGCGCTTATACTCATACACAAACTCACGCGCGCGAGCTCGCACGCACGTACGCACGCACACACACACACACACACATGCACACACACAATATGCACGCACACAAACAGGGGCGGAACTAGGGTGCCTGTCCTCTCCCATTCTTCACATCTATCCATGTATCATACATCTATCCGTCCGTCCGTCCGTCTATCCATCAATTCATCCAGAAAACGGCCCCCCATTCATTAAAGTTATTTCCCCCAGGATCAAGCATCTCAACACAGTCAGAAAACTGTCTGCAACAGATACTGCTGACAGTATGTGTATGGGTCCTTTGTGTACTATCTTAGAGCTTTATGGTGTAAATACAATGCCAAATGTCGAAATTTATCGTTTGGAGGGTGTATTGTTTTTGTACCAGATTCGCGGATTTATCGTCTGCATCGGCCATGTTTTGGAATTAATATGCATATTTATGAGCCTACGTCACAAGGCAGAACCCGGCAGACTATCAGTGTATCGCAATACTGCAGGTCACGAGGTCATCGGTGTGGCGTACACACGTGTCAGTGTACACGTGTACGGTTGATGTTTTAAGGCATCCCTTTGATGTAATTTTTCACGAGAAAAGTAGAATAAACCTTCCATACTCGATTTGCTGTCAAAATCACAATGCGGGTTCCGCTTAACCTGCTAATGTTTATTAGTAACGATCGTGCCGACGGCGTGGCGTATTTCAGTGACTCGCAACTGGAAACAAAACACAGATGCTATTGTGAAAAAAACGCATACCCGTCTTTACTGTTTGAGAAAGCTCAGATCATTTCATGTAAGCACTCAGCTTTTACAGATGTTTTACTGCTCCAGTATTGTTAGCATTCTAACTTTTGGACTGACGTGCTGGGATAGAAATTTAAGTAAAAGAGATCAAGATCACCTTAACAAAGTAATCCGGATAGGGGGCGGGGTGATTGGTAAGGCACAGGGTAATTTGGACACACTGTACAACAGACGGATTACGAACAAACTGGCTGACATTCTTCATGACAAAACACATCCACTTAGATATGAATTTGACAGCAGACGTATCGAACGAAGTGGCAGACTTCGAGTACCCAAAAGTCGTACATCACGTTATGGCAACTCTTTTGTCCCTCCGGCTGTTACTCTTTTCAACAGTAATATCAGTAGATAGTCTCTGTCAACACTCTTCAGTTCGTTTAGTACTAGCCCTTTCAGTAGTTCACTGCAACATTGCTGACACCAGGAGCACAGGGGGAATCCAACATTAGTTTTATCTTCTTCTGATGCCAAGAGTGTTACAAAGGTAACAATACGTCTGTTACAGTTCATTTCTTTAATTGAGAGTTATGTTTTTTTTTTAAAAACATTATTTCTATGAGTGAATGATGATGCCATGTGTTGTATGGGCAGACAGTGAATTTCCCCATGAGGGATTAATAAAGTATTATTGTTATTGTTGTCCGACATGGGGACGTAGCTTAGTGGATAAGACACTGCGCTAATAGTCGTAAGATCCCGGGTTCGAATCCCCTGGGAATGGGATTTGGACTTTTCCTCATTCCCATCGAGTCAAATTTACGTACCGGACTCGGCTTACGGTTGCCTGTCTCGCCTTCTTGTGTACAGCACGCATAATCCCATTACCACTATTCGAAAAGAGAAAGTCCGGTAGGGCTGGTGAAATGGAAACAGAAATATATCACATGCACCGAAGTTAATAGTAGGGTGGAGGTTTGCACATATAAGTAACGCTTAGTAGCAGCAGGCTTTCAAAGCTTCAGCTTCCATCCCTACGGCGCCTTGAGCATCTTTAATTAGATGGATATGTGCGCCTCGGAGACACCATACCGTACCAACTGAAGCCGGCGAGCCTGCGTCAACGGTGCCGGGCTTAGTTTGACCTTTTGATCCTTTTACCTCTCGGAAATACGCAACGCGTTCCATCATTGAAACAGAACATTGGTATTTATACCTACTTTCTGCACGTAACTATATGATAAACAGATTTAAAATCTTTCGAAATCAGTAAGAGATGCATTCTACTGAAGATCACGAATTCTGAAAATCACTAGTGCTCGCGGAACTATAGGAAGATCGACAAAGACCGTAGATTACTCACTGATTCAGCAGGAAAGGGACAAATTTTAGATGCTTTTGCTTTACGCGTTGCCACATGTCTATATTCTCTTGTCCGATGTCAGTTCTACTTAAGGATATCTTGTCTCTCTTCCTCTTTCTTCTCTTCAATTCCGAGTCTGTCATGGTCGGCGCGAATCGCTGATACTTTCTTGTTTTCTTCGCTGATTCATCCGCCATATTGTCTGATTGGTTATAATTATGCAGATGACCGAAGGTCGTATAGAATAGTTATGACGTCAGCTACCATCGCCTATCAATCTTTTCATGGCGTTCAGTCACAAGATTCCGGTGGGCCTCTTTTCGCTTTGAACGGGCGAAAGAAAGCATTTGGTGGGACAATAGGGTGGTCACTGTCTAAGTGGGTATGTATACTGAATCCCAGTAAAAGCTTTTTGCGAACTAAAGCGTTAAAAAAGGTCGGGCGTGCCCCTTTAACCAAGCAAACAAAAAATCAGTTAACCTCTTAACTGCCAGAGCAAGGCGAACGCTGCCCAGCTGCAAGAGACATAAACTCTCATGAGCCCCCGCAGTCGCGGGGGCTGATGAGGGTTTATGTCTCTTGTTTGTCCTACACGTTCTGCATGCCTAATTTGAAAATTTGGTTTCTCATAAATTTACATTCGAACATTTCTTCACGCGAACGTCGGTCAGCGTGCATACTGAGTCGTTTCAGACGCGACAATTTCGTGATCACCGACGGGGTGAGTAGGGGGTTAATCAGTAAAACCGATGGTGCGTGCAGGCCGCCAGTATGGAAACGAGAAAGAGGACCAGTACCGGCACGAGGTCTTCATGCGGAACGTGAAGACTATTGAGGAGCACAACCATAAGTTCTCTGCCGCCAAGTCAACGTTCTGGATGGGAATCAACCAGTTCACCGACATGGTATGGTTAGGGTCGTGTTTGCCAAAAGGTCTTCGGGCCGAAGTCAGCTTTAGTTGGCCCGCGCACCTGCGTGCGCGGGCCAGCTAAGGCTGACGTCGGCCCGAGGACCTCTTGCCGCCGCAGACTTTGAGTGTGAATTTGTTTGCTGTGACGCTTTAAAAAAACACCCAAAACTTCCTCAAAGAATGTTTTGTAACTCGTATCAACACGTATTACATAACCACTAAGCAAAATCGCTAAAGGAAAACCACTCAAGGATTGTCTGCATTTGTTTGCTTTCTATTTATGTGTAGTAAAGTGAAAAAAAAGAAGACTGAACCCCTTCAGTTCCGAGAAGAAGGGAACACGTTATCTAGTTAGTTATTCGGGTTTAACGCCGAGCAGGCGACTAAGGCCACCTCACGGCAGAACGGATAAAAATCTGGCCAGCCAGACTATAAGAAAGGTCTTACGACTTAAAATTATTTAATGCTAAAGAAGGGAACACGATTCAACTACAAGAGACATAGATCCTCACGAGCCCCAGCAATCGCGGGGGGCTCATGAGGATCTGTTTCTTGTTGAGACCGATTTGTATCCACACCGGTTACTTGGACAGTTGCAGCTTAGTTTTGGTTGTTGAGTGAAGACTTATTTCAGGAAGAAAATGTGAATGCGTCCACCGGCAGTAAATGTGCTAATAAGCAATTTAAGAAGATAAGAACAACGAAAGTAAAGCAGTAACGATGGCCACTGATTCCCTTACAGACATTGGAGGAATACAGGGCGTACAACAAGCTGTCTGGAAAGCCATCAAACAACACAAAAGGGACGCAACTGCAGTGCAGCCAGTTTTTACCTCCCCTGAATTTTAAAGCTCCGGCATCTGTTGATTGGCGGTCGAACGGTTATGTCACACCCATCAAGAATCAGGGACAATGCGGATCCTGTTGGGCTTTCAGTTCGGTCAGTACTATAAAAATAAATTATATTATCATTTATTATTTTAAGTGTTGAGCTCAAGTGCGATAACAAATTTGGCCAGTGGTCGTTCGTCTGTCGTCCATTGTAAAACTTTAACTCATTCGAGACGTGCCGCATACGGATACGCGGTTACAAGCCGCGTATCCGTATGCGTCACGTCTCGAAGGAGTTAACGTTGGCATTATTAGCTATTCAAGCTACACTCTTCAAATTTGGCCCAAAGATACTTTGTGGCAAATCTATCTAAAAATGCTAATTTCAATGACCTTGCTCAAAGATCAAGGTCACGGAGGGCCCAGCAACAGGTAAAACATAGCCATATTTTGACCTTTTTATTTCATCTCAAATACTATTTTCAACTTCAAAAGTAAACTTTGTACACAAATACCTGATGGTAAGATGTTTCTATGCATGATAATTTGGATGACCCCTCACCCGGAAAGGTCAAAGGTCACAAGAGGTCGACAATGTGTTAACAATGCCAATTTTTTTGGGGGGCATAATTTAGTTTTCAAAAATTTGGCTCAGTCATACACGTGAGCCATAAGGGCTTAGTCATTTTTGTTTTTGAATAAATATCGGTGTACAATTGCCGTTGAGGAGGCATTTGTTTCTTTTTTCTTTGACATCATTATCCCTTGTAAAAATTTCATTTATTATCAGAAATTTACAGCTGATACA
This sequence comes from Semisulcospira habei, assembly GCA_036245525.1. NCBI lineage: Eukaryota > Metazoa > Mollusca > Gastropoda > Semisulcospiridae > Semisulcospira > Semisulcospira habei. The sequence continues at coordinate 117,231,235 of BTPG01000006.1, read as the reverse complement.
CTATTAAGTTTGATAACTATTACAAATGCATATAAATTACATTATTGGTTAGATCAATTTTTATTTTTAAGTTGGCAGTGTTGTTGTAGTCGTTTAATTCTCGGCGTTTTGTACATTGGTGGTGGTGGTTGTGATTGTTGTCACCGCCAGAGTTTAACACATGAATGAACTGAAATTCAGCTTTACCTCGTTCTTTTCTTTTGGTGTTGTTCATCATGTGGTGGCAATCGTTGTTGGTTAATTACTTGCTTGTTGCTTGTGATGTTATAGTTGTGGTCGTTCGTGCTGATGTTTTATAGAATGACCTTGTCACACAACATAATCTACATAAAAAATCCACCCCTCCCCCCAAAACAACAACAACAAAACAAAAACAAAACAAAACAAAACCAAACCTAGACAAAACAACAAACAACCCCAAGAACACAAACAAACAACAACCCAACAATAAAAAACAAACAAACAAACAACAAACAAAACAAAACAACAAACAGAAATCCCAAACAAACAAACAAACAAAATACAAAACACGCTTACAAAGGACTAGTAAAACACAGTTCATAAATTTGTGATGTACGTGCCTCTTTAAGCGTGTTTCTTTCTTTAACCCCTTCCCTGCCAGTGATGACGAATTTTGCGTCAAATACAACTGCACACTGACGGACACTCACGTGAACAAGACAGACGTACACGCGGCAAAAATTGGGCATAAAGAACGTTAGACCAACAAGAGACATAAATCCTCATGAGCCCCCGCGACTGCGGGGGCTCATGAGGGTTTATGTCTCTTGCAGCCGGGTAGCGATCGCCTTGCCCTGGCAGGAGTTAAAGGGTTAATGGGAATTTCTTCGCGTTTTACATGCTGGGCAGTCACCTTACTGGTCTAAAGTCTTCACACAACAGAATTCACGTGTTCTGTACGCATACTGCGAACAATTTCTGCATCCTGTCATTTCAACAGACCGGATCCCTGGAGGGGCAACATTTTCGAGCCACAAACCAGTTAGTCCCTCTCTCGGAACAACAGCTGGTGGACTGCTCCGGCAGCTACGGCAACGCCGGGTGTAACGGCGGGTGGATGAACAACGCGTTTGCCTACATCAAGGATGTTGGAGGGATCATGTCTGAATCAGCCTACCCCTACTACGCTCAGGTGACGAAATCAAGCTTTATGTTTTCACTTAGACACACTGATTTCCATTTGTTTCCCTCTTGTTACGTGGTAGTCGTAGTCGTAGAATGATACTGTTACGTGGTACTGTTTCGTAGTCGTAGTATAATAACCACACCAGACGCACACACGTAAGGTTCTTTTAAATAAACCTCATTCAGCTGCAATCCGTCACACGTGGCTTAAGGATGTAGACAATACTGGAGTAACAGTTCCAACAATATTATAATTAAGCGATGCGATTTCCACACAATGCAATTCTAAATGCACAAATACTGATACAAAGTCTCTTCTGCAAATGTCCACACTGCGATACAAAGTTCCTCACACAACGTACACCACACTTACGCTGTTGCTCTCACAATGTACACCCTATACGGGCCACGTACCTACGATAACTGCGTGTCACTACAACTGACAATGCGAGACAATGTACGAACGTGCTTTCAAGCACCCTCTTTATATATACTACCAATTTCCAGATCATCTACGAAAATCATACAACGCAACCAATCAGAACGAAACACGCAACCGAAACTCATTAAAATAATCTTTCTAGAAAAACTACAATAGGCTACGAAAATTCGGCTGCTAACTTCAGCTCTGAATCCTAATGTATAATGCAGTCACATAAAAGTATGGTAGCCCTATATCGCATATCCGTTCTAGAAAATTCAAGAATTTTCACAAAACAAAACAAAAAAGGCTGCTCAATTCACGCGCACAGGAAAACAAAATGTTGCAAACTGTTACGAACTCCCCGACGTCACACATACGAGGTCACTAGACAGCGCGATCTTTCTAGAACGTTATGGACTAAACTTAACGTATCATAACGAAGTGAATTCCGCTCTGCGCGACCAAAAGAAAATGTTATTTAAAAAGGTACGTGAATCATAACCATGATAGCTTAAATAAATATCGGATCGTTTCCTACGATTAACACATGTATGCTCTCACAGGACAACACAACCACAATCGTAACAGATACAATCACACTAGACGCAAGCACGTAGGGTTCTTGTAAAGAAACTTCACTCAGCTGCAACTCGTCACACGTGGCACAAGGTTGTAGATCACATTGGAGTAACAGTTCCAACAATGCAGCGATGCAATCTCAAAACAGTGCATCCACAAATGCATTCACTCACTGATACACTGTCTCATCTACAATGCATCAACACTTTTGACACACTGCGTCCTTCATACAATGTACGCACATATTCCCTAACACGCTCTCTTATACTATTACATATTTCCAGAACAATCCAGCAAATTCACATAACACAACCAATCAGAAAAAAACCGTAACCAAACCTTTATCATTCATTAAAAAAACACTCTAAAACTATCTACAGCTTTCGACTAACATCTAGGCGCATTCGATACAACGTTACGAAATGTAATCAACAACTTTGACGACATATCTGAGTCACTAGAAAGATAACGAATCTGCTCGAACCTTTCAGTCTAATGTAGGTCAAACTTTACAACATTGTAGCGAAATAACGCGTCACATTAAAAATCGATCGCAATTCTCCGTGCAAAAGAAAATGAATCCTACTAAAACAGAACGTAATTCTTATCCAAAATAACCCAAATGAATATCAGGTTGATTGTACATTGCTTAACGTCCCGACAGCAACAAGACTTTTTCTCAGGACGTGCCTACGCTGCTTGTGAAAAAAACCCTAAACAGAATATTGAATTATGTCGCCAGCCGGTCTAATACGCTAAATAAACCCAAGACCATTTAGCAACACACATCCAATATCAAGAGCTACAGTCAGCGCAGACAGTAGAGAGAGTTTAAAAAAGGAAAATACAGGTGAATGGACCAAGGGTAGACAGAAACACATGCCCCAGAATAGAAGGGAAAGCCCACCCTGTGGGGCTGACCAGGGTGACCCTGGGAACTAAAAAGTAGTTAACCCCACCCAAGTCCCACAGGGCAGACGCGGGTGGGGGGAAATAAATATCAGATCTTTCCTACGATCAACACACAGAAGAATAAGAAGGATAACACAACCAAAAACGTAACACCCTCTCATCCCCGTTTCGTGTTTTGGATATGGTAGAGTCATGACAGCAACAGGGTTTAACCAGTTCAAAGCCAGGGATATTACCACACCCAACTGCAAGAGACATAGATCCTCATGAGTCCCCGCCGTTGACCAAACGGCACAGAAACAGACTGCATAAGACGCATTGGTTGTCTTCCTCGATTTTCTACCGCTGTATCAGCGGTGGCGAATCGAAGGAGACGACCAGTGTGCATGACACACACACGGACAGATGAGAGGAAAGGCACAGATGGAAGGAAAACGAAACCTTTTGGTTTCATGTCAAGTTCATTTGTGTAGTAATGATCCGGTTTCAGGCGGTGAATGTTTTTCCTCAACATGGATGGTATTCAGGTTTCTATCTAAACATGTGACAAGGAAAGGTATCATCTAACGTACGCAGACTTTCAACCAGTCGCACGCACAGACTCACAACGCAACGGGCGCATACACAAACACTGACTCAGTCGGACGCATTCGTGCAGTATAGGCAAAACACTTTCTTTTTCACTACGTCCGTTTACTAAGTAACCTAACAAAAACATGAACTTAAAAATACTCTTCACTAAATACACACTTCTCCAATCTAACACTTCACACTTCTCCAATCTAACACTTCCAAACACAATATAGTAATAGCCAGGTTAGGTACAAGTCCTCATTATCCAACCTGTCAAGTGCTGTTATCACTGTCTCGTTTGCACGTCCCTTCCACATCTAGGCGTGCAGTTACTCTCGTCACGCGTTCCTTGAAGCAGTCCCACGTTTTCCAAACTGTGGACGTCCTTTCGACTCGCTGCACTAGCGCAGACTCCATTGACGTTGATGTCTTGGCACCAAGTCTCTCGCGTTCCTCCAGCGGCAGCCTCTGTTGACTGACGTCTTGGCGTCACGTCGCTCAGCTCCGCTCCGCACAAGAACTCTGTACAATAAAGTCCTAATATCATAACACTTGCTAAACACACACATATTGGATGATATGAGGTACATTACGTAACCTGGATGATACAAATCAATTTACACGTTCATTCACACACTCGTGCTTCATAAAACAAACTAAATTCACAACACATCATAACTCAGTCTCTACATTGAAACAGACTATAACATGATGCCATACACGGGTTCGTACATTGGAAAAGATTATACTTAACACAACCACGTACAACCTTCATAAACGACTTAGGCATACACAACTCACTTTCCTTAGTTATCCATCTCGGTAAATAGCCACATAGGAAAATCACCGGTTATCTCAACGAATTCCAAACCGACATAACTTAACCAAATCAACGCTACACAACCAAACTAAATCTTACTAACGCATACTACCTTTATCTCAGCAGCTGTCAATAATACATATAAAAACATACCTGAAATCTAGGTCTCAGAGTCTTGGAATACGGCTAGCATATCCAACATACGTCCGTCCTCACTGACAGAATAACCCGTACTAAATAATTTTGTCGCTCTGGTTAGACTGAGCTGCGGCCTAAAACTCCGTGCACATCGTTTTCATCACGATTGCACGAAACCTCGTGTATATACAGAACATCCGTTACACAAAACACCGCTGACAAGCCTTACAACGCAAAACACCCTGTGTGAACGCTATGCATAGGCATAGAGCTTCATCACATATCAACAGAACCTCTTGAAAGGGTGATTATGACACAAACAACAAGGAAAGTTCTGGGATTGTAAGGAAATTAGTTCGAAAAAACATTGCACTTTGTTTGCTATTTCCTCCTTACTTTAAGCTATCATTTTTATTTTTTCTCCTTATTAATTATATTTACATATTTAAAATAATAATAATGAGTACTTGTATAGCGCCTAACCTCAGAAATTAGAGCTCTAGGCGCTTAACAAAAGCTAATTATACAAAAAATAACTTATCACAAAAAAGCAATCTGCAAAAAGTATTAAAAAAAATTGAAAACAAAAATAAAACGCATTTTATAAACAGTCTATACCCAATCACCGTTTCAAAAATGCATGCCATTCATTGAAGGAGGTGCTGCTCTTATAGACTCATACACGCACTCACGCACGCGCGCGCACACACAAACACACTACTACTAATAGAGTTGACTTCAACTTATTGCCATGTCTGTGACAAAGATCACTTGTAGCAGACAAAAAAAATTGTCTTTTATTTTGTCTCGTGTGTGTGTGTGTGTGTGTGTGCGCGCGCGCGCGTGTGTGTGTGTGTGTGTGTGTGTGTGTGTTTGTGTGTGTGTGTGTTGTTGTTCGTATATGGCCTGTTACGGGTCTATAAAACCATGAATTGTGGCGACTATCTAATATAGTTTATAAATACAGCCAATCAGACATTCACACTTTTCTCTTATACAAATTAGGACCATTGACAGTGGCTCTTAGCCTCTGATAGGTTAACTCATTGTGCCCGAGGTAAGAAATACCCACATTTTGAAGTTGTCCTCTGAGATCTGCATTACAATTCAGGAGACAGATCGACTATGATAGTTCAAGGATGGCGGCAGAACAGCTTGGCGCCTATAGGCGCCAAGCTATTCTGCCACCACCCTTGAACTATCAATAACGAGCCATATCTTGCTGTGGTGTGTCGCGGGCAGAATGAGTTAAAGCTTTGGCTGTCGGTAGCGGTTTTTTTTTGTCGCGATGATTCCGCACGAATCATCTCGATTAAAACAAGGTATAATGAACCATAACCCACAAAGTCCCTTGTACATGCGAGCTGCCCTCACTGTCAAGAGTCTCTACCTTTCGTCTTTGAATTCTGATGTTGAAATATCTCCTTTTGAAAAAGCCTAGCAAATCTGCCAATGTGCAACAGTGCTTTCTAAAAGGGGCGCAGTGCATACACGTCATTAGTTTGTCAAACGTAATTTATCATGACGTATTTTTTGTTTTTACGTAACTTTATATTTAGCGTGATATGGGTTTCACTTTCGCTTCAAGACTTGAGAAAATGGTGACAAAACTAGAAATTCACAGTACGATTTCAGTCTTGCTATATTATTTGTATGAAATCAGGTTGACTTTATCTAGCTACATGGTCTTTGATGATACACACACACACAAACACACACACACACACACACACACACACACACACACACACACACACACACACACACACACACACACACACACACACACACACACACATACATACAGACATCGCGCCAAATGTACGTTCAGCAGCGAGGTTAGCGTAACTAGATATGACGTAATTTTTTACTTGTTACTTCAATTGTTAGAGGTTTTACCTGCCCGCCTTTGACATCATGGACATGCTATTAAATTCGCCCCACCGCGACGCGTCCTAAAAAGTCCCTTCTATAAATAGAAGGGACTTAAAAAGCTCTACTGATAGCCAAAGGGTTAGGAGCCTAACTCGTGTAAGATTCCTTGTCCCGTGCTTAATTAATTTTTGTGTCGGTTCTTGCGTTAGGTCAGATCTTTATAAGTTTTTGTGTGTATCTGATATTTGTTTTGTAATTACAGCAAGGGCAATGTCGCTTCTACAAGCCATGGGTTGTTGCCAGTCTCTCAGACTGTAAGGAGATCTCGAAATACAGCGAGTCGGACCTTATGCAAGCAGTTGCCAGTCAGGGACCCATCTCCGTTGCTATAGACGCAACCCATCCTTCCTTCTCGACCTATTCAGGAGGTGGGTTGACCCATATGAACAGGTGATGGATCAGGCATGATAATTCAATGGCAGTGCCAGATTAGCTTGGCGCCTCATGGCGCCAAGTTAATCTGGGGTTGCCAATAAATTATTGTGATGGATTCATCTCCTGCGACTGGTACATAGTCCTTTGGTCCTAGGCCGTGGGGTTAAATGAGTGAAGAATTTAATTAGCGAAGATAAAATATGTAGTAGACCTAAGTATGACTTGCGCAGCTGCTGGTGTTTTTGAAGACTGTGAAACGGCACCAAGCGAGACTACCAGGAAACAGTCGAATTCATCGACGTGTCACTACGTTAACTCGTTTAGTGCCAACTGACGCCGAATGTGTTTCTGCAATCTTCGTTAACTTAATAAAAATAAATCCTAGCTGTCCCAGAAGCATGCTTCAAAGTGATGTCAGCAAGAGGCCTAGATCCTCATGAGCCCCCGCAACTGCGGGGGCTCATGAGGATCTATACCTCTTGCAGTTGGATGGTGTTAAAATTTTTGGACATTGAAGTCGACGAAATCGTACAATTAGCCATTTGGTTGCCGGTAGTGCTTTTTATCATGCAGCTATCACCTTTGACCGAAAGCTCTACCGACACGCAAGGGGTTAATTCAGAAATTGGAAGCATCCATGTAAAAGTGCGAATAATGACAATCGCCACCCTCCCCCCCCCCAAAAAAAAAAAAAACAAAAAAAAAAAGTTGGCTGGTGAAGTGTGTCATTGTCAGTGTTTCTTATCACCTGCGCGTGTCTGCAGGTGTGTACTTTGAACCTCAGTGTGACCCCTCCGTCCAGGACCACGCCGTTCTAGTAGTGGGGTATGGGACGACCGGCGGGAACGACTACTGGATTGTGAAGAACAGGTACGTTTATGCATATATAAAAAGACAAGATCAGATCAGATCAGATAAGTTAAAATACGTTAAGGTATGATAATTATTAACGCTAAGCATTCGCCCACATAAACAAATATTTAAAAGGAAGCTCAATTGTGTCTTGCTTGTTCGGTTATGTTTAATTGGCTGGAGACTCAATCGTCTTTTTGCACACTGGCATAAATAATTAAGAGACATAGGAAGTATTTTATCTGATCGATTGTAAACTCCCGGCGAGGTAACCTTTGTTGAATGTGTACGGTACTGAATCTTAGTTTCACGTGCACAGCAGCACAGAAGCATTGCAAAGAGAACCTGCTTTGAGCGCTCTCCCTTACGAGAGGTCAACCGTCACTCAAGACCATCATTAACCCCTTCACTTTACGTACATTTTTTGTGTCTGAAATCTTGGTTCATTCAACGACCAAAAGCCAACACCGTCCAAGGATGATGGACACAAATTGGTCTCAGCAAGAGGCATTGACCCTCATGAGCCCCCGCAGTCGCGGGGGCTCATGAGGATCTATGTCTCTTGCATTTGGATCGTGTTCACTTTTTTCTCGGCAGTCAAGGCGTTAAGAAACGCATACAGCTTAAAGTCTTTTTCTTTCCACCACGAAGGTGGTTTTAAAGAAGGCGCACCGAAAAAAGGTCTAAACAAATTTAGACCTCACAAGGGTTCGAACCAACGACCTTACGATAGAGAATCCGACGCTTTACCGCCTGAGCCACCTCGGTCCCCTCATTATCAAGGAGGCTATACCACCTAAACATAGGGGCCTGACGATGGTGCTTTGACTAAATGCAAATCCGTTGCGCCACCGCGTGCGCGCTAACGCATTTAGCTCATTTCATAACTCAGGTCCGTATGCACCTACATTATGGTGTTTAATGACAGGTGAAACCTTTTCCTCTTCAAGACTTCTCTTGGAAGCACCTGTCTTTTCGTACTTTTTTTTGGAAAGAAAAGGTTCTACTGTATTGTACATGTATTTTTGTTTTCTTTGTGCTTTGTGCAGCTGGGGAGAAAGTTGGGGCGTCCAAGGCTACATCTTTATGGCCAGGAACCAAAACAACATGTGCGGTATCGCCACTGATGCAAGCTTCCCCGTAGTGTAATCTCCGTAACTTAATGCCATTTCTAAGAACCGCTGACTACGAACTTGCGACTCTGTTGAATCTGTTATGGTATTTGTGAGTTTTAATTTGCCCCCCCCCCCCCCCAATATCCAGACAAAAAAAGTGATTGCCAAGCGTTCAAAATTCAAAGGTTTAAAAAGCCAACAAGAGCACGCTTAGAAAGGACAATAGAAAGGACAATTTGTCCTTTCTAGCGCGTTTGCCACTGAGAGTAGTTTTCCTGTTATGTGACTTTAACTCCTTCATCGCCGAAAAAAAATCGACACGATCCAACTGCAAGAGACATAGATCCTCATGAGCCCCCGCATATGCGGGGGCTCATGAGGATCTATGCCTCTTGCTGAAACCACTGTGTATCCATGTTTCTTTGACGGCTGGGGATCTATGACGTTAAAATTCATCATCATCATCATCAGTCCCTTGCCCGAACTGGGCGTTGGGGGGACTGAAAGGCAGCAGCAACAGACAGTGCTCTCCACTGAGTTCTATTTTGGGCGGTGGCAAGCAAGTCTGGCATCTCGAGTTCGGTCCATTCTTTTATGTTTGCGACCCAACTCTTTCTCTGACGACCTCGCCGACGACTTCCTTCGAGAGTGCCTTGGAGGATAGTCTTGGACAAGGTGTTGTGTCGGGTCACGTGGCCAAACCAAGCAAGCTTGCGCCGTTTCACGGTTGCCAGAAGGGGTTCATGTGGGCCCACCAGGGAAGTGACGATGCTCCGTACATATTCGTTGGTCTTGTGCTCGCGGTACGAGATGCGGAGCAACTTCCTCAGGCACTTGTTCTCAAAGGCCTGGATTTTCTTTTCTGAGTCTGCAAGCAGTGTCCAAGTCTCACAGCCGTAGAGTAGAATAGACACTACGAGGGACTTGTAAAGCCTGTACTTGATGGTGAAGCTGATGGAGTTACTTCGCCATATCCTGTCCAGCCTGGCCATTGCGGATGTTGCTGTACCTATCCTGATACGGATCTCTGCTATGCAACTACCGTCTTTGGACAGGGTGGCTCCCAAGTACTTGAAGCTATTGACCTCTTCTAGCTTCTGGCCGTTCATGTGAATGTTGCTGCTGCTGTCGCTTGTGGTGTTGATCATCACTTTGCTTTTATCCGTACTGATCTCCAAGCCATAAGACCCTGCGCTACTTGAAAGTTTGTCTGTCAGGTTTTGGAGCTCACTATTGCTGCCTGCCATGAGGTCAATGTCGTCTGCGAATCGAAGATTGCACAGGGATCTGCCACCAATAGAGATTGAAGTATGGTGGTCGTGGAGGGTTTCCTGCATGATCTTCTCCAGGAATATGTTGAAAAGGACAGGAGAGATCAGGCATCCTTGACGGACACCGATCGTCGTCCTGAAGAACTCGCCTGACTGATTGTTAAGTAGAACCGCGCTGCAGGCGTTCTTGTAAAGCGCTTCTATCATTTGGATCAGTCCCTCCTCTATGTTGAACGATCTCATGACTTGCCAGAGTCCGTCGTGCCAGACGCGATCAAATGCTTTCCTGAAATCAATGAAGTTGTGGTAGAGTTCGCGCTGATGCTGCAGATGTTTCTCGATCAGGACGCGGCAGTTGAAAATCTGCTCTACAGTGCTTCTTCCAACTCTGAAGCCAGCCTGTTCTTCTGCCAGCAGTTCCTCGGCGAAAGTTTTGAGGCGGTTGAGAATGATTCTAAGCATTACTTTGCTAGGGTGACTTATCAGACTGATAGTTCTGTAGTTCTGGCACTGTTTCAGGTTTCCTTTCTTGGGGAGCGGGATCACTAGAGACTGTGTCCATTCTACTGGCCATTTCTTTTGCTCCCAGATCTTTTGACAGAGTGTAGTGAGGACCTTCGTTGATACTTCTCCTCCATGTTTCAACAGTTCAGCAGGTACGTTGTCTACACCTGGAGACTTTCCTCCCTTCAGGCCGCGTACGGCTGCTTCCACCTCTTCAGCTAACACTGGCAGGTCTTCAGCCTTCCTGGCCACAGCCTGGTTGTTTTGGAGGATGCTGGTGTCTGGCTCAGCCTTGTAGTTATACAAGTCTCGGCAGTACTCAGTCCATCTGTTTAGTACAGCAGTGTTTTCCGTAAGGAGTTGGCCGCTGCTGTCTTCGATGACTGTGGCTGTTCGCTGTTGAGTCTTGGTGAGGGTCCTTAGCGTTTCATAAGCCTTCTTGCTGTTGCCGTTTGCCATGCCCTCTTCCACGCTACAACACTGGTCTTCAATCCAATCTTCTTTGGCTTCTTTCATCCTCTTCCTGATCTTCTTGTTGACAAGTCTGTACTTGTTTGCTGATGTGAGGTCTTGGCCTCTCTTTTTCTTCCAGGCTCTCCTCTCATCACAGAGATCGAGGATGTCATCGGTGACCCAGGGCTGTTTGCGCTTCCTCTGCTTCCCCAGCACTTCTTCTGCTGTAGAAAGTAACACCTCTTTTATATTTCCAGCAAGGGTGTCTACGTCACAGTCCAAAGTAGCCAAGGCTGCAAATCTGCCTCCCACCTGGGCTTGGAAGAGCTCTTCTACTTCCGGGTCTTTTAGCTTCTGGAGGTCGAATCTGATGCGAGGGCTCTTGCTATCTCGTTTCAATGCCAGCTTCAACTTGAGGCTAGTAAGGACGAGGTTGTGGTCGCTGCCAATATCAGCGCCAGGAAAGGACCTCGTTTGTGCTTTGTTAACGCTGGATTTGAATCGTCGAGGCAGCAAGATGAAGTCAATCTGGTTATGGACCAGGCCTCCTGGCGATTGCCATGTCACTGTTCTTGACTTCTTGTGTGGATGGAGGGTATTAGCAACGGTGAGACGGTGACTCTGTGCGAACTCTAAAAGTCGCAGGCCTCTGTCGTTTGTTTCTCCAAGGCCAAACTTGCCAGCTGTTCCTGCCCATTGTTGGTAGGCGTCAGGGCCGATCTTTGCATTCCAGTCACCGAGGACAGTCAGAATGTCTTTCTTAGGTGTTTTCTTGATGATGTTGTCCAGTTGTTCGTAAAATTCTTCTAATTCTTCATCATCATGATCTGCTGTTGGAGCGTATACTTGAATGATAGTGATGTTGTGCGGTCGGGCGGAGATGCGGATGGAGATTAGTCTGCTTGACACGGGGGTGCAGCTGATGACAGTTCCAGCCACCTCTTTCCTTACGATAAAAGCTACGCCATGTTCGTGCTTGGTTTCTTTTCCGCTGAACCAGATTTTATGGCCTTCATCTGTTGTTGTTTCTCCGAAGCCTGTCCATCGAACTTCTGCAAGTCCTACAATGTCCCAGCGATAGCGCTTCAACTCGTGGGTGAGTTCCTTCACTTTGCCGCACTGGTAGAGTGTGCGAACGTTCCAAGTTCCGATAGTTATTCCTTGCATGGGCAGCTTGATGGTGGGTTTGGTTCCAGTAACACACTTGTCGCCCCCACCCTGGAGACCTCCAATGGGGTGCGCGGTCATTGGTGATCCGGGCCCCGACCGATCCGGCATGTTATTCTTATTCTGTTGCTTGTCCATCAGTCGTTAAAATTGCGATGATATAAAAACAACAACAACAAACATTACCTGCTTCCACTGTCGGTAAAGGTTTTGTGAGGTTACAACATCGACGTTGCTGAACGGACCGTATTCCTTAATCGGTTGTAGGTTATCCAGCTACAAGAGATATAAATCCTCTTGAGCCCCCAAGGGCGGATCAGTTACCGCTGGGATGGCGGGATGGGGTGGGGGTGGGGGTGGGGTCCGACTTTTTCTTTGGGACCGTCAACCTCATACAAAAATACAAAAGGCCTCCCTGGCGGTAGACCTTCCTTCCAGGGACCGAAAAATTGAAAAGTGGGGGATAGGGGGGTGGGGGTGGGGTGGGGGGGGGGTGTTCCAAACACCCCAAAAAGGGATTTTGTTATAGCATTTTAAAGAATGGGGGGTCCAAACACCCCAAAAAGGGATTTTGTTATAGCATTTTAAAGAATTTGAGTCGGGGGTTGGGGTGGGGGATCCGGAACCCCTCCCAGACCCGCCGCTGCCTCCGGGGGCTCATGAGGATTTATGTCTCTTGATAATCCTGTGTTCGTTATGCTTATTTTTTGTTGTTGTCCCGTTTACATTTGTGTTCTTCGCGCGACTTCATTTTGATTAGTGCGCGGTCGTTTCAGACGCGCAATTCGTGATCACTGTCAGCGAAGCCGGTTAAAAATCACAAAGTCACTGGTCATCAGTCGGTCATCCAGCTCCATCCCCAGCAAGAGTCATAGATTCCTATGAGCCCCTGCGACCGCAGGGGCTCATGAGAATCTATGACTCTTGCTGGGAATGGGTGTTCTCGTTTGCAATCCCCAGCTTCAGGTCTTGTCAGCCGGTGTTGTCTGTACAACAGTTATCAGGAAAATGCAGGCAGGAGTTCTCGCGGCTGTCATGCGAGACGCTCCTTGTACACTGCTTGCGCTGTCCTCACTTTCAAGGAAAAACTACTTACTTTCTTTGACCTGATTCTGATCCAAGAGCAGCTTCTATTTGCTCTATATGTGTTCTTTCGTTTTCTTTCATGAAGACGATTTTGTGTATATAGAAAAGCATATCGGTACAGATTGCCGCTGAGGTCTTTGCACAAGGCATTTGTGTTGGTGCTTTGCATTTTTTAAATACCCTTCTTTTTTTGTCCCATGAGAGGAAATTTGGGCTTCCTTCCCCGGCGCGGGGAAGACGTGTCGTCGCTGTGCAGCGCCATCCGACCTACTATTGGTTTGTTTTTTAAAAGATGACGATTTATATCGGTTGTGTATTACACGTGTCTGATTTTCAAGATTTTTTTTACTTTCACAGTGTGAGTTTGAGGCCTTTGTTGTTAGTAGCGGGAAAATTCGGAGTTCTGTCAGAAACTATGTCTGGATTAGTGAGTAATAATGAATAAAATAAACATAATTTTAAATAAAATAAATACCAGTTAGAATACATGATATCAAACCATTTTTTTCGAAGGTTTGTAATAATGGTTTCTAGGATGAACGTTAATAAAAGCAATCGTAACTGCTGAAAAAAGCAAAAAGAACTGGCAGAGTGTATGCATTATTCATAGTTGTTAACTCATCAAAGGCGCCCCGCATCAACAGCTGCGGAAGCGTCGTATAGCGTTGCCGTCGGCAAATCTATACGACACTTTCGCAGCTATTGACGCGGGGCGCCATGAATGAATCAAGAACTATCAGTGATGCGTCTGCTCTGCAAATCCGAAAGGCATTCTAAAGGGACGGTTCCATTATTGTTCAATGTTCAATGTCAGCACTGTTTCCTTTACGTTACATTTGCGACCTAAGCCTCGTTAAAGACACAACGTTTGGTTCTGTGATTGTCTATTTATATGCTTGTTTTTTAAAATAAAAAATACAGTATTCAGTTTATTAAAAGCTAAAACACAGTATCCCGTACTTGACCATGTTAAATAGTGTGTTTGTATGTGTACATGTGTGTATGTGCGCGTGTGTGTATGTGTGTATTTACAACAAATGTACACACTTGTTCATCTTGTGTGTGTGTTTATGTATGTGTATGTGTGTGTGTGTGTGTGTGTGTGTGTGTGTGTGTGTCACGACACGGGTTTTTTTTTTCGTCTAATTTTGTAGGGTAGTAAGTTTAGAGGGTGACAGGGTTCAGATAGTCCCCGGGTAGCGATAGCGTATGTGTGTAGTATTTGGCCTGAACACGAGTATTTGCTGCCGTGCGACAGTTTGGATGTTGGCGTACCACACGTGACCGCCCAGGCTGAACGCCATCGGGTGGTTAGTGTTTCACGTGTTTTCATATCACGTGATGTAGTGAGCGGTTTTTGGCCAACCTTAAGTTATCCAAATTTTCGTCAGTCGCATTCTAAAAGCGAACGAGTATAGTCGTCTTTTCAACGTTGTCTCTGAGGGGGGTTTGTGCGGGCGTGGTTTTCCATTAGCCGCCGCCTCAAGTAGCTGTGTCGTCCCACCTGTGGCGTCCCTACGAAACGGCCCTGGTCGAGCACGGGAGTCGGTGTCCTAGAAAGAGAAGAAGAGCTGCAACGACTTTACCCCTGGCTTGTCTTGTCTTGTTTGTCTTCGTCCTAGCCGGGGCGTCTTCACGGATGACAGTGAGTACACGCAACAATTCTCTAGTGGCCATTTGCTCGGGGGTGGGGGGGGGGGGAGTGGGGGGGTTGTTTGTTTGCTTGTTCTCTATCATGTTGGCTAGTGTGTATGCGGGCAGGGGTAGAATACAAGAGAATAGCATGTAGATTGAATGCCGTTTGTTGTATGTTGTAGTTTCTAGTGTAGTTAGCGTCGAATTAGTTATTGGGGTTTAACGCCGAGCAGGCGACTGAGGTCGTCTCAGTATTTATCGTCGGAGGGTGTATTCGGAAGTGAGTCACGTGGTGACGTGTAAATATGTATTTTGTTGAGGTTGAATTTGTCGTTGTGGGAGAGAGGTAAAGGGAATATGTTGAGGTTGAATTATTGCGGGAGAATGGTGAAGGGAGTATAAGAGACGGCAGTTGAAGTTGTAGGAAGGGTGATGTGATTATTGTATCTTTTGTTAGTTATTTATATGTGTATTTTTGCACCTGTGTTTTAGTGCATCTTTAAATCCAAAGAACTAACCAGCTAGTCTGCCACCGTGCTGTGGTACTGAGTGGAAGCTGACTGTCACTCCGCCTTGTGGGGCTACGACGCCGAACCTGAGTGCCTTTGCGAGTATCGCGGCGCGCCTCGTTTAGTCAGGTCGGGTCGTCCCGTTTAATTACTTCTAACGTGTTAAGTATAATTTCGGTGTATAATCTTGTAAAGAACGTCATACATTGTGAGATTTATTTCATTTCCTCGTAATGACTGTATTGTGAGAGGAGCTTTGTCACAGTGACATTTTGAGTTATTGTATTATGTAAAAGTAGCCTGTGTTGCGGAAGACCTTATCGCGGAAGCAAGAGCGTCGAGTTGAGCTGCGCTTAACGGTTGTGCTTCCGGCGAGAAGGTCCCGTGACGTGAAATATATTGTTTATTCAACTTTCAGTTATATTAGGTTAAGGACATTTGCTCCATTTGCATATGTGATATTGTTTGGTCTCCATTTGCATAATTATGTGATATTGTTTATTCTGAAACGTTGCTAGTTAAAGGAACCTTGTGTATCCTGAGACGTGCTAGTTAAGAGCCTGGTGCTGTTAATGTCTAGTTTGCTAGAACATTAGTTTATACGAACTTGTCGTTCGTGCTCCCACTGAGGTGTAATAGCATTTGAACAATATTCTTTTTTCTCGATCATCGCTTGTTCTAGTAGGCTTATTTGGTTCATTTAGTTGATATTGTGCTATGTGAACTATTGTATTACTTAAGGAGCCACGTGCTGTGATAGACTCTCCGCTGAAGCAAAGGCGTTGGTATAACTAGCGTTAGCGCTTGACGCTTGTGCTTCCGGCGGGGTCTAGTGGCGTATGGTTTAAGCCTTTCAGCCTGTTTTCTTTCGTATTTTTTTTTAATTATTAAGGATAGTAGTTTAATTATATATGTAATTTTGTACTTTATTTAGAATAGTCGTTATCATATACTAGTTTAGTTAAATCTGTTTTCATATTGTATTAGAGATATTTACTATTTATATATTGTTCGTTTGTATTTTATTAGGGATATTTAGGTATTGTATATTTTGTTATTTTGTATTGTGTATAAATATTCGGGGTGAGGGGTTCGGACGTGTGAGAGTGTGAATGTGAGGTGTGAATGCGTGGCTGTGTGAGAATAGTTGGTTATTGTTAGGGTTTTATTTAATAAATGTCGTCGTCATTGTTCCTCTGGTGTTTGTGTTAAGTTTGTTTTAGTGTGGGTTGGATGTGTCTCGAGTGGCAGCACTCCATAGTTCGCACCCCGGAAGCGGGGTCGTGACAGTGTATGTGTGTTTGTGTTTGTGTGTGTGTGCGCGCGCATGTGTGTATATGTGTGTTTACAAACAACAAAGTTGCACACTTGTTCATCTTGTGTGCGTGCGTGTGTGTGTGTGTGTGTGTGTGTGTGTGTGTGTGTGTGTGTGTGTGTGTGCGAGCGCGTGTGTCTGTGTTTACAAACAACATATTTACAGACTTGTTCATCATAGATTATACCAAACTTATAAATCTTGATACTGACAAGTCTTTTTATAACGGGCGATACCTTTTTTTAAATCTACAGCGGACTTAACCCATTGACTGCTACTGGCGTTTCCGCTGGCCGGAAGAGACGCGTAAATGCGCGTGTTTTCCCCGCGCGGTATCGTCAGTAGCAAACGAGGGCTTAAAAACTAGCGTGTGAATAGGTAGGAAATAATCCAGACACCCTTGTGTGCTGGTCTGAGATTGTGAACTTACGGTCCCCAATTAACCCATCGCCGCATTTTGGAGGTGAGACTTCACCGTCATGTAGCAGTTGCAGGGGATGACGTCAGGCGCCAAGTTAATCTGGCATTGCCCTGGAATTGTCATGGTCGATCCATCTTCTGCTGTAGTGCGTCAGACCTAAATCACAGGAGATGGATCTATCATGATAATTCAAGGGTAGTGCCAGATTAGCTTGGCGCCGTCAGGAACTACCCTTGAATTATGGTCGATCCATCTTCTGCTGTAATGCGTCGGAGCTAAACGGGTTAATCACAGGAAATGAATCGATCATAATAATTCAAGGGTAGTGCTAGATTAACTTGGCGCCTGACAGCGCCAAGCTAATCTGGCACTACCCTTGGATTATCATCGTCGATCCATTTTAATCACACACCAGCAAACACATACATAGGTCTAAGCCAGCCTTTTGTTCACCTGTGATGGCGACAGCAGTCTGTCCTTTAAGAATGTTTGGAGGAGGCTCAAAGCCTTCTCTTTCGTGCGCACCGCTCCGTGCTTAGACCCTTTTTCCGCCCGCCTGCTCTTGGCGTGGGCCATCAACACCCTCTGTAACCGATCGGTGCGAGCCCTGCGGGATTTCTCCACTCGCACTCCGTACGCGTAGAGGAGGGGATTCAGCGCGGAGTTTAGAGGCAGAATTAACAGGGACACCGCCACGTTCACGGAAACAGTGTCGACGACGCCGGCAGACGCCAGAATCCCGAGGAACCCAACGACGATCCAACACGCGCAGTTTGACATAACCATGATCCAAAGTCTCCGAGTAATTTCAAAGTGTGCACTGCCGTCTGAAGAAAAGGGTTCTGTCTCACTTTGATGTCTGTTTGACAAACGTGTGAAGACTGAAGCGACTGCGGCTAGTGTGAGGATGGTAAGGTTGAAAACGATGAGGATACCATAATAATCGCGACGAACAAAGCTGCTCACAGCAAGAGGGACACAGATGCTGCTCTGCTCGTAGAACTGCCAATGAGACGCCAAAGGCATCAAAGGGACTGCAGCCAGAACAAGGCCAGTAAACCATGACACGCCGCACAAGACACAAACTGGGTTACATCTGAAAAAGATGGATTGAATGTACCCACTGGCACTTCGGGACGTACCACAATATCTTTCACCTTCCGACGGAACATCATATGTGTCATTTCCGGATAGACCATCGTCCCTGTCATTTCCGGTTTGACCGCTGCCTTTTTCATCTGCCGCCTCCTTGGAGCCGGATGGACAACATCCTCTTTCGCCACCAGAATCAAGACGATCGGGGTATTTGTCTGGTTGACGAACAGCGAGGAACCTGTCCAGAGTGATGAGGCACACGATGAAGACCGACACCTCGTTAGACAGGAGAGACAGAAAGCCGGCGACATGACACGCCAGACTTAGTCTCCACGTGGTGTCTTCCCACAGGTAGTTCCCCAGGTGGAGGCGGTCTGCAATGCCGATCACGGCCAGGTATACGCCCGTCAGGAAATCAACCACTGTCAGGTGAGTCACGAAAAGTCGGTACGGCTCAAAACGCGAGATGATGCAAAGATCTGCGGCTACCGCAGATCTTTGCATCATCTCGCGATCTGAGCCGTATCGACTTTTCGTTGCTGCCGCAGTAGCCGCGGATCTTTTCACCATCACGCGATACACAAAACTGATTAAGTTTCCAAGCAACGCTAGACTGGCATACACAGACACGGCCACGCGATGCGTGCTGTAGCCGAGTAGAGCGTCACAGTTTGAGATCTCGTCTTCAGGGGCGTGGCAGTCGTGCAGGTTGAAACCTTCCGGCAGAATCTTCGCGCAGCATAATCTGTAACTGTCAGATAAAACAGCTCGGAGCTCATCCAGCCCCTGAAACATTCCTCTAGGGTAGTCTATTATATGACAACCGCGAATGTCCAGCACACGAAGTTCCTTCAGCGGCTGAAATCCTTCAGTAGAGAGTCGCTTCAGTCCGCTGTCAGACAGGTTGAGAGTCTGTATATTGGGAAAGACGATGAACACCACACGCTCCAATTCCTCCAAGTCAAGGCCAGAAACGTCCAGCGTCCTCATTGAGGTGAAAGTCAAACCCGACGTCGCCATGGAAACAAGGGACGTAATCGGGTTACCAGCTACAGACAGATAACTCAGGTGGGGAAGCTTCAGCACGTTGTCTCCCCTGACGATGGTCAGTCTATTGTGGCTGATGTCCAGCGTGAGTAGATTGGGAAAGTCCAGCGCGGGCAGGCTGCTCAGGCCACAGCGGGCCAGGCTAAGGAAGACCAGCATGGTGTTGTTGGTTAGGTCAGAGGGAGACAACCCGGAGTCACTGGCGTCGAGGAAGCGCAGGTCAGGAAAGGCGGCCGCTGTGAAAGTGCGCGCGCAATAGAAGGCGTGGCCATAGCACGTGCAGCCTTCAGGACAAAGCCACCCGCCGCACAACAGTTCGTCATCGTGCTGCGTACATTGGAACACCCCGTCACAAAGATGGATCGGGTGCACGCATACCCTGGAGGCGCGACATCGGTAGAAACCGGGACACGTGTAGCTGTCACACGCCGCCTCGTCCTCACGGCCCTGACAGTCGTACACGCCGTTACAGCGCACGTACACCGGCAGGCAGTAGCCGTCGCCTGGACACAAAAAATGGGACTCTGGACAGTTGCTGTCTTGAGTTCCCTCGAACCTTTGTGTGTCTGTGGAAAAGTCAACCACTGTCCGGGGCGGAGGCATGATGTACCTTTCTTCGTTGGCGCGACCGTGGCTTTTGTAGTATTGAAGTCTCTTTTCCATACACATCTTCTCGTCCACACCATTTGCACACTGACTGATGCCGTCACATCTCTCGTGCTTGGGGATACACTGCAAAATGAACAGCTTGCTTTTCACAGAGATGGACGGTCTTTTGCCTGCATATGGAGAATGTGTGCTGGTCTGCGATCTCTCAAGTTGTGCGGTAAGAACCATTAATCGACATTCCTTCAATTTGAAGGATACAGGCAGGACAGACAAAAAGGAGGATGAAACAGGGAAAATACAAATGAATGGACGAAAAATAACACAGAAAAAAATACGCCTTAGAAACAAAGAATAAGCCACATTGCAAGGAAAAATCAGGATGACTGCCTGAGGAGGTAAAAGACATTGAGTTCATGTTTAAAAACCCACAAGATTTTCATTGTATTTAATTGAAAATCTCGCTCTTCGCAAAAATGGACTATTTGTCTTTTGCAAGGCAGATGGCCCTGGGACTTTTGATTACACGCAAAAGAAAACGTATTATATAAGCCCCAGAAACACAGAACAAACCACACCCTCGGAACTAATAAAAGTGACCAATGACCTGTAACTATAAACTAAATTAACCCATTTAACCCCACGACGACATTTATCAATTCTGGAGGTGTCACAAACTTGTACCAGTTACAGGAGACGGATCGACCATGTTAATTCAAGGGTAGTGCCAGATTAGATTGCCGCCACCAGGCGCCAAACTAATCTGGCACTACCCTAGAATTTTCATGGTCGATCCATCTCCTGCTTTAGTGCGTCGGGGTTAAATGAGTTAACCTCTGCACCCTAATACCCACAGGAGCTGTTTCAAGGAAGATTAGTCCCTGGTAACGCATCTACGTGTAAATACAACATCGTTTAGTCGAAAGAGAGATGACAGGCATATATATACTTATAGATATAAATCTGGTTTCCTCACATCTTGTAAGAGACATTATTCAATGCTGACATGCTCATACATTATTTGTATACTTAGAGCCGTAAGGTCCAAAATGACAGAACAGTACACATTTATCGAACATGCACCACGCCGCCTGCCTGTTTGTTGCCCAGGCCATGAGATGGCCTTAGTCGCCTGCTCGGCGTTAAACCGAAATAACTGACTAACTAACCTGTTTGTTGCCGCAGTGGAAGTGTAGAATGGGATCACAGGGCGGGAAGACACAGAAACTTTCGTCGCTGACATCGTTACAGTCAGACCGGTGGTCACACACCAGCGTGTAAGGCACATGCTCGATCTCGTTTTTGCAGGTGAAGGACGGAGGAAGTGGCGTCATGGTGGCGTCACACGAAGCAACGGAGTCGTACCCTTTCTCCCAGCAGTCGCTTCGTATGTCGCAAGTCAAAAAGCTATGCGTGATGTGCTTTCTCGGGCACACGACAAGGTCCACGCAAAAATTGTTCACCGTTGGCATTTGCAAAAGTATCTCAGACGTTTCGTTTCTGGACTGCACGGCGGCGGTTTCATGTTCGCAAAGAATCAACTTACGTTTGGCTTCGTCACATTTTTCTATTGTCAGCAAGTTGGAGAAATGATAACCACGCAAGAGATAGTTGCCACACAGAGGTGGGAAGGTGTGTGAAAATGACACGACTCGTATGAACATCGCTATTTTCCCGTCACTCCATTTCCAAGAATTCCTGTACCTAAGATCAACGAGACATATGAAACAGCTCCACCCATGTTTGCCTTTGGGGACTTTTGGGTGCAGAGGTTAAGACACACGATGTCTACAAAATGTCGTCAAAGTATGACAGTGACACAGAAGAGTGCTTCTTGACTGCTGTGTGATTCAGAAAAAATAACTTTTACATGAAGTGATCGGCATTTGACCATGTGACAGCATGTGCGCGTTAGCATGACGCCTTGTGCTTTTCAAGATTCAAGATGACTTTGAAGGGGATGCTTCGAGTGTGCAGCTGACTGTCATTGTTTTATTCTAAAGTCTTATGTGCATTTGGATATCTGGAAAAAGGAATACCAAAGAACGCTTGTTGTTGACAGCAGGACTATTGCTGAGAGGGATTTTAAGGTAAGATTTTATTTTACAGCGTTGATATGATGTCAGATAGTCTTCGAAAATTTGTGTGATGTTTAGTTTTTATTTTCAAACAGTTCGAAATCTACATCCTGGTTCGTTTCTTTGAGGTACTCACGAAGAGTGTTCACCGCTGTGTTGTTAGATTTGATAGTGTTTTTGGGTGTGTATTTTCGTTTTAGTTCTTGAATTTGTCGCTCGGTGCTTTGCTAGAATCGTGGCATGTTGGTAATATTGAAATCTGCCGGCTGAGCAGACGACAGTGTGTTGTTTACAACGAATGATGTCTCTGATTGGTTAAAAATAACTCAGAAGCTATTTTTGTTCCGTGGTTTCCCGAACTTTGAAAATGCTCGGTGCATGGCAATCCGATGGATTTGGTAACGGCTTTTGCTATTTGCGCTGTGTAATTAGTGATGAATATTGTTTAAGTTAGCTCCTCACGTCGTAAAAATGAGGCAGGAGATGTGTATTATGTAAAATAGCACTACTTTAGTGCGTTTCTTCTGTTATTTTGTCGAACCGAGTTGCTATCAAGACTCGAAAACGAGATCATAACGCGTCATATAGAGCTACAAAAAGTCCGCCATTTGTCGCTACAAGGGTTTTTGTATCACGATCACATGGTACGGTGTGACGTAGGGAGGAAAACAATAGTTTTTGTAACATTTATTGTAGCGTTTTCTTTGTTGTACTCAGTTTTGTTCTGTGATTTTTTAAAAAATCTTGTAAAGTGCTTAGAGCACCATTCATCTGGAGGTTAAGCGCTATATATGAATGAATGAATGAATGAACTTTATTGTTCCAAATACATGTTGCCACGTACAGGAAAATTTGTTTCGCCACCTCAGGTGCAACTCGCAATCACCCAAACTCACACAACAGTTCACACACAACACTGAAATGGACAATGGCTCGGGACGGGTGAAGCCCGTTGCCAAGGCGTCTCATGGCCGGCGCCTAACACAACCTCCCTAACACAAAGCAAACTAAGGACAGCCCTATCATAGTATCTCTTAAACACGTAATATAATGTTTTTAAACTTTCTGCTTGGCTGATACTACTGAGTTACACAAATGAGAGATACGCATCAACAAAACAAAAAGACGAACTATACTTTCACAGTTGCTACCTGGGGGCCCGTCGCCATAAGAACAGCGCCGGCTATTAGACAGTCGCTCCGGCACAAACAGTCACCACTATAACTTAACTAATATATAACCTCACACCTACTTATTTTTTTAGCAATAATAGTAAAACTACAGCATTAACGTAAAAGCGGCAGTCCAAATATGTTTCTAAAGCACAGTAAACTGACATGCACACGCTGTTAAGTCAGTGTTGTAATAAACACAGTCACTGTGTCCGTCATCACGTCCCTCGGCTGGAATGTTGGGGCCCGAAGCCTGCCGGTAATCGCCTCACTGCACACACTCACGCTACTCCTCAGGCAGTGATGTTGAGCGTGGCGTGGGAAGACGGCCACTCCTGAGATGCTTGAAAAAGGAGAAAAGCACGTTGGTTTTTTGCCACAGCATAATGCGCGCTGTTCTTCAGTTCTGAGATCGGAATTCCAATGGCACTAACAAAAATCGGCCGGCGTGTATAAACTAGCATTGCACTGACGGCGTAGGAAACTACTGAGAATCCAATTAACAGCAACAGCACAACAAATTCCCAAATGTCATCCAAAAGAAACACCAGTCATTATGTAGCATTGCAGGGTCCGACATCATATATCAAACGAAGGCCCAATGACTGCTAGACTGCGGGTGGCGACCGTTTCTACCGGAGCGGGCGGCCTGGCGAGGTGTTGTATGGCCGCCATCTTGTATTTGCATATAAATGATTATTATTATTATTATTATTATTATTATTATTATTATTATTATTATTATTATTATTATTATTATTATTATTATTATTATTATTATTTCTAGACAGACCCAGCGACTCCCATTCTCAAACTATTTGAATCATAGTCACCGTGAGCGAAGCTCGAGGTGACGATGAATCAAACAGTTTGAGAATCTGAAGCGCGAGGTCTGTCTGCTAGTAATGATAGTATACGAACACTTCACTTTTGTATTTTATAGAACCTTTCACAACATCAGTCCAGTCACCACAAATGAAACAAAGCAGACGACAGTTTCGCTTTAGCCTGTTTATCGGCTTAGACGGTCTGAGCCGCGAATCGCTGACTCTGTTGAGTGTCGCTGCTTTGTAGAGCAAACAATGTAAACGTTGGATATCTACAGCAGTACAATCGTAAAGGTTTGTCTGTGTTTCACTTTCAGATATTTTAATTGCTTTCGTGAGGAGCGCGATTTCATTGGTTCTAGTGGCTGTTTGCCGCCTAGAGGTATACTATGAATCCCAGAAAGCACCACGCGGAAAGACTATGACATAATTATGATGTGGGGTTAACTGCAACAAGGTTTGCAGCAAGGTTTGAGTTTTTAAATGCGCACCCGGTGCCACCATTCCGTTTCATGAATGCTACTTTATCTCCTCTTTGTTTATTCAAGGATATGAGCATGTTCAGGAATGTGTACATACATTTCAGGCAGCAACGGCGTGTCTTGTTTTAAGCCGAAGAAGACTGGTTCAGGCATGAACAGACGTAGGATCTTGATGACGTCATTCCACTCCTCTGGAGTGTTGAGACTGGCCAGGTACCCTCCCCGCTTGATACAGATGTCGGACGCTTCCTGCCACGTTATCTTCCATGCTGACGGAAAAACAAACTCGTAGCAACTGTTGCTGCTGTTAAATGAACAAACAAACAAACAAACAAACAAACAAACAAACAAACAAACAAACAAACAAACAAAATAATGATTTTGTAAAATATATTTTGCAATAGCAAAACTATGTTGTCACAAGAGCAAATTTCAAACTTGGCATTGCTAGTGTTAGTGACAACATAACTTCAACGACAACAACATTACCAACTACAACAAAAACAACTGCTTGATCACCTCAAACCACGATATCCAACTGCAAGAGGCGTTAATCCCCATGAGCCTCAGCAGACAACGTTGACGATGATGCTGAAAATTATAACGATGAAGTTCTACAGAGGGTGTTCATATGAAATAAGCCTTTTTTTTTTTTTTACTTTTCACATAGGCTAAAGCAATACATTTTTAAAACTCTTAATCCATTGACTGCTACCCACGATGCCGTTGGGCGAAAATGACGCTTAGTCACGCATCTTTTCCACGGTTTCGTTGGTAACAGTCACGGGGTCACTGACCCCACACCGCAGTCTGTGTTTTTGAAATCTTTCTACATTCAATAACAGACAGACCTAGCCGTCCAAAGAGGTTGGATACAAAGTGGTGACAGCAAGAGACATAGATCCTTATGAGCCCCCGCTACTGCGGGGGCTCATGAGGATCTATGTCTCTTGCAGGTGGATCTATGTCTCTTGCAGCTGGATCGTGGTCAGGTTTTTATTTCGGTAGTGGAGAGGATAAAAATAAAAGAAGTCCAGATCTGGTATTGTGTTCCTGATTTCATTGAGCTTTAGCTTGTTGTCTGTCATCCAGTCCTTAGCAGCTTCTATTCATTTTTTACCAAACGGTAATATTCTCAAATGGGTCGGTTAACAGGTTGCTCGGCTGTGTAGCATTTCCGGTTTGACCTTTCAGAGAAGTGTTTACGTGTGCGCGTTGGATTTTTTTTTGCGAAGTTTTCGTGTATATGCATAGATATTTTGTGTAGCCATGTAGTTATTTAAGTGTTCTGTTTTCAAGTGTATCTCAAGCTAATAACACTATTTCTACACTTTGTTTGGTCTCTACTTTTGGGTGGCAAAATATTCTCATGTTATTTATGAAATGTTTGAGACAACAAAACTTGTATTGCTGCACCATACATGTATACATTAATATAATAATACTGAAAACAATGAAAGAATTGCGAGTAATGCATTCTAAGGATAATTCATGACACAAACACAAAAAATTGACAATCTGCCAACAAACTCTTTAATTTTATCAGCATGACAATAAATATGAATTACTGGGTACATTACTACAAGTTTCACTATTGTACCGACAAAACAGAACAAAATAAGTTTCACTATTGTACTGACAGAACATAAAAAGTTGGAGGAAAAAAAACAAACAAAAAAAACAACAACAACAAAAAAAAAAACAACACATTTACACAAAAGTTGAAGATCACACACGCCCATGATACAAAAACCGTATGAAAATATCAGGGCGTGAGTGAGACAACAACCTGCTGGCATCAGTAGGTAGGCCTTAGAGTCGGTAGTCCTAATCCCTACCAAAAATATGGGGATATAACTTCAACGGAGATTTTGATACGTGCAACAAAACGCTGCGCAAAATAACTATCTCCGCCACGGTTTGGTCCGCTGACGATGAGGAGTACCGGCAATTTAAAGCAAAACTTCCTCGAAACACACATGAACTAGACATAAAAATTCAGACTGACTTGTGTCGCTCGAGTGTGTACGGCCGGCCGATAAAAAACAGGCCATTTCATCGGATAGTGTGCGATGTGATACACTTTTTTTACAAACAAAAAGGTTTCAAACACTAACAATAACGGCGAATGAAAGGATTGTGGTCAAAACATGGCATTTGCAACAAGTCATACAGCTTTTTTTCGTTGTTGTGGCAACCTTTTACTGCGCAATGTCGGCCGCTAGATCGGGAACTTGTGTAGGGTTTTGTATTCACAGCTTCCATGTTTGCAAGCAAAACCGGAAGTCGTCCCCAGTAGGTCGAAGGTCATGTTCAAAATGGCCGCACCCATCATTTCTAATTAAAAAGACGTGAATACATTGTTCCATGTCATGCTGAAGAGACGGGAACTGTTTGAGAGGAGCGTCCTTCTTCAGCTGTGTGTCATCGGCATATCTGTGATGCTCACATCCTTTACTGGCGATCACCTCAGACACAGGCTGGGTGTACAAAGAAAACAAGACCGGTCCGAGAACTGAGCCCTGGGGTACGCCATATCTCAGAAGGAGGGGAACGGAAGTAGAATTCTGTATAATAACACGTTGGAACCTGTCGGACAAATATGAGGAGAACCAGTCAAGGACTCGTCCACGGATGCCAAAAGACACACTAAGTCTATTCAGAAGGATGTTGTGGTCGAGCGTGTCGAAGCCGAAGACAGGTCCAATAATGACAAGAGTGACACATGTCCCTCGTCAGCAGAAGTAAGCAGGCTGTTGGTCACATGAAGAAGAGCTGTTTCATAGCTATGATGCTTCCGGTAAGCGGACTGTTTCAACTCTAGCAGGTCATTTCTTGACACATGATCCAAAAGCTGTTGCAAGACATCCTTTTTAGGGACAATATCCTATATTTTCAAGCTTGTCTGTCCTCAAACCCGGGATCTAGTCGCTGTCACATCCTCTCTCTCTCTCTCTCTCTCTCTCTCTCTCTCTCTCTCTCTCTCTCTCTCTCTCTCTCTCTCTCTCACACACACACACACACACACACACACACACACACACACACACACTGGCACACACACACACACACACACACACACACACACACACACACACACACACACACACACACACACACACACACACACACGCACACACACTCACACACACACACACACACACACACACACACACACACACACACACACACACACACACACACACACACACACGTGGCGCTTTGGCGGCAAAAAGACGTTCTCTAGCAAGGTTTGCGTAGCTATGCGTGACGCCATATTTATCTTGTTACTTCTTTGCCAGAATTTCTGCGCCGCACGCGAAAAACGTCATGTGCATGCTCCGGAATGCGCTGCGACCCAGCCCCATTTCAAAGTCTACCGTATTTTTTAAATACGGTAGACAAAAAGGGCACACTAACACACAAACATTAATAATCACACAAGCAAACCAACAAACACACAATCAAACACACAACAACAATTTTGATTGTTTCTTGAATTATATGCTTGTGCGTGTTTTAGCTTGTGTTTTTTTTCGGTGTTATTGTGCGGTTTGTAAACAAGAAGACAGACACACTTGCAAATGTGCACACCTGTTCACGAAGGAGTACATTCCTTGGGAGCAGTTCCCTGAGTTATACCAACATCCCACCTCGTCCTCTCGCCCCTCACAGTCCACGTGCACGTTGCAGGCAAAGATATGGCGAAGTCTGGCACCGTTTGGGAGCGAGCAGTCCCATTTGCCGTTAGGTAACTTTGCTGGCAGTTCAGAACTGTTGTAGAATGCAAAGAAAATCCTAAACCCGTGACGTTCGATAACGGTATCAGTGGTGAACTTCATGGAGAGTACGTTGCTTTTGCGGAGCCACGGTCTTTTGCGTAACTCCCCCTTTACCTGTGAAAATAATGTGTGTGTGTGTGCTGCTGAGTGTTTTAAAATATTATTATTATTATTATTATTATTATTATTATTATTATTATTATTATTATTATTATTATTATTATTATTATTATTATTATTAATTTTACTATTATTTTATATACCTTACGTGCAGGGACAGTTACTGTACGTGTCTGTTTCGGAAGCTCTCGCCTTGAGACGGCCTTGGTCGCGTGCTAGGCGTTTACCCCTTTCCTGCCAGTGGACGCCTATTTTGCTTCAGAAATCTTCATTATTTCAACGAGAAAACTGAAACCACAACCGTTCTAGGAATATGGATACAAATTGGTCTCAGCAAGAGTCATAGATCCTTATGAGCACCCGCGACTGCGGGGGCTCATGAGGAGGAGCTATGTTTCTTGTAGTTTGACCGTGCTCACTTTCTTTTTCGCAGTGAAGGGTTTAAACTACCACTACTTCTACTACTGTTTTGGAGCTGTCAACTAAACCAGTAACAGAAACTAAACACAACGAACACACGAAACGGCCAACCGACAACCTTTTCCCACCCCCCCGCAAATAACAACAACAACAACAACACCCCCCCCCAAAAAAAAAAAAAAAAAAAGAAAAAAAAAAGAAGAGAAAAACAAACAAAGAAACAATTAAAAAAACAACAACAACCCCAAATCAAAACGATGAAACAAACAGACACTCCATCATTTATGCACGTTTGGATGAAACACCAAATCTGATGTTACAACATTCAAACAAGGCCTCTAATCTGAGGTTCTATGTACATATTATTGACGGTTTCATGATTATGACGTTAATATCCTTAATAACTCGTCTTACAATCACGTCATATACTTCAGTTGCCACTTATCTTCTTCTCACTCACAAGATACGTAGCGACTGAATAATTGTCTCTTTGGAAAAAAAAGGGTTTCTATAAACTGTGATGTAACTTCCATTTCTAAACGTGTTTCTTTCTCCGTTGCGTCCCTTCTCAACAACCCCAGCAGTTTATACCGATGCTGAGATGAGATTTGTCCAGCAGTGACTCTGTGATTGAGTCACAAACGCTGTTACGTTTCTAAACGTTGGCAGCAACAGGGGTTGACTCACTGGAGGTGCCCCGCATCAACAGCTGCAGAAGTGTTGTATAACGTTGCCGCTGGCAACGCTGTACGACACTTCCGCAGCTATTGATGCGGAGCCCCTTCAAGGAGTTGATAACCGGTTAGTGATTCGCGACCAAGTACGGCCCAACACATATAGGCCCTACTGTTAAACCAGGGGCGATAAAATTTTCGTCAAACGATGAAGGAGTGGTCGCCCTGGTTTAACCCTTTGGGTGTCTGTAGCGGTTTTAGTCGCGATGATTCCTGTAGGAATCATCGCGACTAAAAAACGCTACCGACCCCCAAAAGGGTTAACAGAATCAGTCCAGCCTCATACCATACCTCTCCTAGCAGTTTTCCTTTACAAGAGAGATCATCGTAAAATCGCAGGACGTCGTCGTCCAAGTCAATCCACATGCTGTAAAAGCTAAGAATCATCCAGTAATCCTCAGGAGCCTCTAAGTTGACACAGCTGTTCATCAACTTGGGGTACAGCCTCTCGCCGTCCCAGTCTGGTGTTTGAAAGTACCCTGTGTAGCGGAACGTCAAAGCCAAAGTGGTTTATGGCCGGATGCATCTTGGCCCATAGACGATCGATTCAAAATCGAACAAACTAACCCAACAACTTTCATGTTACAACAAGGAACGGCGGGCAATCATCATATACCATAAGCATAGACCATACACCAGGCATCTCCCAGAGGCACAGACTCTCATGAGCCCTCCAAGGTCATGACATTTTTATCTCTTGGAGATGTTTGGAGTGTTGTCTATGCTTATGGCCCAAGCTGATTATTCGCCGTGATTTCGCTCTCGTTCGTTGTTAGGTGTTCGTCGCAAACTAACTAAACGAAACCTTCCTCCTATCTATACTCAAGGCCGGACTGAAACCAGATGACCTTCTGCTTAGAGGACCCAGCATGCCGCAGCTTTTATGATTCCATTAGGCCATTTATCAAGCCATTTATTGCTGAGAAAAAGCTAAACGCGATCCAGCTGCAAGAGGCACAGATCCTCATGAGCCCCCCGCCACTGCGGGGGCTCATGAGGATCTTTGCCCCTTGCTGAGACCAATTTTTATCCCTTGTTATTTAGACGATTGTGCCATTTCGTCGTTGAATGAACACGGATTACAGAAATAAAATGCATTCCGTTGCAGGGAAGGGATTAACCCGTTCAGTGCAGAGAAAATCTGAACATCACCAAACTGAAAGAGGAATAGATCCTCATGGGCCCCCGCAGTTGCGGGGGCCCATGAGGATCTATTCCTCTTGATGATACCACTTTGAATTCACCTTCCTCGGACATGAGCCGGGATTTTTGTGTTGAATCAGAAAGACAGTCTGCGTCAGCGGGCCCTGAAGAGATAAACGGTTCCCCATTCATTTTGTGCAAAGAGGCACCAAATGCATTTACCAGTAAATGGAGACTGATATACAATCTGAAGCTGCTCGTCCGAGTATGAAGACTCTACACTCACACCCACAGACAAACCGATGCAAAGAACAGCAACTAAGGACAATGGTGGACGGTCTTGAAACAATTGCGTACGGTCAGCCATAGCTTTGTTGTCATGACGAGTATGAAGCACTGCAGTCTAAAACACACAGCTGTGGTACTGAAAACGGTGGCAAAGTCGAATTCCACTTCAGAGAAGTTACGCGTTGTGGAAATGAGGAAATATTGAATGTATAGAAAGCAAGTGTGCTCGAACAAATCCACTAAAAGATAAAAATATCGCAAAACTATAACAAAATTAAACTTAAAAAAAAAAAAAAAAAATAGACGAAAAGCACGAACAAAATTAAATAACATTACAATAACTGAATTCCCTCAGATCCAAATCCAAACCCCGCGCTAAAATATAATATTTTTTTTTGTTTTGTTTAAACGACAGAAAGGGGGGGAGGGGGTAGGAAATTTGATATTTAAATGCTTTGTAAATCTTTCTAAATTGTGCATGAGACGAGAGAGGAGGAACTCGGATGAAGAATTTGAAATTCAAAGAAACCAAACATTGTTGAATAGAAGCAGCACATGATAGTCACGCGATAGTAAGTAACTTAGCATGCTGCGTTTTAATTGTCTCAAAATCGTTTGTGGACGGATTGAAACTGCGGAGAAACGAAGAAAATGTGATTTTTGAAATAATGAAAACCATTGTGCTACCGTGCTGTCTATTATTATTATTATTATATTTTTTATAAAGACAATGTTGTCAAGGGGTCTGAATTGTATACGCAAAATGATGTTCGACTAAATGGGGGCGGGAGGGTGGGATATCACGTATCCTTTTGCCATAGATACTCCGCCCCCCCCCTCCTTTCCACCACCCATAATACCACAATCAGCCAGCATGCTGTGTTATGGACAATGTAAGGGGTTGTTTCTAAATCAATTGTACACACAAAGAGATGCGTAGCTGTAGGGGGTGAGGGTGGAGTGACTTGGAAATATCAGTTTACAGCAGACAAAATGCCATGCTGTGTTACTAACAATGGCCATGTTCTTAAATGAAAACAAAAAGGAGTGTCTGTCGTAAGGAAGGAGGTGGTAGTCGAGACCGATTCAAATAAACAATCCAGTTAACCCATTTAACCCCGACGCATTACAGCAGGAGATACGGATTGACCATGATAATTCAAGGGTAGTGCCAGATTAACTTGGCACCGGAAGGCGCCAAGCTAATCTGGCACCACCCTTGAATTATCATGGTCGATCCAACTCCTGCAACTGGTACGTATTCGTTAGGCGACATTTCAAAATTGGGAAAATGTGACCGTGGGGTTATATGGGTTAAACAATCAAGTGATATCCTGATGTTTCATTCGGCTTTCTGCTATTGATAAAGCCATAAAAAGATACGCACGAGGCGGCTATGGGAATTCACAAATTTTCTAGCAAGGATATCAAATTAAACGTGAGCGAAGTTTCTTTCAACAAATTCGTCTCTAAAGAGAGAAATCAAACACCAGGCTGTCGTGCTGTTATGGACCATGCTTACAAGGACACAACGTGAAAAAGCCCTTAATTGGAGACGCTCACATTGTTATATACAAAGAAGGAAACGAATAGCCATATGATACTCCGCGTTACACCATGCTGATTCTACAGACACGTGCAGTGCAATACACAAATATGAACACTTAATTAACTTCACTCCCAGCGAATGAAAAATAATAAAAGAAAGAAGCCGTTATCAACCAAATCCCGCAAAGTACAACCGGCGTGCTGGTTTAAAAAAAAAAAAAAGGACTTTGCTGTTCAACCCGTTCAGTATCAGTTGACGCAGACAGTGTTTCTTTAATCTTCATCAATCCAACACCTGAAAGCCCTAACAGTGCCAGGAAGGTGGATTTATATTGATGTCAAGAAGAGGCATAGATCTTCATGAGTCCCCGTAACTGCGGGGGCTCGTGAAGCTCTATATATCTCTTGCAGTTGGGTGGTCTTCAAATTTTCTTGGCACAGAACGGGCTGAGAGTATAAAAGAAACACCTCGCAAGGCTGAATCCACCTTGAACGTTGCTGCTAGAACTATGTGTTGGTTGCTGCGGTGGTTTGTCTCATAGGGCGAGAGACTGAACAGCCATACTACAATTAGTAGACGCTGCGGTCTTTGAGGAGCCATTGCAGTTGGCCCTTTGCGTGTCGGTAGCGGTTTTCGTCGCGATGATTCCTGTCGGAATCATCGCGACTCTACAGTTTGGCTATTCAACGGGTTACCAACGTTGTCTTGCCTCACATCAGTCGCTGGGGCTCACTTCAAGAGGATTTGTTTTCATCCCCACGTCACCGGCACGACCAATATCTACAGCGCAAACCGTACCATGTGACCGAGCTACAAAAACCCTTGTAGCGACTAATGGCAGACTTGTGTCTTGGATGCCAGTGTTGTTCTACGAAAGATCACCAAAACGTTCTAAAGTACAAAGTTACTTAGTGTTGTTCGAATCAACAGGCACACTACTGAAGACGGCAACGCCATGAAAGATTTTAAATTACGTCATAAGTTTATTGTGTATAAATGTATATTCCTTTGACGTCAGTCATGTCTTTGCGTGACCCAGGTCGGCAGATTTCTTCTTGATTTCTTTATGAAAATTATGGAGGAATGAAACCAAGTACGTTATTGGTAGCAGGCGCTTGCTAAACGGACCCGTGTAGGCCTTCGGGAGGTCAAAAGTACCATTGTACTCCAAAGGCCTTCGGGGTGCAATGATTCCTTTGACTTCCCTCAGGCCTACAAGGGTCCGTCTAGCAAACCCCTGCTAAGCAATAGCTTATATTGTGTCTCTTTGTAGTCCTAGATTTTTTTATGCCTATAATTATTTGGTCCCACTTACATATTGTGATCTTCACGCGAATGTCGCTCAGTGTGCAATTCGTGATCACTGGCAGCGAAGGGGTTAACATAACCCGTTCAGTGCCGAGGAAATGTGAACACCACAAAACTACAAGAGGTATAGATCCTCGTGAGCCCCCACTGATTTGCGGGGGCTCATGCGGATCTATACCTCTTGTTGACGAAACATTGAATCCATTTTACTGGGCCTGGGACATCTAGTGTTTTTTGGTCTGAAATTAACGAAGATTGCAGAAACACAGTCTTCGTCAACGTGCAACTGGCACTGAACGGGTTAATTGTGTCTGTGTGTGTGTGTGTGTGTGTATGTGTGTGTATGTGTGTGTGTGTGTTGTGTGTGTGTGTGTGTGTGTGTGTGTGTGTGTGTGTGTGTGTGCGTGCGTGCGCGCGGGCGTGCGCGTCTTTGTGTGTGTGTGAAAACAGCTTGAATTGTGAAATATTTTTTTCGGACGTCTACAACGACTGGTCTGTAGTCTTCCATAATCGGAGTAATTATACTGACAGTGTCAACAGCGCATGTCATCTGCATCTTTGGTAAAAGTTTTGTTCCTGGGTGTGTGGTCTTATTTGGGTTTCCTTACGTAACCTTTTTCGAAAGGAGAAATGGTTTGTAAGTGTTTACGCAGGAGTTCCATTTTTCTCCACAGGATTCTGGGCAGAAGACATCTAAGAAACAAAGCGCAACGCTGTCACTTGGACTTCTCCGAGCGCAGAGCGAGTACTTTGAACTGAATGAATAATCTCGAACTGATTGTGAACTGCAGTGGCGACAAAGAACTGACGTAACGACTGCCAAGAAACTTAAAAAACAATTATAATGGAAAGGTCACAAGCAAGACTGCTAATTTGCCTTTTTCTTATGCTTTGTGGTAGCTGCGTCCTGACAAACATAAGCATACCTCCTGCCTATAACACCGTGCCTGTAGCAAGAATTAATCGTGATACATCGACTGAAAGAGTGAGAAGAAACAAAAATAATTTTTATCGTGATTATACAACTAGGAACTCATCACATAACACAAAACATATTTCTACTGTTCAAGTTACCGATATAACCGTCAATCCAAGTTCGGAGATAAAATCAAATATAACATTTACAAACTCGAACTCAAGCATGAACACACAGGAGAACATCATGTCCGGACTGTCTGAAGCTGGAGAAGGTGTGTTGACGTCTTCTAGAAGGGGCACTGCTTATTCCAGTACAACGGAGTCTAATGCTCAAATAGTCAGCAGAAGTTCCAGTACCACTGGCCACATGCTACGACAGAAGCCCGTCGAAGTAACTTTCACCTCACCGACATCAGGCAAGTTAGGTAGTTTTATTTATTATCGCCAACACCATCATCCTCATGTATCCTCCTCCTCCTCATCTTCATGATCGTCGTCGCCATCATCACAACAACCAGCATCACCACAACAACATTAAGAGCGGACGGTGCAAATTATAGGACGAGCACAAACCTGCACTTTCACGCTGAAGTGGGTGATTTAGAATCAGGTTTCGTTTGCAACGAACTACTACTAACAACGAACGAGAGCGAAGTCACGGCGGATAACCGGTGTGTACCAGATGCATAAACAACACTCCGAACATCTCCAAGAGGCATAGAGGATCTATGCCTCTTGGAGATGTTCGGAGTGTTGTTTATGCTTTATGGTAGAAGCCGGTTATCAAACGTGACTTGTCATCGTTCGTTGTTGGGAGTCGTTCGTGGCAAACGAAATCTTACCATTGTTTCAGTCGTAAATGTTGGAACAGAAGAAACGCAGACACTGTTTACACATCCAAATCAATACGCACTTTGAAGAGACAGCGTCCATTTTTGTGAAAAGCAAGATTTTCATTGCTAAACAATGACAATCTCGCTTTTCACACGCACAAAACTGGACTGCATTTTAGTTTCACAGCCCAGACATCGACTAGTGTGTGTGCCAAGGATATGAGTGTCCATCTTATTTGTTTGTCCATTTTTAAAAATGGTATCCACCATGAAAATTTCATGAACGTTTTTTTGCTCGACCATTCAAAGCGTGTTTCTTTCCTTGTGGGTTATTTTGATAAACCCGTACCTGTGCCCGTCCCGAAGAAAGAAACAAGATGAGGATTTTATCCCAAAAGTCTACCGTATTGTTTGGAGCTCACATGCGTTTTTCTTTTAGGAACATTCAGAGTTGTTCATATTTTTAAGCTGATCCTTCTGTTCCTTTTCCATTCTCTCTAACGCATCCTCTGATCAAAACACACCGGCGCACACAAATAAAGACGGACACATGGCGCTTCCCGTCTTTAGTACGCTCTGTGGGCTGGAGTAGCGACAGGAATTCTGAAGAGGGAGAATAGCACGAGCAGTAAAATTACGTCAATATAAGCTTCGCGTCAGGGCATCTCTTACTTACTTACTTACGCCTGTCACCCCTACCCGGGTATAGGCCGTCGACGAGAGACCTCCAGCAACTCCTGTCCTGTGCTTCTCCTTCGATTCTACTCCAGGTGGTTCCCAGTCTCTTGATGTCTGCTTGGAGGTCTCGACGCCAGGAGTTTCTCGGCCTACCTCTTTTCCTCTTTCCCTGGGGGTTCCATGACAATGCCTGCCTAGTGATACTGGAAGCTGGCTTTCTCAGACTGTGACCAATCCATCCCCATCTTCTTCGCCCAATTTAATTCTCTGCTGTTATCTGCTCTGTTCTCTCCCAGAGTCTGACGTTGCTGATCTTCTCTGGCCAGTGGATTTTCAAAATTCTTCTAAGGCAACTGTTCATGAAGGTCTGTACTCTGTTGACTGTGGTTTTTGTCAATCTCCAAGTCTCTGCTCCATATAAGAGAATTGCTTTTACATTGGAGTTGAAAATCCGGACTTTGGTGTGTTGTGACAGCTCTCTGGAGCTCCACACTTTTTTTCAACTGGAGAAAGGCTGCTCTGGCTTTACCGATTCGTGCTCTGACATCTCCATCAGTGCCGCCTTTTTTGTCTATGATGCTCCCGAGATAGGTGAAGGACTCCACCTCCTCCAACGGGGTGCCAGCAAGCAAGACTGGTTCTTCCCTGGTTGCGTTCAGCCTCATTGTCCTTGTTTTCTGTTTGTGAATGGTGAGGCCCACTTGGGACGAGATGTCAGCAAGCCTCGTGGTCTTGTCCTGCATTTGTTGATGAGTGTGGGACAGTAATGCCAAGTCGTCTGCAAAATCGAGGTCGTCAAGCTGTGTCCACAGTGTCCACTGTATTCCACTTCGTCTGTGCTCTGTGGTCATCTTCATGACCCAGTCTGTGGCCAGTAGGAAGAGGAACGGAGACAGCAGACACCCCTGCCTGACACCGGTTCTGACCTGGAGCTCCCTGGTGAACTGCCCTTCGTGGATCACGCGACATGTCATGCCATCGTAGCTGCTCTTGATCAGGCGGACGAGCTTTGTGGGTACACCGTAGTGTCGTAGGAGTTTCCACAGAGTCTCTCGGTCCACACTGTCAAATGCTTTCTCATAATCCACAAAGTTGACGTACAGCGGGGAGCTCCACTCCAGAGACTGTTCCACGATGATGCGGAGAGTGGTGATCTGGTCTGTACATGATCGGTTCTTCCTGAATCCTGCTTGCTGGTCTCTCAGCTGGGGGTCAACGGAGCTCTTCATTCTCTCCAGGATGATCCTGTTGAAGACCTTTCCTGGTACTGACAGCAAGGTGATTCCTCTGTAGTTGGAACACTTGCTGAGGTCGCCTTTCTTGGGAAGCTTGATTAGGTACCCCTCCTTCCAGTCAGCCGGCATCACCTCCTCTTCCCAGATCTTTCCAAACAGTGGGTACAGCATCTCCACTGTTGTCTCTAGGTCTGCTTTCAGAGACTCCGCTGGGATGCCATCTGGGCCTGCTGCTTTGCCGTTCTTCAAGAATGCCACTGCTCTTCTGATCTCTTCCCGGCTGGGTCTGTCACAGCTGATGGGTAGGTCGGTCTCTGCCGGCTGGATGTCTGGGGGGACGGGTGGCCTCGGTCTGTTCAGTAACTCTTCAAAATACTCGGCCCATCTGTCGAGTTGGTCTGCTCTGTCTGCAATAGGCTTGCCTTCTTTGTCTTTTACTGGTCTTTCTGGATGGCCATACTTGCCTGACAATCTTCTGGTAATGTCGTAGAGCCGTTTCATGTTGCCGCTGCCTGCTGCCTTTTCTGCCTCTGCTGCCAGGCTGTCAGGGCATCTCTAGGTCACGTTATACATTTAAATTGGGAAGTTGAGGCAGTAAGAGGCCCCGTGTTTTTAAAAATAAATTTTGCCTTGTTTGAAAATTTGCAGTTGGGCTGAATGTTGGAATTTGCTGGAAATTTGTGGTTAGCTGAGAGGAGACATGTTTGGTGCTTTGATTCATACCATCCTGAGCTTATCCAGTGGACAATTGTGGGCCTATGTTGAGTTGCCTTTGACGTAGTGATTTGAGGGGCACGCTGATTTCAGCTGTGCTTGGGTGTGGGGTTGGTAAGGAACCAGTTTCATAGCCAAGAAATGAGACGGGTCATGTGCTGTTTTTTTTGTTGTATTTTGTGCATGGCAAATGTGCAGCTGGTGGGCGGTAGTGTTTTTTTAGGGAATTGAAAAATTAGGGGATGACTGGGACTGACTAAGGCTAAGAGACTGGACAGTACGGAAACAGCACTGTGGTCCGTAGCCTCTAATCCCACGACGCCGTGTACACAGTGACAAATTTGATGTCAATTCAGAAACACTGTATAACACTGGTAGTCCATAAGCTAGGAAGATCTACCGTGCACCCCCCCCTCCCCCAGTACTCAATAAGATGGGTTTCGAAGTGTTCCTTAGTATGTCCTGAGATGTTTAAGCCATGTTCCCCGAAAATCCTTAGGGACACACCACAGATATAGCCGATGGCGCAAGGGTACCCCCATTCACGCTCTTCGCAGGTGCTAAAATGAGGTTGAGAAACATTTTCTTCTAAATAAATCAGAATTCATTCCAGAAGCCAAATCAGGCAATATTAGGTTAAGACACAACTTCTGCATCCTCTGCAAAAAACAGAATGAAAACATATTGAATCTCTGGCTCACAGTGAAGGTATTTGTGCACCCAGTAAATGACCATTTCCGTGAAATCGCAAAAAAAGACAAAAATAATGTGTCAGATGCGTTCAGACATTTTCTATAGCACCGACAATCCATGTTCAGGTTTACATCATTAAAACGGGATGCCACAATTATTATAAACTTAACTAGGTGATGCTGTGATCACTGTGAGTGCCACAGTGGTTGATTTTGTATCCCTACCCCCAAGTTGTAAAAATACGCAAAATTAATTAGAAAAAATTACTCAAGTTATTCCATTTCATTTTGACCTCTCTTTACCTATTACGTTTCAATAATGTAAGCATAAAGTGCAAGAAAATAATTAAAGTCGGCATCTTTTATGGTACATTCGTGGTGAATGATAGCTTTTACCCATTTAAAATTGCCGAATTGGGAAACGTACGTTGTTTCTGATGTCCTCAGAAATTTTGTATACAACTGATAGGTCTTTTTCTTAGGTTTTATTGGTTAGGATAGAGGACCATAGTTACTCCAACCTGATTTTATGATGCTGTGATTCAATTAGGGGCCACAGTGGCTGAATCTGCTGTCCTACCCCCATTTTACCTGTACGCAAAGGAACGATAAATGATCATAACAATTGCTCCTCTGTTTAATATTTTTGTTGCCAGTTTTCTTAACAAAATATGCATATTGAGCATAAACATTTGTGATCATTTCATTAATTTCAATGTGATCCATCAATTTAATTGTAATTCTTTTCATTTAAGGCATGTTTAACAGGGGCTGCCGCTGAAGCTTCTACCGTCTGCACATTCAGCAGTCTTGTCAAACTAGGGAAAGTGTACCTTAGGGAGATGTTGTGTCTGATGCTGTTTTTGGTCTACATTAATGACATCATTACAACAGTACCAAGGTTCGTCTTGAACATCCTCCATGCGGATGACTTTGCAGAGTGGAGCGAAGCAGAACATAAAGAAATAGCATCCTGCAGAATCCAGGATGCTGCCAATAGAGTCAGCAGTTGGACTGAAAGAGGCCACTCAAACTGAGCTAGACCATCTCTTTCAATCAGACGGAAGAGGTCACCTCAAAACTGGAGACCTTCCAGTACCAAAGACAGACAGGCCAACTTTACTGGCAACAAATAAATTACTGGATTCACGTGGAGGCCTTACATCGAAGCCATGGAAGCTAGAGCTGCAAAAAAAAGTCTCTGATGAAGAAACTGGTGGGGACCACATTGGCGCAAATTACAGCATCCTGGCACAAGCAAACACCTGCTCGGTCAGACCAGTAGTGCGGTACCAAGATACATCGACAACATGAAACACTGCCTGCAAAACCCAAAAAGCCAGGCTTGACAAGATGCATAACATGGGTCATTCTCATGATGTAGTGACATTCTTAGAGCCATCCGGAGCACCCCAATTTAGGAAATGGAGGACATTGGAGCCACTGGAATGCCGAACAGCACACACGATGAAGACTTATTAAACACCGACAGCATGGGAGACTACAGGAGCAGACTAAGAACCGTCAGAAACGCCCACGTCTGAACCACCAACTCAAGGTCCTGCAAAGGGCTAAAACTGACGTCCTGGAACCAAGCCCAAAGATGTGTGAACAGCTCCCTTCAGATACCTGGACATCTCGAAAGAGCCTTCAAGACAACATAAACAATGTTCCAGGACTCTTTGCCAAAGGTCGCGGCACTGCACAAAGCCATCTTGCTGGAGGTTATGCACAAGTGCTACCATCACAGCAGCTGTGATACCGCACAAGATGCCATGCGGAATGAAGGAAGTGGCATGTACATCTGTTGTGCAGACCGCATTACTACCTCCCTCTCCTTACCAGCTGGCGGCAGCAGTTCCAACTATCGTACAGATCTGCAGGTGCTCAACACAGCAGCAGAGCACTAGCTAAGGAAAGGAAAGCTTGATCCACTGATCTCACCAGGAAGCTTCAAGATAGACTGGATGCCCTGTCCACAAAATAGTGCTGCAGTGGATTCCAGTGCATTCTGGAGTAGCTGGGAATGGAGAGGCTGACAGCCTGGCCAAAGCAGTCTCCAGACTACCTCAAGATCACAACCTCTTGCAAAAAAACCCAAGACACTACAACAACAAAGTGATTGGCAACAGCAGAATGGCGGCTGCAGCCCATGGGCAGATGACATCAACAAGCTGAACAGGGAGAGCCAGGCCACCATCTTTCATCTACGCACTGATTACTCTGGACTGGGTCCATACAGAAAAGCAGGAACGAAGTTCACAAACTTTTTATAAACGTTTCACAAACCCAAACTGAAGCCTGAAGGTTTACAGACTTTAATTAGATCACTCTGTATCAGCAATTATTTGAAGCTTCCGTGCCAAATGCATGAAGAGATACCAAAATAAAAGAACGCTTAGCGAATGGCGGAGCTCGGTAGAAGCATAAACAACCAATCAAAATGTTCGGCAGAAAGGCCATGCAGTCACTTTATGATCAGAGCTAAATATAGATCACTTGCAACAAGCGTCAGCATGATCGTTCGCAATGGATTAGTCACAAATTGGGGGAGAAAAAAAAAGAAGTAGACAAAAGTTTGCCAGCACGTTGTCATTTTTACAAACTTTCACAGACTTTAAGGAAAAGGACTGAAATTGGCAGACTTTCCAGGGCCCTGAAAAAGCCTTGTCATTTTTTTAACAACTTTCACAAATGTTCACAGACCGTAAGGACCCTGCTGGACTCACCTCGTCAGACTGGGTCATGCGGAAACAGCCCTATGCGACTTTGGCGTAGAAAATCAGTCTCCTTAGCACATTCTCCAAACCTGTCCATACAGAGAAGTGGTCTGCTGGCAGTTCTGACAAGAAGACACGCCCCTGTACACCAAACTCTGAAAACATGCTGCCTAGGTCTTGACAGCTCACTAATTGGCAGACAGAACAATATAAGATTTAAAGACGGCCATCAAAAAATTGAATGTTGCGGAAGGTGGAAGTGGGGATCTCGTGGTGGACATGTGGAAACTAAGTATTTTGATAACATTATTTGGGCTATTAGGAAC
The DNA here is from genome assembly GCA_036245525.1 of Semisulcospira habei. Lineage (NCBI taxonomy): Eukaryota > Metazoa > Mollusca > Gastropoda > Semisulcospiridae > Semisulcospira > Semisulcospira habei. The sequence goes on along the minus strand of BTPG01000006.1, from coordinate 117,189,238 downwards.
CATGAAACTTTATTACGCATATTCATATTTACACATTTCTAGACGAAAATAAATTTAAGGAAAAGGGGAGACCTTACTAGACCCGCCTTACGCTAGGTAAAATATCGCCTAAAAGATGAGCCAGTTAAAAATAGTTACAATTAAATTGATGGGTCACAATGAAATTAAAGAAATGATCACGACTTTGTATGCTCAATATGCATACTTAAAAAAAAAACTAGCAACAAAAAATTTTAAACAGAGGAGTGTCATGACATAAGCAATTTTTATGATTATTTTGCGTTACTTTGCGTACTAGTAAAATGGGGGGTAGGGCAGCAGATTCAGCCACTGTGGCCCCTAAATGCATCACAGCATCACAAAATCAGGTTGGGAGTAACTGTGGTACTCTATCCTAACGAATAAAACCTAACAAAGACCTATCGGTTGTATACAAAATTTATGAGGGCATCAGAAACAACGTACGTTTCCCAATTCGGCAATTTTAAATGGAAAAAAGCTATCATTCACCACGAATTTACCGTAAAGGATGCCGACTTTCCTTATTTTCTTGCACTTTATGCTCACATTATTAAAACTCAATAGTAAAGAGACGTCAAAATGAAATGGAATAACTTAAGTAATTTTTTTTCTAATTAATTTTGTGTATATTAACAACTTGGGGGTAGGGATACAAAATCAACCACTGTGGCACTCACAGTGATCACAGCATCACCTAGTCACGTTTATAATAATTGTGACATCCTGTTTTAATGATGTAAGCCTAAATGTCTGAAGGCATCTGACACATTATTTTTGTCTTTTTTGCGATTTCGCGGAAATGGTCGTTTACTGGGTGCACAAATACCTTCACTGTGAGCCAGAGATTCAATATTTTTTCATTCTGTTTTTTGCAGAGGATGCAGAAGTTGTGACTTAACATAATATTGCTTGATTTCGGCTTCTGGAATGAATTCTGATTTATTTAGAAGAAAATGTTTCTCAACCTCATTTTAGCACCTGCGAAGAGCGTGAATGGGGGTACCCTTGCGCCATCGGCTATATCTGTGGTGTGTCCCTAAGGATTTTCGGGGAATATGGCTTAAACATCTCAAGACATACTAAGGAACACTTTGAAACCCATCTTATTGAGTACTGGGGGAGGGGGGGGGGGTGTGCACGCTAGATCTTCCTAGCTTATGGACTATGGTATCTGGTGCTTTGCGACAATTTAGGAACATTGTATAACACCGACGTGTTTGGCACCTTTACGTCACCGTCTGATTCTTCTGGAGAGTCGAAAATTCTTACTTTTAATTTTTTTTCTGCAATGAATTACTTTTTATGAAAAAGTTGAAAAGATACAAAGCTGGGTGACGAACTCATCCAATCTCTATCTGCAACCTAGCTGTATCTTAAATTCCGAGTGAATAGAACAAAAATTACGGACACAAATGCGGGTCACTGAACCGACTTTATATAAATGGCAATTTTTAAGTCCCTTCTATTATAGAAGGGACTTTTTAGTACGGGTCGCGGTGGGGCGAATTTAATAGCATGTCCATGATGTCAAAGGCAGGCAGGCTAAACCTCTAACAATTGAAGTAACAAGATAAAAATTACGTCATGTCTAGTTACGCTAACCTCGCTGCTGAACGTACATTTGGCGCGAAGCGCCGTATGTGCGTATGTATGAATGTATGTGCGTATGTATATATGTGTGTGCGTATGTATATAAACAAGAGAATCTCCGATATTTCTGTACACACAAGTTTGAAACTTGGCGAAATACTTTCTTAAGTGGGTGGCTAAGAGAGCCTCTGAGCATATTGTAATTCAATGTCTCATTCAAGACATAAACAACCCTTTATGGGAAGTTGGTTGACCCAGATTAAAGTCCGTAATTTTTGTCATATTTACTTTAACTTTTGCATATAGCTAGTTTGGAGAAAGACATTGGATGAGTTCGTTAGCCAGCTTTGTATCCTTTCAACTTCTTTAGGAAAAAATAATTGTTTTCAGAAAAGAAATAAATCACCTAAAAAAACTTTACTTATAGAGAAAGTCAGACAGTGACGGTGACGTAAAAAAGGTCACTCCGTCACCACGCAGACACTGACATAATACTCAAAATATGACGTCATTCTCTCTCTCTCTCTCTCTCTCTCTCTCTCTCTCTCTCTCTCTCTCTCTCTCTCTCTCTCTCTCTCTCTCTCTCCAGGAGGAATAATTCCTCATGCGCCTTTCAGGCGCATGAGGATCTATGCCTCTTAGAGATGTTTGGAACGCGCGCGAAAGCACGCACTAAAAGGCACACACACATCGACGCGCTTTCAAAAGAGCATGTATGGTGACCCGTGTACTTAGTATATCATGTAGCTAGGTAAAGTCAACCTGCTTCACACAAATTATAGCAAGACTGAAATTGTACCGTGAAGTTCTAGTTTTGTCACCATTTCTCAAGCCTATGAAGCGAAAGTGAAACTCATATCACGTAAATTATAAAATTACGTAAAAACTAAACTTACGTCATGACAAATGACGTTTGACAAACCAATGACGCGTATGTCCTGCGCCCCTTATAGAACTCACTGATCTGCGAGACTTTTTCAATAGGAGATAATTCAACATCAGAATCAGGTCAAAGACAAAAGGTAGAGACCATTGACAGCGAGGACAGTTCTCATATAAAAGGGACTTTGTGGGTTATGGTTCATCCCATCTTGTTCTCTATAACGAGTTTACCATTTAAAATATGCTCGGAGGCTCTCCGAAATACATCTCGATCAGAGCATTTCCTCAAGTTTCAGGCCCGTACTTACACAAACACCGGAGATACTCGTGTCTACATTTTCAATACGGTGGACAAAAAGTAGAACGCTCTACCACCGTGCTAAACAGCTCCACAGAATGCCGGGAAAAGGCGACTTTCTTTCCAAACGTAACCCTTTGTGTGTCGGTAGCGATTTTAGTCGCGATGATTCCTGTAGGAATCATCGCGACTAAAACCGCTACCGACACGCAAGGGTTAATTTCTTTCCACTGCGCAGTACAGGTTACATTGAGATGAAAGGAAGTTACGACACAAACGATAAGTATGGCCGTGACGTCAAACACGAATGCGTCACAGTGAGGGCACCTGCAGATCACGTAATCATGCTCAGCGTACATCCTGTCGAAGAGGGCCTGGACATAGCTAACTCTGATTATGACCCATGGGAATGCTACTTTGTGTTTTTGACACTATACGAGAAAGAGGAATGTTCTGGAGCATACAAGTGGGATTTGTGTAGTAGCTTTTTCCCGGCAACAAAGCTGTACTACACCAAAGTGATCTCGCTGCAGTTTGCGCTGCAGAACAGGTACCCTTCATTCCGGGTGTTGTTTACTTTCCACGGCGCTGCAGATCCACCGAAGAAATTCCAGGACGGTAGGTGGGACTGTTCTGGGGCACAGTGGGAGAGCCTGAAACAGCACTTGCTGTGCAACGAAGACCTGGAGTGTTCTGACGCTCGAGACGAGACCAACTGCAACAGTACAAGCAGCTATTGCGGATCAGGGCTTGTTCTCATAGGACGCAAGTGTTACATGTTTTCCAGACAGAAGAAGGACGAGCCGGTGTCTTGGTTCAACGCGTCTGATTGGTGTGCGATGCGTGGTGGACATCTGCCCAATCTAGTCACGCATGAAGAATGGTACAGTGTTTGGGAGTTTCTTAAATACAAGCAGTTCAACTGGGTTTTTCTGGGGCTCACTACTGCTACTCCGGCGCTACCGTACATGTGAGTGCGTCTTATACATTAATAATAATAATAATAATAATAATAATAATAATAATAATAATAATAATAATAATAACAATACAGTGCTTTTCTATAGCGTGGAGTAGGGAACTGACTGACATGGGGAGCTAGAGAGTTCCACACATGCAATGCAATACAATCAAGTCCTGTCCTGTCCATGCCAGTGCAATGCAATGGAATACAGTTCAGTCCAGTCAAGTTAACCCCTTAAATCCTGAGGCGATTTAAAAAAAATTGAGTTAACATAAGTTCAGATTTGTGAGTTCTTCTAAGGCTGCATTACACTTCAGGCGATACAAATCACAACGTAATTATTCCTAACAAGAGAAAGAAATAGTTGGTGTTGACGACAAGAATGATGATGTCATGTATTCTTACGCGCCCGTTAATACGTCATGGTTGCTAGGGGAAGAACAATCGTTATGTAAATAGCTCATTACCTAATGCGCAAGAGGCCATCGGGCCGACGTCGGTCGCTCAACGGCGGCCGATTTGGCCCCATGGTCTCTTGCGCATTGGGTATCTCCTTCACCCGTGCAAAAAAAAAAAAAAAAACAAAAAAAAAAACACCAGTATGTCTATTTTTGGACAATATAAATTTAACACTGAAATTGCGCTTTTCAAAACTGGACATGGCTTTCGGCATTGTAGTTTTTCTGAACAGAGAAATGCATGACAAGGAAAATATTGTTTTCCATAAAAATGAACATACCGGTTTTCCGATTTGTACGACATACCTGTTCACAGTTGACAGAATCCTTTCTTGTTTGTTATTTGTCTGTTTGTTTTTGTTTTGTTCAGAGTTTGATGATTTCTTTTTAAAGGTACTTAAGGGAATGGTATTGGACAAACGGGAACATCGCTTTTTACGCTTTTGTCCAAGATATTTTTCAACCACCACCCGTTTGCGCGGGCTTTGTCTTCCAAACGAGGCAACATACTGCTTTCGTTTATGAACGATTATTTGGAGATCCCGATTCAATCAGAAGCAGACTGCCACGCCATTTGGAAGTGATAAAGTGTGACTCAATAACCTCAGCAGCCCTGCTTTGCGAAATGGACTCCGCTCCCGGCACAAATGTTTTCTCCGCTACCGAGGAAAGGCCACGCACAATTCGCCTGCAGATCCCTAAAGCAGAGAGCTCTGAGGCAGACCTCGTGTCCTGCCCAGTCAATCATATGACGCACAACTTCCTGGCTTGTGACGTCCACAGTTCCTGTTGGCAGCAGGGCTACGGTGCCACTGCGTCGTGTGACGTCGCTATGACGCCACTTCCTCCGTCTTTCACCTGTAAGAACGAGATCGAGCACGTGCCTTACACGCTGGTGTGTGACCACCGGTCTGACTGTAACGATGACAGCGATGAGAGTTTTTGTGCCTTCCCGCCCTGTGATCCGCTCACGTACTTCTTCTGTAGCGACAATCAAGAGGTAAACTATATGTTCTTCTGAGTATCAGCGACACTCGTCAACAGTGCATTGCCTATCTCTTCCCCAATCCCCCTCACTCATTAAAAAAAAAAAATTACCTATTGCCTCTCTGCGAGGATTCATCTGGGAAATCAAAATAGTACATAAATAGTTAATCATTTATTGACAGCTAATCCATTACGCAAAATGCTATCTGGCCAAAGTCGGTCGCAGTGGGCCTGCGCACATTCGTGCGCGGGCCCACTGCGGCCGACTCCGGCCTCAGATGGCCTTTGCGCACTGGGAAGTGCTAACTGTGTTTTGGTTATCTACTGTTCACTTGCTGTTGGCCTACGTTCTACATGTTTTTCTAGGTACAGAGCTGATAATACTCTGATGATGATGATATCAATGATGATGGTAAATGATGATAATATGAAAGTGTTGATGCTGTCTGGGCGTTGCTGCTACACAGTGCATACTGCGAGAAGAAGAGTGTGACGGTGTGCCCCAGTGTATTAACGGTGTTGATGAAGAATACTGCGGGTCCTATCCCGAGCGGAGGTACAATTACACCCCCCTACAACCACCGGCCCTGATTACTCTCGATGCCACTGGCTGGTTCAATATGGAACCCATCAATAATTTTACTTCCTGCCCGGAAACCCACTTCCAGTGTCCAGGCGACGGCTACTGCCTGCCGGTGTACGTGCGCTGTAACGGCGTGTACGACTGTCCGGGCCGTGAGGACGAGGCGGCGTGTGACAGCTACACGTGTCCCGGTTTCTACCGATGTCGCGCCTCCAGGGTATGCGTGCACCCGATCCATCTTTGTGACGGGGTGTTCCAATGTACGCAGCACGATGACGAACTGTTGTGCGGCGGACGGCTTTGTCCTAATGGCTGCACGTGCTATGGCCACGCCTTCTATTGCGCGCGCACTTTCACAGCGGCCGCCTTTCCTGACCTGCGCTTCCTCGACGCCAGTGACTCCCGGTTGTCTCCCTCTGACCTAACCAACAACACCATGCTGGTCTTCCTCAGCCTGGCCCGCTGTGGCCTGAGCAGCCTGCCCGCGCTAGACTTTCCCAATCTACTCACACTGGACATCAGCCACAATGGACTGACCATCGTCAGGGGAGACAACCTGCTGAAGCTCCCCCACCTGAGGTATCTGTCTGTGGCCGACAACCCGATTACGTCACTTGTCTCCATGGCGTCGTCAGGTCTGACCTTGACTTCACTGAGGACGCTGGACGTTTCTGGCCTTGACGTGGAGGAGCTGGAGAGTGTGGTATTCAGCGTCCTTCCCAACATCCAGACTCTCAACCTGTCTGACAGCGGACTGACGCGACTCACTTCTGAGGGGTTTCAGCCGCTAAAGCAGCTACGTGAGCTGGACCTTCGCGGCTGTCCTGTGACTGTGCTGCCGAAACATGTCTTTCGTGCGCTGACCAAACTCAGACGAGTGTTCGCTGACAACTTTAAATTTTGCTGCCCTGCCATGCTACCTGAAGGGTTTAACCCGAACAACTGTCACGCTCCAATAGACGAGATCTCATCGTGTGAGTCACTTCTGCGTTCTGAGACGTTCCGAGCTTTTCTCTCCGTCTTTGCCGTGTTTGCTTTGGTGGGCAACTGTGGTTGTTTCGTTTATCGAGTATTCATCAAAAACGTAGCAGAAAACATGGGCTTTGACGTGTTCGTGACTCACCTGTCTGTGTCGGATTTCCTAATGGGCGTGTACCTGGCCGTGATCGGCGTGGCAGATCGCCTGTACTTGGGGAGTTACCTTTGGGAAGACATTAGCTGGAGACACAGTCCGGTGTGTCACGTGGCAGGCTTTCTGTCACTGTTGTCTAACGAGGTGTCGGCCTTCATCGTCTGTCTCATCACAATGGAGAGGTTCCTAGTCGTGCGCT